>JAZKJV010005486.1:600000-1200000 GCA_037367405.1 Ottelia alismoides | reverse complement strand
AAGCATTATACTAACCCTACCCGCTGTCATGGCCAGTACCGACGAGAGTGGGACGGACCACATACGTTGCAACCCGCAACCCCAATGCTCTCCGACTAGACACCATATCCACCTCGGGAAAGGATAATGCAAAATAGATCATTTTGTACTTGAGATGATCATCGGTTCTTCAACCGAAATTATACCATATAGTAATAATCAAAACAATTTTGATTAACATTATAATGAGATTTGCTAAACAAATCCCAAGTCCTATTCAAGCAACATGTTTGTTGGAATGTTGATCATGTAGATCATGTAACCAATCTTGATCTAGATCACATCTAATCATTTGTTGGTTAGGGCAAAGTCATTTAAGGACATAATTATCATTAAATATTTCACAAATATTTATGCATAATTATTCCAGGAAATTAAACAATTTAATTTCACTAATTAATTAAATGACAATCACTAGGTTCTTGATTAGGAAAGTATTTTCAGCAGTGACCCTCACTTACTAAAAATACTATATCTCAATCAATTTAAATCCAAATTAAGCAAAGTAAATTTCTAAAGTTTGCTAACTTGATTTACAACAGAACTCAAGTGATTTGCACGCATTTCAAGGCGTTTCAAATCCGCAATTAACATCATAATTACGTCATGATCCGCAGTCCCCGAAACAGTGGATACATGTTCCCTAAAATGAGCATATCTAGAGCAAACGGAATCGAAACCACGCAAACTCAGATCCTATGGTTTCCTTATTTAATGGGGAATAAAATTATTATTTTCGTGTTTAAACAATTTAAACAGTGCCGAAAATAATATCAAAACAGAGATGCGAAAATGAAATGCAAGAAAACTTTCGCAAACCCTAATGAACCCAAGTCATCCTCGGTTTATGGATCGTATCCAAAACCACCAACCTGGCTCTGATACCACTTGTAGGATGTGGTTAGATCCTCAAGCGCATCACGGAAGCGTGAGCGTCACATCGAATACGACGAAGAACGACTAGTCGTACTAGTTGTTCTATGCAGCGGAAATTAAAAAATTTTCATGTGACGAAACCACATGATCCAAGAACACTTCTCGGATCGTTTCTTCTAAACCACAAATAAGTATTAGGTTTACCTCTTGAAGCGTGGTTTCAATCGAGTCTCTAAATGAAGAGACCTCCTGTCTCAAGTCCGATCCGACGGAGGAGACGCTTGCGAGCGCGGGGATGAACCGCGTGCTTCTCGCAATCCATGTTGATAATCCAAGCGGCGGATCTCCTGATCTCGACACACGAGATCCTACGTCTTCTTCACGAGTAAGGCACGCTGAAGTAGACGGAGTTCCACGAGCAAACCATCGGGTAGCATAACGACGACGCTGCGGCGATGGAGAACCTCTCTAGGGCATCCATGGTGGACGACCATGAGAGGGAGAGAGAGAAAGAGAGAGAGAGAGATATGCTTCTCAAGCATTGTGTGTGTAAGGAAGAGCAATGGGGTGCCTCTCTTTTTATAGGGTTTTGGGATCCATGGATCTCAATCCATGTGTCAACACAAATCCAATGGTCCACATTAATTTGTGTTTCTTTCAATGGTCATGATTTGTTGCTAAAAACACAACAACAATTAATTTAATAAAAATCAAATATATATTAAATATAATTTGATTTATATCAAATCAATCTCCATTGGAGAGATAGGAAAGGAGGCAAGCCTCCTTCCATAAGGAGGGTGGACGGCCACCACATTCCTTATGGAATTGTGCCGTCCCCTCTCCTCATTAGGAAGGGAGCTTCCTTTTTCCTGTTACATGAGATTACATTATCTCATGATTCTCTCCAATATTTGTAACAACATTTGTTGCAAATTATTTCACAAAAATAAATCCAATTTATTTTGTGAACATTGCAATCATGCCATTGGAAATTTGTGAATCATATTCACAACCCAAAACAAAATGTAAATTACATTTTCAATTCAATGTCCAATGTGAATCCAATTCACATTAACATTTAATTAACAAATGTAAATCACAAATAGCTCTCTCTTATATATTATAAATCACATTTATAATATATATGACTAATATGGATATTATTATCCACATTATTCATATCCATGATAATTAAATCACATTTAATCATCATGGATCTTTATTCTCTTGTTCTCAAATAATATGAATCACATTCACATTATTCACATCTTTGATAATCAAATCACATTTAATTATCTCAGATAACTCTCTTTATAATATGAATCAAATTCATATTACTCATGATAATTAAATCACATTTAATTATCCATTTTCTCAATGCTCGGATACATAAATCAACAATAGAATTATCCATGAACTCCTTCAAGGATAATGCGCTTTCTCCGCAGATACTTGGAGATAAGGACAGGGCGATTGTATTGTTCCACGTATAGTTACATGGATATTGAGATCGTATCTCAAATCCAGATCGCGGGCCTCCCATAGATGCTTGATTAAATCAAGACCGTAAATCTAATCTTCTCATTGTATCTGAATCACATTCAGATCAATGTCCAACACTTGGACCAAGATCAGATCACTTCTCTACTGAGAGGAGTCACTAAAATCCAGACCCGTTTCATCACTCCCTAGGAATGGAAGCGTCATGTTTATACAATCGTTTATGATCACATCACCCTCAGGTATTCCCAATACCTGTACATCCTGCATACTGGAAGACTCATACTAAACCCGAAGTATTCGATCAACTTTATGCTGTCTACTTCATGGTTTTATCAGTAAGTTTCTCATTCGATCATTGGGAGTCGGTATCGATCATATACTTTCCAAAAGCATATATCATACCTAGGTTTTGATCATATACTTTCCAAAAGTATATATCAAACCTACAAATTGAGTCAAGATTCCAAAGCGAGACGACCGTGCGCATGGAATTTGATTCTTCCCAATATCTCATGAGTGAGCTCATGTCTTCCGGTTCAGTAACTGAACCTGTATGATCCCTTTGAGAGATCGTATTACTCATATGCCCTTATATGCACACCAGCGCGCCGGTATATAGACCTTGATTAGGTCATCAACCTATTGGTCTGCCAAATGTACATACTTAGACATATAGCAACACATCTGTCTCCGGTCAGAGGATGCGTGCCTATATCATGACAGCATACGATATAGGACTTTGGTTATCTCGATCTCGTTAGGTCAACTCTTTGACCTAACTAATCTGACACCTCCGAATCTCTATTCCTATGCAGAGGACCCGCATCAAGAGGTCGGTCAGATATCAGCCTTCAGAGATAAGGATTGCCATCTCCTACTCAGGCTGGAGATCATCTCTTAACAATCATTTGATGGTGCTTGATGAGTCCTCAATCTAACTCTTTAGATATTCATCCAAGCACCAGCCTCTATGATTCAATAGTTGAATCAACAGCTGTATGATCATCAAGATACATAACCTTAATTGTACGAAGGGACCTATTATGCAAATTATGTATTCTTCATTTCAGATTAAGGAGTGAATTGCAATAACATTTATTGCATAATGGCTCGCCGTGGGCTCGCATTTCCAACACTATATGGACCATTGTTGATGATATAACTGACATATATGATATTCGTTGCTCATTTCGAATACAAAAACTCATTTTGCAATGAATAATATCGTCATTATATATTTATCAACAACTAATTTAGTGACGGATTTTGAAAAACCATCACTAAAGCTCAATTTTGTCGTGGTGTTTCCATATTACTAACTTAGTGTGATAATTAGCTACTGAAATTATAATTTAAGAATGATTAGTTACTGAATTTATATTTAATAATGTTCATATAACAATTACTAGTTACAAATGTCCATATTACTGAACTCATTATAATTTGTACTGAAGTTATGATTACAAGTATCCATGCATCAATTATTGATTATGTAATTATTAGTGTCTATACAACAATTATTGATTACAATGTCCATATTACTAAACTAATTATGATTGATACTGAAGATATAATTACTTAACACTTCTGAATAACTACTAGATGATTGAGTAGGAATATTACTGATGTTATACGAAGAATTACTGAATATTCATGTTAATATTACTGAGTGTGATTAGTTACGGATATTATGGTTACACATCAATATATTCATCTGATAACTGTATCTGTTATTACCTCTTGTATTAATTACAGAATGATTGGTTCTTAATTGTAAAAAATATCCTTCTTGCCTCTTTAATTAGGAAGTATATAACAATCATCAATGTTTCATTTTTAAAAATTTTTCATCCAAGAAACATCAGAAGTATTCAGACATCTGGCGTACCTGAAATAAAAATGAATTGTTAAACCAATAGTTGCGAGTTGTAAGAACTAAAGAAGAAGTAGTAACAATTGTGTAGGCAATAGTAAAATAAAAATATAGTCTTAATAACAATGTAAATACATTACTAACTTCGAATATTTCTAAAGTAATGCATGAAAAGTAACAGTTGTGTTAACGATAATAATATAAAATATCTTATGAGTAAATTAAGTAAATATGTTAGTAATTCGGTATATTTTTAAAGTAACACATAAAAAGTAATAATTATGTTAGCAGTAATACCATAAAATATATTATAAGTAAAATAAGTAAATACATTAGTAGCTCGGTATATTTTCAAACTAATGCATGAAAAGTAACAATTCTGTTTATTGTAACTTTCTATTATATGAAATCAAAATGCATTTGATAAAAAAATCAATTAGACCTATAGATCGTGGATCAAAATAAATAATAATTGATATTATGAACACAACTTTCTCATGTTTGTATAAAATTTCCCGAATAAAAATTTCTTATGATAAATAATATACAACATTCATGAAATAAATATTAATAAACTCATCATCTCAATCTTTTTATCCCTAAACATTGTTAATAGAAGTGAAAAATTATTAAAATAATAAAATTATGATAGAAAATAAAAGATTATATCATGAAAACAAATAACATACCTCCACCTTGAGTTGAAAGAATCATCCAACGTTGGAATGAAACAATACGTTTTGCCAATTGAATAGAGCCTTCCACTTTCAAAAATGTAGATCTATTTTTAGAAATATTTTAAATTCCGAATTTATTTTATTTCCATTACAATTCAGTTACAAAATTGTTGGGATTGAATCTTGTGGATGGACGGTTACAATTGAGTGCTCACCATAACTCAAATGGGCATAGGGTCCATTGGATAAAAATCATATCTATGTATATATGTGTGAATAAAATGTGGTTGCTCTCTGGAAGTAGCCAACGTGCTGCTCCCACCCCCATTTTTCCTCTATTTTTATTTTTTCGAAAATAAAAAATTATATTTCATCACTATATCCCTCTAATATGTCATTCAAATTTCGTCAGAAACAGAGACTTATATGTCCTCCATCCATAACATGTCGATTACAACAATTCTAAGACTATTAAAATTGTAGGATATGGGAAAATCCATAAGCACATTATAGAAGCGTGAGTATCGAATCGTATGCAATCTGGAGCGACTAGTCAGATTAGTCGTTCGGGGAAGCGAAATATAAAAATTTTAAATGATGAAATCATATGATCCAAGAACTCTTCTCTGATCGTTTCCTCTAAACCACAAGCAAGTATTAGGTTTAGCTCTTAAAGCATGGTTGTGATCGAATCTCTAAATGAAGAGACCTCATGTTTGAAGTCCGATCCGAAGGAGGAGACGCTTGCGAGCAAGTTGATGAAACACGTGCTCGTCGCAATCCATGTTAATGATCCAAGCGACGAATCTCTTGATCTCGTCACACAAGATTCGACGTCAAACAATCCAATAATATATGGCGCGACAATGGCGACTCTCTCTAGGGTTGCATAGTGGACAGCCGTAATGAGAGAGAGAGAGAGAGACTTGGTGTGATAATGAGAGAGAGAGAGAGCATATGTTCTCTTGTTGTTGTTGTAACTTGAAGAGAAAGGAGTGCATATTCTTATATAGTATTTCGGGAGTCCATGGATCCTAATTCATGTGCACATAAATCCAATGGATGAGATTGATTTGTTTTTCTTTCAATGACAATGATTTTATTGTAAAAACACAACAACTAATTTAATTTAAATTAAATATATATTGAATAATCAATATAAATGAATTCTAAAATTAAATCAATCAAGCATGGATATGATAGGAAGGAGGCTAGCCTCCTTTCTATAAAGAGGGGGGACGACCATCTTCTCCCAACAGGAGTTGATGGCCATCCACCATCTCATGATGGAAGGTGGCAATCTCCTTCTAATCTCATGAGATTACATTATTCCATTGAAATCTCTAATATTTACAACAATACTTGTTGTAAATAATTCCACAAAAATAATTCACAATTATTCCGTGAACATTGCAATCATACCATTGGAAATTTGTGAATCACATTCACAATCCAAAATTAAATGTAAATTATATTTTCAATTAATTGTCTAATTTGAATCCAATCCACATCAATATTTAAATAATAAATATTATTTACAAATAGATCTCTCTTATATACTATAAATGACATTTATAACATATATGATTAATATGGATAGTGATATCCACATTATTCATATCCATGCTAATTAAATCACATTTAATTATCTTGGATATCTATTCTCGAGTGCTCAAATAATAATAATCACATTCACATTATTCACATCTTTGATAATTAAATCATATTTAATTATCTTAGATAACTCTCCTCATATGAATCAAATTCATAATATTCATGATAATTAAATCACATTTTATTATCAATTTTCTCAATGCTCAGATACATATATCAACAATGAAATTATCTTTGAACTTTTTCATAGATAATGCGCTTTCTCTGTGGATACTTAGAGATAAGGACATGGTAATTGTATTGTTCCACATATAATGACTTGGATATTGAGATCACATCTTAAATCCAGATTTTGAGGACCTCTCATAGATGCTTTATTAAATAAAGACGGCAAATTTAATCTTCTCATTGCATCTAAATCACATTCAGATCAACCTCCAACATTTGGACCAAGATCAAATCACTTCTCTACTAAGAGGAGTCACTAAAATCCAGACCCATTTTATCACTCCCTACAAATGGAAATGTCATGATTATACAATCGTTTATGATCACGTCACCCTTTGGTATTCCTAATACATGTACATCATGGATATTGAAAGACCTAAAATAAACTTGAAGTTTTAGATCTCTTTTAGACTGTCTTCTTCAGGGTTTTATAATTAAGTTTCTCATTTTGTCATTGTAAGTTCGTATCAGTCATATACTTTCCCAAAGCATATATCATACCCAGGTATTGATCATATACTTTCCAAAAATCATATATCAAATCTATTTAGTAATACCTAGGTATTGATCATATACTTTCCAAAATAAAGAGAGTTTGGTTACCCAGGTATTGATCATATATTTTCCAAAAGCATATATCAAGTACGATCATCATCGACAAGATACTTCCAAAGCACTCTCGATGAGAGATCAAGACTATAGAGACAAACAAACCCTAGGTTGTTGTTCTATTGTCTATTTATTTGTCATTCCTCATTATTATGAGGAAACTTGCACATTGCAACCACATACAATATGTTTCCAATTGCATGTACAATATCTCGATCATGGATCCAATCCATGATATTTTACTAGTCATTATTGAGTGGGTTTAATGAAGATTATCTGAAATAAGATAATTTTCATAAGTATATATAAATATATATTATACTTTGATTTAGGAATTTTTATGTCAAAGTTGTCATACCTTGTCAACACTGAAAGTTCATTGCCTTAATCACTTTCAATGTAAGAGATATACTTATCATTATATCTCAAGCAAGATATGGGATCTCATTTCTTATCTGTGTTACATCCCAATAATATGAGAACCTGCAACTCGGATAAAAAGAAGCAGGTTCGGATTCCGCCTTGCAAGTCCAACTTGCACGTCTAATTTGGTCTTTAACACCCGGACCCACCACCCCTGAAGCGATGTTGACCCGTCATTAATTGAATCAATTGTCATCGGGATTAGAACTCGCTATGCAATCCAATTCGCCCCAATAATATGAGGACCCCATATTGGGGTCACTATGCATACGACCTTACTCTTTTGATAAGCAAAGAGCCTGATCTAGTTGCGCTTGTATGCAGGAGCTGGAATTTTGAACATGCATCTCCTGCATATAATCCCTGACAATGGAACCCTTCACCTTGACGGAAGACCATGGATGTCACTTATTTAATCATCTATATCATGTTGAAAATTTAATTAATTATTAACAATCACATTCACATAATTAATTCTTCCAAGGAAATTTGCAACTCTATTCATAATAGAGTATTTTATTTTTAATTGGATTTCAATTAATCTACTCATATTAAATTAATGATCTAATTAATATCCAACATTCTTTATTTTTATTTGAAATATGGTATTATCTCAAATAAGTATTATTCAAATTTTAATAATTAGTAAAATATATCATGATCACTTCAAGTATTATCCTTTCATTATACGATGGCATGACCAGTACTGACGGGAGTGGGATAGACCTCTTACGGAGGAACCTGCTACCCCAATGCTCTCCGTCTAGACACCATCAGGTCAGGATAATGCGAATTGATCATTTTTTATTTGTGGTGATAATCGATCTTTAAACTGAAGTTATACCATATATAATATTCATCAAAATCCTTTTGATATTATTATAAAGAAATTAGTAAACAAATTCCCAATCCTATTCAAGAAACTTTGTTTATTGAAATTGTTGTCCCCAATTTGTGGTCAAGATCAATTATCTTATCATATTTGATTATGGTAATGTCATTTAAGGAAATAATCATCATAAAATATTTCAAAAATATTTATCAATAATTATTCAAGAAGTTAACCTTTAAGTTCACTAATTTATTAAATGACAATCACAAGGTTCTTGATTAGGAAAGTAATTATCAGCAGTGACCCTCACTTACTAAAATTAGCATATCTCAATCAATTTTAAATCAAGCAAAATAAGTTTTTATAGTTTGCTAATTTGATTTAAAACAGAACCCAATTGATTTTCATGCATTTCTAATCATTTTAAACCTATAATTAACTCTATAATTATGTCAAGATTTGCCATCCTCGAAACAGTAGATACATGTTCACTAAAATGATCATAACACGAACAATCGAATTTCAAATCACGCAAACTTTACAAAACCTAAAGTGATAATTTCTCATGATTTCCTTATTTAATGGGGAAAATAATCAAAGCTATAATTTCAAGTTAAACAAGGTGAAAATTCACACAAAATAGGACTGCGTGAACAAAATGCGATAAAACTTCACAAACTCTAAAGTGCCATTGTCATCCAAGGTTTGTTGATCGCATCTAAAACATATGACCTATAGATTTGATACCACTTGTAGGATATGGGAAAATACGTAAGCATATCACGGAAGCGAGAGGATCACATTATAAGCGATCGGGAGCGACTAGTCATTTTATCGCTAAGGGCAGCGGAAAAAAATTTTAAACGATGATGCCACATGATCGAAGAACATTTCTTGGATCGTTTCATATAAACCACAAACAAGTATTAGGTTTACTGCTTGAACCTGGTTGTGATCGAGTCTCTAAACGAAGAGACTTCTTATCTCATGTCCGATCCAAGAGAGGAGACATTTGCGAGCGCGTTGATGAAATGTGTGCTCCTCACAATCTTTGTTGATGATCTAAGCGGCGAATCTCTTATTCTCGTCACATGAGATCCGATGTCTTCTTCATGAGAGAGGTGTACTAAAGGAGACAGAGATCTACGAGTAAACAATCCGGCAGCATAACAACGTTGTTGTGGTGATGGCGACTCTCTCTAGGGTTCCATAGTGGACAGTCACAATGAGAGAGAGAGAGCATATTTTGTTCTCTTGTTGCTGTTGTAACTTGAAGAGCAATGGGTGACTCTTCTTATATAGTGTTTCGGGAATCCATGGATCCTAAACCATGTGCGCACAAATGTAATGGATTAGATTGATTTGTATTTCTTTCAATGATCATGATTTCTTGTAAAAACACAACAACAATTAATTTAATTTAAATTATATAAATATTGAATAATCAATATAAATTAGTTCTAAAATTAAATCAATCAAGTATGGAGATGATAGGAAGGAGGCTAGCCTCCTTCCGTTAAGAGGAAGAGACGACCACCTTCTCCTAATAGAAGTTGGTGGCCATCCATCATCTCAAGATGGAAGGTGGCAATCTCCTTGTAATCTCATGATATTACATTATTCCATTGAAATCTTCAATATTTACAACAACACTTGTTGTAAATAATTCCAAAACAATAATTCAAAACTATTTCGTGAAAATTACAATCATGCCATTGAAAATTTTTGAATCACATTCACAATCCAAAATAAAAAATGCAAATTATATTTTCAATTAATTGTCCAATGTGAATCTAATTTGCATCAACATTTAAATCGTAAATGTTATTTATAAATATCTTTCTCTTATATATTATAAATCACATTTATAATATATATGATTAATATGGATGGTGCTATCCACGTTATTCATATCCATGTTAATTAAATCACATTTAACAATATTAGATTTCTGTTCTCATCTGCCCAAATAATATGAATCACATTAACATTAATCACATATTTAGTAATTAAATCACATTTAATTATCTTAGATTACTCTTCTAATATGAATCAAATTCATAGTATTCATTATAATTAAATCATATTTAATTATCAATTTTCTCAATTCTCGATATCAACAGTGAAATTATCTATGAACTCTTTCAAGGATAATGCGCTTTCTCCATCAATACTTGGAAATAAGGACATGACGATTGCATTGTTCCACGTATAGTGACTTGGATATTGAGATCACATCTCAAATTCAGATCTTGCGGACCTCTCATAGATGCTTGATTAAATTATGACTGCAAATTTAATCTTCTCATTGCATATGAATGACATTGAGATCAATGTCCAACATTTGGATCAAGATCAGATCATTTCTCTATTGAGAGGAGTCACTAATTCCAGACTCGTTTCATCACCCTCATGTATTTCTAATACCTTTACATCTTGCATAATGGAAGACATACAATAAACCTGAAGTTTTAGATCTCTTTTATACTATCTTCTCCAGGATTTTATCATTAAGTTTCTCATTTGATCATTGGGAGTTCGTATCGATCATATTCTTTCCAAAAGCATATATCATACCAAGGTATTAATCATATACTTTCCAAAAATATATATCAAACTTACAAATTAAACGAAGTCCAAAAACATATATCACCCTCATGTATTCCTTTCATCTCTAAGGAAGTCCAGTAGTCTCAACCCTTCGCAATTAATCTTATGATGGTTATAATGGTATGCTAATATTATTTATAAATTAAACGAAAAGTAATTTTAGTCTTTGTACATTATCTAAATATAATATCTAGCCATCTCAATTATCTACTCCATTAATATTCTACCATAATTGCTTATTCAAAATTCGGAACCCTAAATATTTTGACGCGATGAGGCATCATTTTCGTGTGTTGACCGCGGTGAGCCGGAGGAAGAGGATGACAACAAAGCGTGATGAGGCATCATTCTGGTACATTTTCTGATGTAGTATTTTGGTTTTATAATTAATCTTCTATTTGTTCTACCAATCTATTACACATGATTAATTATATGTAGTTTGCGTGCTCATCTTCCTGTAAGAATCCATAATTGATTTCACATCTTGATCCGGTACTTCCTATGGATGGATCCAATAGAGTCATGGGCAATTCTTTTGCCGTTTGAGTCAGGATGATGGTACTAGAGAGATCAACTAAGCATTTGAGGAACCCAAGCACGACGCTGTGGTTATTGGAGAAGTTTTTCACGTAAGCAACGATGGCAACACAAAGATCGCGATGACGATGTGTTTAACATGGTGGTGACTGTGCAAGAATCTATACAACCATTATATCTTATTTATTTCATTGTATTATACAATTTTTATGTGTATTATACTATTTTGATCTGTATTATACGTATTGGATGTGTATTTTTGCATATCAATTGGATGCGAATGATAATTGTAGTTTTTTATATATCTTGTATATTTAAATAGTATTACACATTTTAGATGTATATTATATATTTTGGATGTATATTATACATAGTATGTATTATACATTTTGAAAACAAACAATATACATTTATGTAAAAAATATTATAGGTTTCACATAAATCACCAAAAATAAATAACTAATATATTGCTAATATGTATTGTCTTCTATAAAGAACCATACAAATTTGACAAATGGATGATAAATTTCGAATGAACCATGGATTCCACGAAAAAACATACAATCGATATAAAAAGACCATATATTCTGCAAAAAAATATGTATGGATGCAAACATTTGCTTCACACAATGTCGTCCAACATAAAATAGAACATTATTTAAATAAAGTATTGCAAAAAATTATCAAAAATAGATCCAGCTAATTTAATATTTTGAAATATTAAATGGAATGAATAATTAATGCAAAACATGATGACCAAAATACCTTTTTGGGCAAACAAATTGATAATGCCATTAGATTTGAATCTAATGGTTATGGTCGTTGGCTTTCCTTACACGTGAAAGAAACATTTCCTATTGGAATGCCCTTATATATATGGGTAAAATAGGTCTTCCCCTAGGGGGAGCTAACATAGCCCCCCTTGTCATATTTTCCTCATATTTTTTCATTTTCTTGAAATTTACTTCGATGAATTTTTATTATTATATCTCTTTATTAAGTCATTCAAATTTCGTGCGAAACAGAAACACCTACGACCTCCATCCAGACATGGTCGATTTCAACAGTTCTGTGATCGTTAAAAAATGATCGTCTAGATGGAGGTCGCAGGAGTCTTTGTTTCTCACAAAATGTTAATGTCATAATATAGGGATATAGTGATGAATTTCCATGGAAGTAATTTTCAAAAAGATAGAGAAAATGGGATGGGAGGAGCCTAAGTTAGCCCCCACCGAGGGCATCTCCATATTTCATATATATATATATATGTATGTGTGTGTGTGTGTGTGTGTGTGTGCGCGCGCACGTGTGTGTGTGTAGGATTTTTATCCATAGAGTCCTGTGCCCATTTGTGTTAAATTGAGCCCATTATATCCACTGCTAGATCAAATGTTTCAATTCTATGATTTTAGGAGCGATAATGGTAATGAGAATAATTTTAATTTTGAAACTTAATGAAATTCCCTAAATAGTAATATATTTTTTTGGTAATGTATGTTATTGTATTGAGAATAAACTCAATTTGTCATATTTCGAGAGGGGAGCGATCGATCGTTCACACGGAATCATTGTTTTTATTATTTATGCGATAGCCTTTTCGGAATCAAAGGTTTTTTGATAGATTTTTTTACGTTTATCTATTTTTTCTTTACTAATATTTTTTCATTAGATTTCGTCCGTGGATAATTCGTGAATGGATTGTGATCAGCATATTTCATAAGAAATTAAGAATACGTCATATTTTTTTATCATAAGCAATATTTATTCGAGAAGTATGATTGAAATATGAGAAACTGGTATTCATAATATCGTTTTTATTCATTTTGATACACGATTTGTAGTCCTAGTTGATTTTTTATCGAAGGTATTTTGATTTCATATAATAAAAAGTTACAGTAAATACAGTTGTTATTTTTCATGCGTTACTTTGAAAATATATTGAGTTACGGATGTATTTAAGTAATTTACTTATGAGATATTTTATGTTACTAATGCTAACACAATTGTTACTTTTGTGTGTTACTTTGAAGATATACTGAGTTACTGATATATTTACTTAATTTACTATAAGATATTTTTTGTTACTATTACTAACAGAATTGTTACTTTTAATGTGTTACTTTGAAGATATACTTAGTCACTGCTATTACATTTATTATCACTGATAAAATTATACAAGTTACATAAGCAACTTAAATATTTACTTATACTTTGCAATTAGTTACTGATATAGAATTAAAAGTTACTGATCCTTGAGCAAAAATGAATCTACTTACTTTCGAAATAGTGAATTCTTACTGATATGAATTCCGAAGTTTATCTTACTGAACTCAATTCAATAAGTTACTTAAGTAGCTCATCAAATTACCTATGCTTCACATTGGATTACTATTATAAATATAATTCATTACAAGTTACTTGTCATATAACAAATATTACGAACAATTCACTACAAGTTACTTGTCATTGAATGATTCTTACTGAAGCGAGTATATTGCTGAGTTACTTTTCTTTTTACAATTCTTACTATTCACGGATATAAAATAGTATTGAAGCAAGTATCTTCCTGAAACGTTACTGAAAATTTGTAAGTAATGTGTATTCTTATCCAATTTCTTGATATTTTTAATATTTTTAAATGGTCAATTAACTTATTATTTCTTGCAGAGTAATGCAACAATTTGGTGTCTTGAAGAAGCTGTTGTTATGTCGACGAGCGAGAGCAAAACAACATCATCTAAATGGACTATAAGACAACAATTAAAATTTGGATGTTCATCATATAACAATAATTAAGTAATTTATGTGTGGCTTTCAGTAACACTTGACGTATTACAAGTAATTAAATAGGCTACATAAGTAAAGAATGTGTGATTCGATAGTAAATCAAAATAAAGAATAAAACAAGTAAGATATATAGAAGCATCAGTAACATGTAATAAATTGTAGGTAAAAGAAGATAATAGAATAAGTAAGTTGGAATAAGTATAAAAAACCACGTGACCAGTAACTTATGTATTGCTAACAATAACACTCAATGCATTATAGTAATTAAAAAGGTTATACAAGTAAATAAGAGGTGCTTCAGTAAGACTCAAAATATTAAGTAACTATAACATTAGTAACAATCAAAATGACTTTAGTAAAATGGACGTTTGTAATCAGTACTTATTGTATGGATACTAGTAATTTACATACTTAATTACTGATCTCACAACAATAATTACTTGAGAACTGAATATGTATTAGTTGAGTAACATGAATGAATTACTGATCTCTGTACAATTTAATATTATAGGTGTAAAATACTGACAATTGTTTCAGTATTACTGATCTCGCAACATATAACTACTTGAGTACATTATGTACATTACTGATCAAATGTACAATGATTATTTCTTCGGTACGAAATTAATGATTTTATGTATCTTTCCAAAACCATCTTTTTTTAAGGACTCGATATAATTGGAAAAATAAAAGGCTCGAACGTATTATATCCTTCCAAAACCGTGCTCTTTCGAAATAGACAATCATTCAAATGAAAATACACGTGGCGAGCCCACGTTTGGTGCTCACCGCAACTCAAATGGGCACATGGCTCACTGGATAAGCCCTCTACATACATACATACATACACACACACACACATACATACACACATGGTTCAGTGGGGCTGCCCCGCCTCATTTTCAACGTTTTTTTTATTTTTTTCAAAAATATCACCACATATATTCATCCATATCTCTCTCCTATATATCATTCGAACTGCGTTAGAAACCATGACATCTATACCATCCATCTAGAACAGGTCGATTACAATAATGTTTAGATCGTTAAAATTACTTGTTCTAGATGGAGGGCACAAGAGTCTCTATTTCTAACGAAATTCGAATGACATATTGGAGGGAATTATTAATGCAAACACATGGTGATATTTTTTAAAAATAAAAATAAAATAATTACGAAAAAATAGAGGGGGGCATCCATGTTGGCCGCCTCTAAGGAGTAGCCCCAGTTTTTCTATATATAAGGAGTCTTTCTAGTATGACATGATCCTTCCATATGTAAAGAAGACCAACGATAGTAGCTATTAGATTCAAATCTAATGACACCATCAGTTTTGTTGTCCAAAAGAGTATTTTAATCATCCTTTTTTGCATCAAATATTTCATTTTGGATGATACTACGTGAGACAGATTTTTGTATTCTCAATGATTTTTTTTGTATAATCCATAGTTCCTTTTCTAACGATTGTATGTTTTCTGTAGAATCTATGGTTGCTTCTAAATTCATAGGTTATTTGTAAAATTTATATAATTCTTTGTGGAATAGAATTCATATTAGCAATTAATGCATGGTTCTCTGTAACACTTGTATGGTTCTTTGTAGAATAAATATTGCATGATTTTTGTAAAAATGCAATTCATGCTAAATCGATAAGAAGTATACAAACCAAATATATATAATACACATAAAATATGTACAATGCACATCCAAAATGTGTAATACAAATCAAATATACAAGATTTATAAAAAAACTACATTTGTCGTTCGCATCGAATTGTTATATAAAAATACATATCATATATTTGTAATACACATTAAAATTATATAATACACATCGATTTTGTACAATAAAAATGAAATATGTGATATATAATGTGCATTTCCTCCTCAAACTACCATCACTATGCTACACACGTCACGATCCGATTTACGCATTGTCATCATCGTCTGTGTGAAAAATTTCCCGGAGAGTCGCGGCGTCATCCTCCATCAATTACACATGTCATCCACTTCTGGCTTGTCGATGAGGTTGCCTATGGTGTGAACCACTCCATGTCGACGATGAAGACAAAGACGAAGATAGCAAAGAACCTCATGTCGTCCACGTCGGCAGTGAAGACGGAAACAAAGGTGGCGAAGAGGATGCTGAGGCTCCATGTCGAGGATGATGGAGATGAGAAATATTCGACGAAGGCAGAGATGGAGACGAGCGACGTCAGAGATGAAGATGAGCTATGCCGGAGATGGAGACAACATAGACGGAGGAGATATTTTAGATGTGCGTGTGAGATTTTGAAATGGATGGAAGGATTAGAAGAGAGATTAACGAGGAGATAAACTATGTTACATACTATATTTAAATACTGAAAAATGACCAAAATTGGTTTCTAATTAAATATACCTTTAATAATAATTGATGGATTAATTATGGATGCATGAGATTATTAGCATTCTTAGGGATGGAAGGACCATGTCCCATTAGAAAGATATCATATATATATATAGTATTATTTCCTTCCAGGATGCAGTATTTCCAGAGTTCAGAAAGATCGCCCTTTTTTGTAAAAATACGTTGACTTTAGTAGAATACGTATAAAGTTCGTATTCTAATGTGCAGTTTTATATTTGTATTATAATGTGTAGTTTTGTATGAGGTTTTGTATTTATAATATGGATCTCGAATAAAATGTATACATATTCTTCTAAAATGCTCGTATTTTCTACAAAAAGAGGGCGGCTTTCCTGAACTTAGAAAGGACTACGTCATATTGGAAGGTCCCCCACTATATATACATATATATGGATAAAATGGGGCTATCCTATGGGGGAGCTAACTTGGCTCCTCCCGCCCCATTTTATAGAGGGTTTATACAATGGGTCTCGTGCCCATTAGAGTTGAGATGCACCCTTAATTTAAACTGTTTGGTCTTAATCCGATGATCAGTAACTTCAGTAACGTTCATATTGCTATCATTAATATTTTATATTAGTAATATTGAACGCATTAGTAACTTTCATATTGCCATTAGTAAAATTTTATATCAATAATACTAAACACATCAGTAACTTCCGTATCGCCACCAACAACTTTGAATCAATTTAAGTAAATGAAGTAATTTAATCAGTAACTTTGGTTTGCACTTACTTGTAACTTTATATCAGGGTACTAAATCTCGTGAAATTTCGACGAAATTTTGATTTCGATGGACTCGGTATATAGAAACCCATATACATGTCGATTTCTCGGATTTTGACCGATATCTAGTGTAATATCGGTGATATTTCGTGTCATCTCGCCATCTCGCCCAAAAAAGCAAATCTTGTATTAAAAAATCCATATTTTGTCAAGATGGACCAAAATATCGGCCGAAATTCACCATTTTAATAGCTACTCGGCTGCTTTGGTTCTCCAAGTTATTGTTTCACATTTTTCTTCAAGCTAAGTCAAAATTGATCAAATCTCCATCAATTTCTTTAATTTTTTAAGGGTTTTTGTTCCTAAGATGTTGTTCTCTCTTGGTGTGGTGTTTTTTAGAGATTTTGAATATGTAGCTTGATTTTTGGAGATCAAAATATGGGATTTTGTGTTTAAATGGACAATAATGATGCGTTATTAATGTATTTACTCAGATCTCGTGTATAACATGCAGTAGTGTGTACTTTGGAAATTATTTGTGAGATCTATGGAAGAGAAAATTGGAGCTTTTGTGTGTTAATGTGGAATAATGATGAGTTCTTAAAGGATAAAGTCAGATCTTAGGGTTTGGATGTAGAAAACATGTTTTGATTTTTTTCAGTAAATGAAATTTTAAAATGGAGTAATTCCGAAAATCAAACCTTAGATCTATACGTTATTTTACATGTTTTGTGTCTCTTAGGTGATTTTCTCGAAAATTGTAACATCTAGATCCGTACAAACTTAAACCCGACCTGATTAAAGTCTGTTTAGCCCAATAAAGTTATTAGACAATATTAAATAACTTAAATCAATCAATTGATTGTGAATCGAAAATCCTTGGAACAAAATTGACCAAAAGTCGATCACACAATATTACGTGCCATGAAAAAGTTGTGATGGAAATTCAAAAAACCACGAAATAAACCAAGACCACCTAAAAATCCGATTTGATAAAATAAGCTCAACGAGATCGACCGTTCGTTAATCGAAGATTGTTTGATATTTTAAAATCGTGAAATTTAACTAAATCGAAACTGTATCTAGATATTTCGGGCAAACAAACCCGATCAAAAGCATATGATATTATATTCATATTGATCGTCATTCAGAGACGATCAATCTGAGATATTGCGCATCGAAATTCGAGGTCCAAGGCACAATTAGGGTTAACTTTATGTATGACAAATAAGGAGAGATTTTAGTAAAATAATAATAATAATAATTTAATGTATTGTTTTTGCTACAGTAGCAGTCTTTTATATATATGATTCCGGCAATTTTTTTAAAAAGGAGAATTTATGACATCAGTAGGCTGATGTCATGTTTATTAGGAGAGGACAACTCGCATTCTCGCATTCCATTCCCTTTACCAACGTTGAGCCCATTCTTTTTTGTCCTTCAAATTTCCTCGACATTGAAGCCTTTCCAGCCCTTCTTCTCCCCATTCTAATGTGATAGTTCTCTCCATTTTCTTCCCCATTCCATTTCTCTCTGCTTTCCCCCAAAATTCCTAAGATTCTTCAGTCGTAAGAGCCAGAATGCCTCCCCAAGCTGCTGTCCGGCAGCTCAAATAGCAGCTGCTATTGCTCTATGGTCATTCTTGGAGCTCCTCCACCTCCTTGCTGCTCTAAATTGAGTACATGCTGTTGTCATTCAAGGATTTGCAACCAATCAAGCTACTGCATACTCTCCTACATGCTCAATGATCTCAAAATTTGAGAGATCTTGAGAGGTACAATCCTACCTTCTTTTGCTCCCATGCATGAATTACAACATATTATAAGCCAATATCGGATGTTGTGAATCCATAAGGATGAAAAGATTGGTGGGTGAAATTAGTTGCATGATAGTTGGGAAAGGATGCATGTAATTAAATATGTTTAATTCAAAAGCTATCATAAAATTGTAAAATGGGGATTTTGTTTTTTTATACGGATTCCTGAGAGTAAATAAGGGACTGTTTGACAACATTGTTCAATTGTGCTTTTCTGAATGGTGGAATTTTAAATATCTCAGGAGATTGATAATAGGTACTGGATACTGCAACAATTGGAACAATTTTAGGTAATAGTAATGGCGTTGTTCTTTGAAGTATGAATACTAGCCAACAAAGCACAAATCCCATCCACAAGTATTGTAGTTAAAAAGAAAAGGGTAAATTACAATTTGGGTCCCCATCTATGGGTCAGATCCCATAATGGGTCCCGATCTTTAAATTGTAACGATTCGGGTCCCGGGACCATTAATGTAAGGAACTTTTTGAGGCTAATGACGAGTATGCCTTTGTTTAAAAGTTGGAATTCAACCCTCATTCCCTTCTTAACAAGGGCATATTAGTCATGAACCCCAAAATTTTTATTTCTTAAATGGTCCTGGGACTCGAATTGTTACAACTTAAAGATCGAGACCCATTCTGGGATCTGACCCATAGAGTGTGACCCAAATTGTAATTTACCCAAAAGAAAAATCCACAAATGCTTTGGATATGCTTTGAGTTCTGTTTTGATTAGCTGAATAGTGCAACAGAATGCACCAAATTCCAAGATTGTTGTTCCCAAATAACTGGATTGTTGAGGTGGAGAATTGGCAGTTATGATTTTACTTACAGAATTAGAAAATTTATATAGGCTATTGACATTTTGATTTTAGAATATAGAAATCACATGAATCTATAACCCTCACATTGTGAATGAAAATATATCTCTTATTATTTTACATGATTTTGAAAATGACAAATCTTACCTTGCAGTTTTGTGAGAGGTTATTTCGCATTACTTCAATGATATATTTAGGACAAATGATAAGTCTTACCTTGCAGTTTTGTGAGAGATTATTTCCCATTACTTGAATGATATATTAGGACAAATGACAAGAATTGTACATGATGATTATATCAAAATTCCATTTATCCTAAAATTAAAGATATATTTCAAAATTTCAGCTCATTAAGACACTTAGAGTCTTTACTCATGATAGTCTCAACTATTCCAAAAGTTGTTGACTAGTATATCATATTCTCTTAATAGTTATAATAAGAAAAATTTCCAAATAAGATGAAATATAAGTGGAGTTTAGATGCTACCAGTGGTGACCCCTAATTATCGAAATATGATCCCAAGTTATTAAAAATCAGGAAAGATTATGAACACACACATGCAGACACATATCGGCAACCTCTTTTACCCATTGAAACTAGGACCATTTTTTAGCAAGAAAGGTGGGTTCACACGATGGATAGGAAACAAATTAAAGTTAGTACATAATAATATATAACTAAGAGCTATGGCTGGAGAACTATTGCATTTGAAAGTCTATATAAACTTAGTTACCTACTTCAATTAGTAAAAACATCAACATATTTGAAATTTCTAGATAATTATATTGCTTAACTCTCAATAGTGCCAACTATTAATAAAAGGGACCAAGGGTGTTATGGTATGTACATAAATAGTTACTATACTGAGTACCTAGATCTAAAAGGTTAAACACAAAGAAGACTGAGAAAGGATTGGGTAATCAAGTAAGTGGGTTAGTGGTGAATTCATATTAGTAAGTGCCGATCATGGTGATCCTTTCACCTGATCGTGCGAGGGTACGGTGACCCTTAACTAGGTGGAGGAAAGGAAGCTCAGTTCGGGTAGTGGCCGCCAAGTGTGCGGGTCTAGGATCCCAGTCCCTGTTACGATTTTTACGCGAGCTTGCAGTGTTTTTCAGGCCTCATCAGGATGCCAACTTTTTAACCAATTTTGATGACCCTTTGTTTTTGGATATCTAGGATGGGGATCCTCGGTTTTAGTTTTTTGCACGTGCTTATCTGCTCATACTAATCGGGCCGGTTTCTAGAGTGGCTTTTCTGAAGAGTCTCTCTCACCTATCTTAGTGACATCATTTTGGAGTAGACCTATCTCTCTCATAGGCCACACTTCCTTTTAGAGGGAAATATGGAAGAGTCTCCTTAGGAAACTACCTCACTGCTTGAGTTTTGATTTTTTTTGCCAATAGGCTTGGCGACCTGACATCTGAATATCCTATAGCTACATCTGAATTATCTAAGGCTACATCTGAATCAGTTGCAATTGAATTTGGAGGAGTTACAGGTGAAGTCAGAGTGAAGTATAATGGATCTTGGCTAAGAGATTAAATCAATTATAAGTTATGTTGTCTAAGGATGACTATAATTAAGTTGGATGCAGAATCAGTATAATTAAATTATTGGATGTGTTGGGAACATAGTTAGTATGCACTATATGCCCTTTGCAGCCTACGGAGACACCCCAACCTTAAGGCATTCTTCATGCCTTAGAGTCATAGTGTAAATTCGCACACAGACCAAGACCACAAACTATCTACTAAACTCGAGAATTTAGATAAAATCAAGAATCAACTTAAAACCTCATTTTCCCCATTATCAAAATCTATTTTTAAGGTCCTTAAATAACAAGTGTTTAATATATATATATATATATATATATATATATGAGTCATTAACTACTATCAAAGAATATAACTTATAAGGTAATGGGTAAAACCTAGAACATCCTTCTTACTAGCTTGAAAACCCTTTTCCATAACAGGTAGTTGTTAATTTTTAGTTGTTTATGCCTTATTACTAGTTCCTTTTGTAATCACCTTAGATTTCTGTTAGTTCTAATAAATTTTCAGGATGTAACAGGGTTCGCTGACGTCTCTTGTTCCTTTCATGTGTGGCAGCAAGGAGCCTGCACTACAGTAGCGATTGGCGGAGCCATACATCGACTACTATTCCAGACAGTACAATTACATTTTATCAGTTTTTATTCAGTTATAATGTAAAATACTTTCTTTCTCTTCTGTATATTTTTGAGAATACATGTATGAACTGTCAGTAGGATGGGTATTTATAGGGATGGGTATTTGACTGGTTTGGGTGGATCTGGGTTATTCGGTTTGAGTTGAAATTATTTTGGGTTGCAAAAATAACACCCATCACCCAACCAAATTTGATTGGGTTGAGATGTTTGGGTGATCGATTTGGGCCGATTGGGTTGGGTGAAAACCTAATTACCCATATAAAATATCTTGTTAATTGAAAGTAAAGCACTGATGGGGTCATTGTATGAAAAAATGTCAAAGTAAACATGCATTAAGCTCGTAACTCAGAAGAGAAGAAGGTTGGGCAATATGTTCAACATGGATGAAGAAGGTCGGAATACGTTCAAGTTGATATGCAATTGTTCAGATAATATTATGGGATCTTCAAGAATATTTTATGTCACTTGAATGGATTGGAGCATAGTTGTGTGGTAATAAGCCATGCTTCAACTTATAGTATGTAATGATCATATTAAGGATGATAAAGAAAAAATACATTGAGTACAACAAATAATAACAACTGAAATAATGTTTAGTGAGACAATGTTGTTAACAAGTTGATAGCTTGCACTGGAGAATCTAAGATGTACATTTGAAATATATAGGAGTTTAGAATACTTGATATTATATATTAAGTATATGTAGGTTGGGTTGGGTGTGATTAAACTTTTGTCATCTAAAGAAATAGTTTGGGTTATTTGGGTGGGTAGGGTGGAAGACATTAAACCCGCCAACCAACCCAATACCCATTTAAGAAATATGATTTGGGTCCAACCTGACCCAAAAACCAAATAACCCAAATCATTTTGACCCATCTTCAACGATTTGGTTGAGTTATATGGGTGGACCCATATAGTGCCCACCCCTAACTGTCAGCCTCTCTTGTACATGTTGATAATATATATTAAAATTAATGAAAAAAAAATTGATGGCACATTCTTTTGTTGGTTTTGAGGTTGTTACTTGAATTGTGAATGTCATAGCAGAAACACAAAAAATTTCCCCATATTTTCATAGAACTTATGTGATCTTTTGTGAATGTAATACCCCGAATATGTTGTAAACGAGTACCTGGATCCTTGAGGGTTCACAAGAACAGTCCCCTAATTGTTAGGTATAAGACCATAATGTGTGTGTGTATTTATAAGGTGTTTTTTGTGAAAATATGAATATTAAGTATACTGTCAATTTCAAAAATAAAGATTTTGCGACTTTGTGAATATTAGGTATTAGAAAAAATTAAAATATATTAATTCTGAAAGTTAAAACATAAAATAATTACCTAATTCTTAATTGTTAGCATTATATTGCTCATGAATGTCTGTTCTTCAATTTTCTTGTAGTTATTCTGGTGGACAATCACAATGGCTCATTTCGGATCTAACAGTTCTCAGGATTTGACAATTCTGAGGGATTAGAGGGGGGATCTTAGGGGACATTGGTTGGAGGTATGCTTCCTCTCATGATGGCAACAAAGAGAAACCACAATGCAATTTTTGTGGGAAGAAGTTGAGAGGAGGGGGGATCACGAGGATGAAACAACATCTTATCAGTAACGACAAAAATGTTGCCAAGTGCACGCATTGTCCCAAAGATGTAAGGGACAAGGTGAAGGCCTGCTTGAACGGGAAGAAGGATAGGGAAACAAAGAGGGTAAAGAGGGATGCACAATTTAAAGAGTTCATGTTTGAGAAAGAATTCAACATCCTCTCAAATTTAGACGATGATGACTTTATCTTTCCCTGACATTCAGATTACAACAAAGAGGAGGGCAACAAAAGAATCATCGAGGATCAAGTTCGAGAGGAGAGAACTCCAGTGGTGCACGAGGCAGCTTCTATGGTGCAAGTGACAATGGGAGTGGTTCTAGAGGTTCACCAGTACCACCACCCACTGAAAAACACAAGGGCAAGGGTATTGAGCCCTTCTTGACGAGGATAGGAACCATGCAATACGAACCAAGCAAGGATCTGGGAGCATAAAATGGTGAAATGTTCAGCAATGCACGAGAGAGGGTGGGAAAGGCCTTCAGCAATCTCTTATTTAGGGAGAGCATTCCCACCAACGTTGCTGAAGGGTCATTTCTCTAACATGCCATTGATGAGATTGCTGCAGCATGAACGAGAGTGAAGGATCCCACATCCTATGAGATAATGAACAAATATCTTGGGATGGAGAAGGCGAAGATTAATGAGTACATCACAGATCCGAGGAGGAGATGACAAGAGTATGGGTGACGTTGATGTGAGATGGGTGGACGAGCTACACGAGGAAGCAAATCATCAACTTCCTTGTTTACTGCAATAGAACGATAAATTTTTTTAAATCTTATGATGCATCCGAACGTGTGAAGGATCACAAGTATCTGCTCAAGTTGATGGATACCATTAAAGATGTTGGGAAAGAGAACATTGTCCAGATTGTTGCAGATAATGACATCAACATAAAAAAAGCAGGTGAAACAGTAATGAAGTCTAGTAACTACGACATAGACACAGTGTGCTGCACGCTGTATTGATTTAATTCTAAAGGACTTCAATAAGAGGAAGCTCGTCTCAAGGGTGGTGGAGCAAACACGAACGATCACCACATTCATTTACAACCATTCCAAAGTGCCGACGTTGATGAGGCGGATGTGCAATGGTGAGTTGGTGAGGCCTGGCATCACATGCTTTGCAACCAATTTTATAACATTGTAAAACCGTAAACAACACAATACAAGGTTGAAAACTATGTGTTGCCAAGGTGAATGGTTCGAGATATCTGAAGCTCGGGCTGAAGGAGGACGGGAAGTGGAGACATTGATCAATGATCTCCACTTTTGGGATAACATGACTCGGGCCATAAAGATCATAGATCCAGTTGTTTCTACATTGTGCATCGTAGATGATGATAAGAATCCCACTGTGGGAGTGATCTACGAGGCAATGTGCTGCATGAGAGAGAATTTTAGAGAAGCACTTGGAAAAGGATTGAAAGCATGGTTGGACATCATAGACGAGCGATGATCCAAGATGCTCTCACATCATCTTCACGAGGCTTGTATGTAATGTAATAACGTAATTGATTTTTCATTTTTTATATTACTTTAGAATCTGAGAATTGTGCTTGTTTGTATCTAGCTTATTACTTCAATCCTAAGTGTTGGACATGCGAGCCCACAACAAGCCATGCAATAAATGTTATTGCAATTCACTCCTATTTATAAATGAAGAATAACTAATTTCCATAATAGGTCCCTTACAATTAGGGTTATGTACCATAGCCATCTTAATGATCATACATCTGTTGATTCAATTATTGAATCATAGAGGCCGGTGTTTGGATGAATATCTAAAGGGTTAGATTGAGGACTCATCAGGCACTGTCAAATGATTGTTAAGATGTGATCTCCAGCCTGAGTAGGAGATGGCAATCCTTATCTCTAAAGGTTGATATATGACCGACCTCTTGATGCATGTCCTCTGCATTAGAAAGATTATTTGGGTCAAAGAGTTGACTTAACGAGATCGAGATACCAAAGACCCATGTCGTATATTGTCACGGTATAGGCACGTATCCTCTGTCCAGAGACATATGTGTTACTATATGTCTGAGTATGTACATGTGGTAGACCGATAGGTTGATGGCCTAATCAAGGTCTATATACCAGCGAGCTGGTGTGCATATAAGGGCATATGAGAAATACGATCTCTCAAAGGGATCATACAGGTTCATTTACTGAACTGGAAGACATGAGCTCACTCATGAGATATTGGGAAAAGCAAATTCCGTGCATGGTTTTCTCACTTTGGAAGCTTGACTAAATTTATAGATACTTTTGAAAAGCATATGATCAATACCTGGGTATGATATATGCTTTTGGAAAGTATATGATTGATGTCAGCTCCCAATGATTGAATGGGAAAACTTACCGATAAAACCCTGAAGTAGACAATGTAAAATAGATCTTATACTTTGGGTTTAATTTAGGTCTTCCAGTATGCAGGATGTACAGGTATTGGGAATACTTGATGGTGATGTGATCATAAACGATTGTATAACCATTACGCTTATATTCCTAAGGAGTGATGAAATGGGTCTGGATTTTAGTGACTCATCTTGTAGATAAGTGATCTAATCTTAGTCCAAATGTTGGACATTAATCTGAACGTGATTCAAATACAATGAGAAGATTAGATCTACGGTCTTGATTTAATCAAGCATCTATAGCAGGTCCGCAAGATCTGGATTTGAGATTTGATCTCAATATCCAAGTCACTATACGTGGAACAATATAATCGGCCTTGTCCTTATCCCCAAGTATCCACGGAGAAAGTGCATTATCCTTGAAAGAGTTCATGGATAATTTCATTGTTGATATATGTATCTGAGTATTGAGAAAATGGATATTTAAATGTGATTAAAATATCACGAATAATATGATTTTGATTTATATTATTTAGGGAGTTATCTAAGATAATTAAATGTTATTTAATTATCAAGGATGTGAATAATGTGAATGTGATTCATATTATTTGAACATATAAGAAAAAGAGATCCAAGATGATTAAATGTGATTTAATTATCATGGATATGAATAATATGGATAACACTATCCATATTAATCATATATATTATAAATGTGATTTATAATATATTAGATCGAGCATATTGTGATTTATATTTGTTGATTAATTGTTAATGTGAATTAGATTCACATTGAATGATTAATTAAAAATATAATTACATTTAGTTTTGGGTTGTGAATGAGATTCACATAATTTCAATGGCATGATTGATATTTTCCATAAGATAATTTGGAATTATTTGTTGGTGAAAATATTGTCGACAAGAGATGATGATATATCATGAGATAATGAGATCTCATGATAATTACAAGAGATGGACCAAGTCCACCAAAGAGAAGTGGACGGCTACAACTATCCATGAGGAGAAGAGTAGCCGTCCCCTCCTTTTAGGAGATTGGTTTATTCTCTTAATTATCTTTTCTCTTATTAAAGATGATTTAATTTGAAATTAATTTTGTTGATTTATCAATGAAAATTAATCTAAATTAAATCATTAGCTGTTGTGTTTTTACAACATCTTAGCCATCGAAAGAAACACAAATCAATCTCATCCATTGATTATGTGTTGTCCATGGATTGGGATCCATGGGTTCCCAAAACCCTATATAAGAAGAGGCATTCATTGCTCTTTGTGTGACACATTTAAAACACAAACCAATGCTCTCTTACTCTCTCTCTACACGTCATGAGCCCCTCTCCCTCTCTCTCTTATGGCCGTCCACCATGGAGCCATTGAGAGAGTCGACATCGCTGCAACATTGTCGTTATGCTTCTGGAGTTCTTGCTCATGGATCTCCATCTCCTTTGGTGCACCTCACTCATGAATAAGACGTCAAATCTCATGTGACGAGATCAGGAGATTTCGCCGCTTGGATTATCAATTTGGATTGCGAGAAGGACGCGTCTCAACAACGCGCTCGCACGCGTCTCCTCCGTCGGATCGTACTTGAGACAGGAGGTCTCTTGGCTTAGGGACTCGATCGCAACCACGCTTCAAGAGGTAACCCTAGTACTTGTTTGTGATTTAGATGAAATGATCCAAGCGATGTTCTTGGATCATGTGGTTTCTTCATTTAAAATTGTTTAAATTCCGCTGCCCGGAGCAACTAGTGCAACTAGTCGCCCCCGATCGCATACGATGCGATCCTCACGCTTCCATGTTGTGCTTGAACATTTTTCCCATATCCTTCAAGTGTTATCAGAGCCAGGGTCTCGAAGGTTTTGGATTATATCCATGAACCTACGAAGATTTGGGCTCGTTGGTGTTCGTGAATTTGTTTTTTACATTTCAATTTTTGCATCCCTGTTTTGTGATAACTTTTGGCCCTGTTTAAAATGTTTAAACCTGAAAATATAATTGGAATAATGTTCCTCGTGTCTCCGGGAGGTCGATAAGCAGGAAAATCTTTCTAAGCCTTGGCCTCGATGTTGAACTTACTTCACCTAACAATAGGATTTGAGTTTGCGTGATTTGGAATTCGATAACTCTAGTTATGCTCATTTTATTGAACATATATCCACTGTTTCAGGGATGATGGTTAGTGACGTAGTTAAAGAGTTAATTACGGGTTATAATACCTGAAAATGCATAATTATCACTTGGGTTATGTTTTTAATCAAATTGGAGAAAAAATAAAGTTAGTTTGCATTAATTGGATTTAAATTGTTCGAGTTATGTTGATTTTAGCGAGTAGGGGTCACTGCTGGAAATTAACAAACTTGATCATGAACCTTGTTATTGTCATTCAAATAAATTAATGAAAATTAATTGATAATGTTCTGAAATGATTATTGATAAATGTTTGTGAAATATTTAAAGATGATAATTATTTCCTTGAATGACATTGCACTATTCAAAATATGAAAAGTTAGTTGATCTTGATCACAATTGGTTAATATGAATTCACCAACAAACACTGTTTTCATGAAAAACTCTAGTTTATCATAAAATAGTTGTAGGACAACTTTTACATGCGAAACCTTGTTGCTTGAACAGGATTGGGATTGTTTAGCAAATCTCCTTATAATATTATCAAAATGTTTTTTATGAATATTACATGGTATAACTTCGATTGAAAAATCGATGATCATCTCAAATATATGATAATCGATTTGTCATTATCCTAACCCAAGGCAGATATGGTGTCTAGTCGGGGATTGCTGGGATCCCAGGTTGCACCGTGTGTAATCTGGCCCACTCCCGTCGGTACTGGCCATGACAACGGGTAGGGAAGGGATAATGTTGGAAAGATCATGATGTATTTTTCTAATTATTAAAATTTGAATAATACATATTTTGAGATTATACTATCCATTCAAGTAACAAAAACTAGTTTATTGGTTGATTAAATGGGATTAATAATTGATTTAATATGATCAAATTAATTATGTCCAATTAAAAATACTCTATTATGAATAGATGTGCATTTCCTTTGGAAGAATTAATTACATGAATAGGATTCTAGTAATTAATTAAAATTTGAATATGAGGTGGAGGATCACATAAGCGATATCCATGGTCTCCCGTCAAGGCGAAGGGTTTCGTCGCCAAGGATTGTATATAGGAGACGCCTGTCCGAAGTGATAGCTCCTCATACAAGTTCATCTGAATTGGGCCTTTTGCTTCTCGAAAGAGTAAGGACATATGCATAATGACCCCAGTATCGGTTCCTCATATTATTGGGGAGATATTGGATTGTGCATAGCGAGTATTAAGCATGCTGACGGTTGGTTCAATTAACGACGTGTCAACATCACCTTAGGGGTGGTGGGCTCGGGTGTTAAAGACCGAATTGGGAAATGCAAGTTGAACTTGCAAGGCGGAATGAGTTCCCGCTTCTTTTTATCTGAGTTGTAGTTTTTCGTATTATTGGGACGCAACAAAGATAGTAAAGGAGATCCCAGATCTTGCTAGAGATATATCGGTAAGTATATCTCTTACATTGAAAGTGATTAAGGGAATGAACTTTCCGTGTTGACAATGCAAGACAACTTTGATATAAAAATTCCTAGATCAAAGTAAAATATGTATATATATATGCAATTTTTTATTTCAGATGATCTTTCATCAAACCCACTCAATTCTATACTCAATAATAACCAATAAGTATCATGGACTGGATCCATGATCTAGATATTGTACTTGCAGTTGGACACATAATGTCTATGGTTGCAATGTGCAAGTTTCCTCATAATAATGAGGAATGACAATTAAATAGACAATAGGCTACAACCCTAGGGTTTGTGTGTCTCTATAATCTTGATCTCAGCGAATGTACTTTGGAAGTTACATGTCAATGATGATCGCATTTGTCAAATAATCCTTATAAAATCTAAGCAGATGTTCTGGCATACATATGTGCTCTCGACATTTAATCATGAATGACATGATTCTCTGCATTATGCAGAATGGTGGCTCTAAAGGAGAAGATGTATTGAAAATGTTTGAGTACCTACCTGAACCAATGGAAGCATGGTATCTGCAGTTAAGACCTTTTAGATCACTATCTATAAAGTCTTAGGTTCTTGATGATGAGACTTTGAGATCATTATCTCTAAGTCTTGTCATCTTTGAAGATATTATTTTATTACTTTAACTAAGTGTTTTATCTCCATAGTAGGATTAACAACAGTTTACTACTCCCACTGCATGGCAGACATCTGGCTTTTCGTACATATCTAGCACATACCAGGCTTTCTAGCAACAGATGCACAAGGGAAAGCAGTTTAGCATCATCAACACTTGCTATGCTATCCCTTCAAATTGGTCAGTACCAAATCTTAAGGGAAAGGAGCCTTCCTTGGATAAAATATATATCCAGGACATATCAATAATGTGACAATCACAATTCTCTCCCTTCTCTTTGCTTCTGAACAACTTCAGAACTAAGACACTAAGTATCATCCTTATATCATTCTAAATGATTAGGATATTATCCACATTTAGCACGATGAACACATTGATACTCCCACTAAACTTTACATGGATCATCTAGATTCTATTTGAAATCGTAACATTTATAATTTCATCAAATCTTATGTTCCAACTACAAGAAGCTTATTTGAGTCCATAGACGGAGTTTTTAAACTTGCATACCTTACTTTCCTCAACCATGAAGCCCTGGGGCTACTACTTATAGAGAGGTATTCATAGAGGAATGTAATCTTGACTTCCATCTCAAAGATGTCAAAGTTAAGTTGTGCAGCTATAGTTAGCAATATTTTGATGGGTTTAAGCATGGTCACTGAAGAAGAAGTCTCATCGCAAGTGATGTCTTCTCTTCATGTATATCTCGTGGATTTGAGCCATGCTTTGAAGGTCTTTACCTTCTCATAAGGTTTCCTCTTTCTCTTGAAGATCCATTTACATCTTAACGGGTCTTAACCTTATAGGTGGATCCTCAAGGGTTCATATACAACACCTGTATATGAAGTCTACATTTAGACTTTATTGCTAAAATTCATCTCTCAATGTCATGATCTTCAGAAGCTTCATCATATGAAGTCAGATCATAGTCAGACTTATCTGGCACATGGAACTCATCTTCAAACTCATTTGAAGAGGTATTAGTGTTCCATCTTTAGTTGTCCTTTAGTTTCCGACTTACGGAGCCTCATTATATTCCCAAGATTCTGAGTTCCTTCACTTTATTTTCATTTAGATTCTCAAGAGAGTCATCATCTTATAATCATATTCTTAGAGATGAAATTCTTTAAGAATCTCAAGGTCATAAAGTAGGCATCCAATACCATTTTTTATTTCCTAATAAAGTAGCACTCTCTGGTGCTAGATTCCAGCTTACTTGCATGGAACCTTATTAAGAATATATATTGTAGTCTCTACTACATATATACCTTGGAAACTAAAAGATAACTATGATAAGATTAATCCTTTATCAAATCATGTCACACATGATCTAAATGCATCTCCCTACAACTCCATTGAGTTTAGGTGTATTAGGGGAAGTGAGATAGGAATGATATTCCTATCTCTATAAGGTATTCCTTGAATTCATCTAATAGGTACTTGCTACCTAGGTTAGATCAAATTCATTTCATCTTCCTTCAAACTTTGATTCCAAATCAAAATTGTGAAATCTTTGAACATTTCAAAGGTTTCTAAGGTGAAAGGAAGGAATCTCGTATCACAAATAATCATCAAATGATATCTGATGAATCCATGATTTATTAACTTTTCTTTCGCATTTGTCTTAAAACCCTTAACAAATACATGTAAATATTCATTGATTCTCATCTTTTATTTAAACTTCATTCATGAATAAAAATTCACTTTTAAGCATCAAAATCATGTAAATAAATAAAGAACAAAGAAAAAAAAGAAAAGAAGGCAGATAGGAGATATGTATGTATGTACAATATGACTTATAAATATAAATATAACTGCAAGGTATATTTATAGGCTAACCCCCGAGACCAAGTCAGCATGGACTGGTCGACAGATCAATAAGTAGGGGGAGATAAGGAAATAAAACCCTAAAAATAAATTAAGACACACTTCATCTACTTCTCTCTATTTATCAAATAAATATAAAATTTCAATGATTTTTATTTAATTCAGTTATACATAATTTTCACCAAACTTTTTTCCTAATTATTTCTAAAAATGTATATAAAAATAAAAATAAGATAAAAAATACTACCCTATATTATACCAAGAAATCCTACTTATAAATTGTCAAAATCTCAACTTCCGAACATCATAACTTCTTCATACGAACTCCAATTTCACTCTACTCACCTTTAAAGTTCATAAAATAATATTCTCTAATTAATAAAGGTAGTTTTGTTAAATTGGAGTCCGTTTGCAAAAAGTCGGTTTTGGCACCAAATAACAACGGGGTTTCTGGGCTATTTATTTTATGTAGAACATATTATTTATAGTTTTATTAATTTTATAATTTCTAATTATATTCGTGATACTGTGTTTTCACCCAAAATTATTTCAGAATTTTTGGAGTTTATTTATTATTTTAATAAAATCAAAATCCTAAATTATAGAAGAAAATGAACTAGATAACTTATACCTCTATTTATTAATATATGTAAATTAATTTATTAAAATCCCTAAAAATTTATAAAATCCTTATTTATTATTCTAATAATTAAGAAAATAGAAAATTAATTTTTAGTTATTTTTTTACTAAATTAAAAATCCAAAACCTATTTATCTATACATATTTATTAATATAATATCTATATTTCGAATAATATTTATTATCTATAAAAAATAATTATTCTACAAATTAGATAATTTACTTATCTACATTTCTTATTTTTATACCTATTTAAAATAACATTATTTACTATTTAATATTGAACTTATAAAGAATTTTGCACATCTGGCCAACCAGGTGCTGACAAGCGTCAGCACCTATTTCATCTTCCTCAAGAAGACAATATTGCAGTTTGTTCTGACCAACCTTCTTCAACCATTTCTCCAGCGCACCTCATAACCCTTCCCAACGATCCAATCCATTGATTCGACTCCCCCAACAACCAAGATCCAGGCCACCATTGGATTTATCTTGGGGATCACGAAACATCTCTATATAAACCTTCAAAGTTGGCAAATCACAACTAACTTTACTAGCCACCTGAGCTACCCAGTTACAGTGGTCGAACCCCTATCTTCCTCTCTCGATTCTGCCTCACTCCGGTGGTGACAACACCCGAAGGCTAGCTTGCGTGGAGGAAGGGAGATTGGAGGAGGTTCCAAGGCGCTCGTCAGCCCTTGCATCGCCGCCACACGTGCGTCCAGCTCCGACAAAGATCGGCCGTCGAGCATCCATTAGAGGTAAATACACTTCTACATTCCCAGATCTACTACTTCACCTTCATCACATTTATTCTCGATCTTCGTGCCATGATTAGCGTGGCTAATCACGTAGTTAGTTAGTTCAACTCTATATCTTAGACACTCAATCAAAATCAATTCTTAATTCATTTTAAATCAATTGCAATTGCATTCCATTTCTCAAGAATTTTGCACGCATATTTCATTTAGTCTGGAAATGCCATCTTTGAGCTTGCAAAACCATAATCCTTTGGTCGATTTCACGTGAATCGAGCACACACATTTCTTATTTGCACGTTCATCTTCAATCTAGAGCCATTCCCAAGAATCTGGAGCGTTAAATTCTCAAGAAAGTCGCGATTCAAAGGAGGCGTCTCAAACTCCATTAACCTCCAGGAACAGAGAACGTCCATCTTCATCAAGCTCCTAACGCCGCTCTGCGCCATCTTCGCCTGGCGACCACCGCGAGCGAGCTCGAGGGTTAGAGGAGCTAACCCTCTGGCCCTGCAGGAGGCCCCAGTTTGTTACCGTTCACTTGAGAGAATCTAGAGAAGGAGAGCCCGTCAGCAGCCAAGTCCAGAGCTTGAAGAACACTCAAGAACAACCAATGTACAGGTTGTCGACACGTGTCTCAAACGTGTGAACCTGATCGCGTATCGGATTCTAATCACAGCCGTCCAGACGAAACGGTGGGAAAATTGCTTATTAAGCCCCACCGACTTCCAGAATTTCAAGTACGCTCCGGAAGAATTCCAGAATTACATTTAGGTCCCCGCGCGGGGACCTAAATGTAAGTTTCTTTAGTTTTCTTTTAGAACAGTCCCTGCCGAGGACCTTTTTGCAACATTTTTTTGTTTCTTTTTCTTGCACTCATACCCCTGGCCTGTAGGGGAGTTTTGGACCTATTTTTGACATAATTTTCCGTAGATTTTCTTGGGGGTAGTTACACAACTACCTTAGCGAGGTTTTTAATAATTTTCATGTATTTTCGACTTGTTTTCATCGTGTTTTGATTCGTCGCAAATCGACTTCGTCTTGGTTTGATTTTGTTTGTTGTTCGAGCCCGTTGCTCGTCCTGTTTTACCTAATATATAATATCATCTATATATCACCTATATTCTACCCATTTTATCGTAGGTAAATTGTTTGAAAAATATCACTTTAAAAAATAAATAAAAATTGGAAAAGAATAAAATCAAATAAAAAAATTATAAATAAAAACTCAATAAACAATTGTCGCTTTTCCTTGATCGTTTTAAGAAGAGATCAAATAATAACACAAATATTTTATCTTACAAAATTCAAAATATACTATTCTGCCTCCTTGAGTTCGACCCAGGCACACTCACATGGTTAAATAATTAGTGTAGGTTTTCTGTAAAACTGAATTTTGTTTGACCGACTAGGATCTCTTTGCGGTTTTCTACACTGACAACACTTTCATCTAAAACCGCAATCAGATTTTAGCCGCATCAAAATGGCGTCGTTGCTGGGGAGGCGTTAGTGTATTTTGATTTTTTTACATCTTTTGTGATTTTATTTTCTCTCTTATTATTTTTTTATATCTTTTCCTCGGTTTTTCTTATGGATTTTCTCGAATCGTTTCTTGATCTTCTTTAGCCGCTAATCAATTGTTGCAGGGTCTGCAGGATCAGCCGGTTTCTTAGGATGCCGAGTCAGTTGAAAGAGCAGAGGCCGATTCCTTCTCTACGAGTCGGCTGCAGAGGGAAATATTAATTAGTGTAACTTTGTAATAGAGAGAGAAAGAGAGAGAAAGCTATATTGAACTCTAGTAGAAGGGGTCCACTAAGGACACCCCGACTTGTAATTTCCCCCCATTTCTTTTCGGGGTCTGATTCGCCGAGTACCGTGTATTCGGGGGATCAGGGCAACCACTACGGTTTTCTCGCATCGATGGTTTTTCCGCAGCTTTTTCGATAGGTGCTTATTTAGGAGTTTTTTCTATTCTATCTGATTGTGCTTAAGTAGTTAGTCGTAGGACTTGCAACCTAGGTGCATGATTTTAGGATTTTCATAAAAAGAAAATAAAAAAATAGATGTTTGTTTGAAAAAACTCAAAAAATATAAAACCCCAAAATAAAATCGAAACTGCTAATATATCAGATCTAAAAATAAATGTAAGATTCATTTGACTTGGGAGAGTAATCCCCGCACAATTTTTCAGAGTTGCGCGAGCGAGAGATGACCCTTAAATATAAACCCAATTTCTTTCAAAATACTACTTAGTCCATACACCTGATCACTGCTTTTCAGTGGGTACGCTCGGATAGCCGGAAACGGTCCGAGTTTACTTAGCAAAGTGGGGGATTTAGAGGACACCGCGTAAGGCTCCGTCCTCAAGCAACACGGGTAGCCGGAAACGGTTCGTACTTACCACCATACTGGCTGAGAGCAAGTGATTTTCTGTAAGGACTCGGGACAGTATCGTGCGGAAAATTCGGGCACCTATCAACTCGCATCAGCTCATGGTAACCGACTATGCTTGTTTGCTAATTACAACCCTAAAACCGACAAGATAAAAAACCAAACTCTTACGGTCATCATCGGGTTGAGTTGGTGAAAACGGGGTTTGCTTTGTGTTTGCTTGCGGGGCGTGAGTTACCGCGGCTTTACGCACTTTTCCCTCTCTCGTGAATCACGATTCGTGCTCTCTCTTTCTCTTGATATCGAAGATGACGTCTTGACGGCTTTTCTGCTCAGACTCCATGAGCTTTCGACCATCCACCGTCATTCGTACATCTTCACAAGCTTGGGATGACCCTCTTCCCAAGCTGGTCCCACCTGATTTCGAGGAGAGTCAGACCCAGACTCCCTCGCCTCCCGACTAGAATATTGAGGCAGACCCTCACCTCAATACATCATCATCTCCAGCCGAGTTTTCGCTGGGTTCTTACGAGAGCTTTTCTTTTCCAAACGATTTGAAGCAAATGGCTCGTGGCAAAGAACCAGTAGTAGACGAGAGGCCACCAGCTGAGGAGTATAATGACGGAAGACCGGATCCAGCCGCATACGTTACAACAGGTATTCTCGAGACTCTTCAATAGATGAACATCCAGATCTGAGATCTGCTTAGAACTCAGAACGAGTTGCGGGCTGAGATAGCCACGCTGCGAGAAGGGGTCGGGAACCAGTTACCTCCTGCAGTGGTTCCCACTACTTTACGGGAAGAGTATGACCTGGAAGCGAGAACGCTCCATCATTGGATTCGGTTACCGCCGAATCAAGGGCCATACGAATTGAGGCCATCCTTCATCTCATTGCTTCCCAAGTTTTACGGGAATGCTACAGAGGAGCCGTTTACCTTTCTGCTATAATTCGAGATGATTTGCGGTACGGATAGCTATCCAGGAGTTACGCATGAGGCTATCTGCCTCAAAGCCTTTCCCTTCGCCTTAGCCGATAAGACGCTTTACTGGCTGAGTCACCTGGGAAGGGAAATTTCTACATGGGACGATCTGAAGTCCACATTTCTGCGTAAATATTTTCCTCTGGGGAGGACGAACATGATGAGGAGTCAGATCTCCAACTTTACACAGCGTCCGCATGAATCTTTCCATGAGGCATGGGATAGATTCAAAGATCTTACAGAGAGATGTTCGTATCATGAGATACCAATGAAGGTGCTAGTTAAGAATTATTTTGGAGGACTCCAGCCGGAAATCCAGGGGCTAGTGAGTGCCGCATGTGGTGGCAGTTATTGGAACAAGGTTGTTGAGTTAGTTTGGGCCATCTTCGAAGGGATGGTTGAGAACTCGAGAGTCGTCGACTCTACTCGGGCATTTCAGAAAGCCCCGCAGCCACCACATCACCGAGACCATCACAAGGTGGCTAATATCGCAAAATCTGAATCCAACACCAACACGGGTTTTATTAGCGAGAAGTTAACGTTGGTGGATGTGATTCAAAATCAAGTTCAGGACTTACAGCCGCTGCGAGAGTTGGAGAAACTCTCATCTCTACCTCAGCAGCTGAGTGATCTTTCGAAGAAGGTTTCTGATCTTCAACTCCAGTACCAGAAGTGCCAATCTTCTTCGACCACACAACCTACATAGAGGATTTTACTCGCTCCACCCACCGTCAGATTCACTTCATACAGAGCGAGCTAGAGACTCCGCAGATTGATTGGCATGAGGATCGGTCTCATGCCAATACCGGTCAGATCACCAGTGCTGCAGATATGGAGGTTGAGCCGTAATCCACTCTCGAGATTAACATGATTTGGTATACTCCGATTCAGCAACCGAGTATACCGCATCATCAGCAGCATCCATATGGTCAGCCGCAGCATGGACGTCCACATTTCCAGCACCGGCAGAATTACACGCAGCAGCAGTCTCACCAGCATGCTTATCAGAGACCACATTCATATCAGTACCCTGCTAACCATTCACAAACATATCCTTATCAGCAGCAGCAGTAGTCTTCCTTTACACCACAGAGATCCTCTCAGCCTTCCACCTCACAACATTACACGCCAAGGCATGAGAGAATAAAGAGCCAGGGCCACCACATCGAACCTGAGATGTGTTCACAGGCCCATGCACCAAATCAGATCATGGATAAGCTGAGTATGCTTCAGATTGCGCATAAGACCGAGATGGAGCAGGTTAACCGTCGTCTGGACGAGTTAACTGCACCGAAGACCACTCTTCCAGCCCAGCCTCAGATGAACCCGAACAACAAGAGGAGGCATCCAGATCAGGTAGATACTACAGGTATGATCTCTTTTCCTAAATTTTTATCTAACTTCATTAATTTCAGGAGCGGTAGATCACTACGAGCACCTGCTGGAGTAGAGAAGAGGGCGCTAGAGGAGCAGAAGAAAATCCATGAGCCGTAAGAATCTGATGCTGAGGAGGAGAACCAGCATATTGATGAGGACAATCCCAAGAGTCGGAAGCAACGCCAATACAGTTGACATGGACACTGGCGAATCAGACGATGACATCACGCCAGATCATGCATATACTCCCGAGATAAACATAACTTCCCCTATCTTAGAGAGTTTTATACATAATTATGAAACTCTCGTTGTACAAGCTGATTCCAATAGCAATAAAAATTCTGATTTTCTGATTCCTGACATTGTTCCTTTTCCCGATGCTTTGTTTGGAAAATGAAAGAAAAATAACAAAAAGAATGTTGTGACTCCAGAGACAGAAAGGTTACTCAAAGATCACATCTTTTTGAAGATCCCGCTTCATGATGCCTTAGATCATTTTCCTATGCTTAAGAATCAATTGAAAAACTGATGCACCACGCGTAGGAAAAAGAGATCCCGTACAGGAGAAACATGTTTTGACTAAGGCTACATCTTGTGCTATTCATAATAAGTTACCGAAGAAGAAGGACTCAGGTGCACATTATGTCAGACACGAGATCGCAAAAGCCGAATTCGATCGCACTCTCTTAGATAACGATTCCTCGATCAATTTGATACCCTCTTATTTACTCGATAAGCTCGAGTTAGGTCCTCTTTACAAACCCGCGCGATACTTCAGTTTACTGATAGATTCGTAAAGAGTCCTAAGGGTATATTAAGGAACGTTATCGTAACCGTGCAAGGTCTGCAATTCCTAGTGGACTTTACTATCCTGGACATAGATTGCCCTACACAGTTACACCTTACCTCGATTATTCTCGGGAGACCTTTCTTAGAAATCGCAAAGGCTCTCTTCGATTATGATACAGGGAAGGTATCTTTTTACGCTGAGGGTGAAAAGGTACATATAGAGATGGCGAGAGATTCCAACACATCTAGTGATACATCTTCTGATTTCTTGAGTTCTTTAGCCACCTACGATTACATGGATGAGATTCGTTTCGACGACCTCGAAAGATATCAAGTAGAGACCCACGAGTGCTTAACAGAGGATGGGTCCGAGACTACGGTTGGCGATTCTTCAGAAGGTACTTCATATTTTAGTCTGGATGATGAGAAGCAAGGAGATCATACTTCTGAGGCATTTATGGCAGATCTTTCAGACTCAGAGATTTTACACGATTCCTCCACTTCAGATGAACTAGAGACCAAATTTCATTTAGATGAGTTGTTTTCCTCTGATCAGTCTGAGGATGAGCAGAGTAGCGAGTCGGATGATGTTTTGAACATCTTCTGTAGTCCGATTCTAGAGCACATTGACATGGTGGATAATCAGAATGCCGACAAATCCACAACCGATACAGATTCCATTAGTCATACAGATGATGCTTTAGCAGAATCAGAATCTACCTTACCAGAACTAAAGACATTGCCACCAAACATGAAATATGCTTTCCTTGCCGGTCCACAACAACAGTTTCTGGTTATTATCAGTTCATCTTTGACCGACGATTAATAATCTCATCTAATGGGGATTCTAGAAAGAAACCACAAGGCTATTGGGTGGACTGTATCCGATCTCTGCGGGATTAATCCTGCTTTGTGTTCTCATCATATCAATCTCGATCATGACAACAAACCCTCCAGAGAGTTTCAGCGTAGACTGAATCCGGTTTTACGAGAAGTTGTCAAGAAAGAGATTACGATATGGTGTGACGCATGGTTCATTTATCCCATCTCCAACTCTGAATGGGTCAGCCCATTACATGTTGTCCCGGAGAAGTCGGTAATTCAGATGATTAAGAATGAGAGTGGAGAGGAGATTCCAAAGAGAGTAACCACGTCGTGGCGGGTGTGCATTGATTACAGAAAATTGAATGCTGTGACGAAGAAGGATCACTTCCCTTTGCCTTTTATAGACCAGGTCATAGAACGATTGGCAGGGAAGGAGTACTTCTGTTTCCTTGACGGTTACTCCGGATACAACCATGTATCAATTTCTCCTGAAGACTAGGAGAAAACCACTTTCACATGTCCGTTCGGCACGTATGCCTTTAGACGGATGCCTTTTGGATTGTGCAACGCTCCCGCTACTTTCCAAAGGTGTATGCTTGCTATTTTTGCGGACTTGGTCGGTGATTTTCTAGAGGTTTTTATGGATGATTTTTCGGTCTATGGTGAGTCCTTTGACGATTGTTTAGCGCACCTAGACCATGTTCTTAAAAAGTGTTGTGAGGTAGATCTCGTTCTGTCCTGGGAAAAGAGCCATTTTATGGTTACACACGGGATCGTGTTGGGGCACGTCATCTCCCAGCGAGGCATGGAGGTTGACCCTGCCAAGGTGGATGTCATCAAAAGACTTGAACCACCATCCAACATCAAACAGTTACGGTCATTTCTGGGGCATGTCGGCTTTTACTGACAGTTTATCCAAGACTTCTCCAAGATTTCCCGACCGTTAACTGAATTATTAGGCAAAGACATCGAGTTCTTGTTAAATGATAAATGTCTTAATGACTTCGTCACATTGAAAGAAAAGATTATCAGTTCTCTTGTCCTACAGCCACCTGATTGGTCTCTACCCTTCGAGATCATGGCGGATGCGTCAGATTTTGCGGTCAAGGCTGTATTAGGACAGAGGAGGAGTGGACTTCCCATTGCCATCCACTATGCCAGCAGAACATTAGACGATGCTCAACGTAATTACACATTGATAGAAAAGGAGATGTTGGTAGTGGTATTCGCTCTAGATAAATTCCGATCTTATCTTCTTGGCTCGAAAATCACAATCTACACAGATCATTCAGCTATCCGATTTCTGATGAAAAGAAGGATGCTAAGGCACACCTTCTTAGATGGATTCTATTACTTCAGGAATTCGATTTGGACATTAAAGATAAACCTGGGGTAAAGAATGTGGTAGCTGATCATCTCTCCCGATTACAGTCAGATCAGCCTTCAGATGAGTACACGCCAGAGATTGTAGAGAGATTTCCTGACGAGAGCATCTTTACGATCACCGAACTTCCATGGTATGCAGATATAGTGAATTTTCTGGTCACACAGAAAAGTCTTCAAGGTTGGCCAAAGAATCGAGTTGATAAACTAGTTTCTGAGGCACGATATTACCACTGGGAGGATCCGATTCTTTTTTGCGAAGGACCGGATTGTGTTTACATGCATTGTATTCCTCAGGAGGAATATAATAGTGTCCTCACTTTGTGTCACTCTTTAGAAGCGGGAGGACATCACTCAGGGAAGAGGACAGTGCAGAAGGTACTTCAGAGCAGATTATGGTGGCCAACTCTTACTAGAGATGCCTGCACATTTGTGAAGAGTTGTCCAGATTGTCAGAAAGCAGTAGAGACAATCAGTGCTAGAGATGCAATGCCGATGCAACCCGTTATTATTTACGAGATTTTTGACGCATGGGGCATAGATTTCATGGGACCGTTCCCTTCCAGCAGCGGCTTTGAGTACATTCTTCTCGATGTAGATTATGTTAGTAGATGGGTGGAGGATATACCCTCACGAACCACAGACAGTAAGATAGTTTGCAAGTTCCTAAGGGAACACATTATTTCACGGTTCGGAATTCCACGAATTCTTATTTCAGATGGGGGTAGCCATTTCATTAATAAGGAGGTCAAAAATCTAGTGAAACAATATGGTATTGATCACATAGTAGCTTCTCCTTATCACCCACAGACGAACGGCATGGCTGAAGTTTCAAATAGGGAGGTGAAATCAATTCTCCAGAAATTTGTACGACCGGATAGGAAGAACTGGTCACAGCTTCTAGATCACGTTCTTTGGGCATATCGTACTACATATAAAACTCCCTTAAGTACTTCACCATTTAGATTGGTTTATGGAAAGCCGTGCCATTTGCCCGTAGAGATCATGCACAAATCTAAATGGGCCATTCGAGAAATTTTACTGGATACACAGAAAGCAGGAGCTAAGAGAAATATAGATCTGAATGAGCTGGTAGAGATTCGAAATCAAGCATATGAGAACACTCTCATTTATAAGGACAAAGTGAAGAAATGGCATGACAGACATATTCGGCACAAGAACTTTGTCCCTGGGCAGAAAGTCTGGTTGTTCAATGCAAGGTTGAGAATTTTTCCTGGCAAATTAAAAAGCAAGTGGGAAGGACCTTATATAGTCAGAACGATGCACGACAATGGAAGTATAGCAATAACAGATGTGTCACATGGTGCAGAACTGTTCGTGGTTAACGTGCATATACTGAAGCACTTCATCGAGATTACTGATCATCTGGCCCGTACTGAAGTGATCTATTTTGTACAGGAATCACGATCATTCTTTCACTTCATCTCATCCTGTACAAATGCTTTTGAGCCATTCGATTTCTGGAGATCTACAACACTTGTATATTCTTCGTAGACCACAATCGTCCCCATTTTTGCTCGTCTTCTATGCGTAGGATACCAGATCCTAAGTATATGGGGGACTGATTGCCCGTTGATTCACTTTTTATATTTTGTTCTGATTCTTTTGTATATCCATTCTTTTTCACAAATCACTGGTCTCTGATTTTTGGCTATTCTCTTTTCTATACTTAGGATGCCTTATCCTAAGTATAGGGGGGACCGAGTGATTTCGATGATCTCGTATTCTTTATTCCTTTTGAGCTTTCATTATATATTCTTTTCACTCAGTCATCCCGTTTTTGCTCTCCCGTTATACTTACGATTACCTGATCGTAATTATAGGGGGAGGGTTGACTGACTTGTTTTCGTAAAGTCTTTTTCACACACTTTTACTTAGCATGAGTTATGTCCTCTTTTTTTTCTTTTGATGCTATATATACTTTTGTCCATAACTCGTACTTTTATGTATTTTCAATATCTATAAAATCCATAAAAAGTGGGTAAGGGTTAATTTAAAATCTATATATATATATATATATTATTTATAAAATCCTTGTAAATAAGTAAAATATGTCTAAAACTTGTATCTACAATCTGTAATTAAAATTGTTGAAAATTTGTATAAAATTTCTATTTAAAATTTGTATACTACTTATTTAAAATCCTATTTTATTAAAACACGTGTAAAAATCATTTAATCCTTGTAAAATCCTTGGTAGATAAAATCTGTAAATACATCAGATATTTAACTCAAATAAAATATATATTGTAAAATTCATGTACAAAAAACTTGATTATAAAAATCAGAAAATCCATAAAAAATATAAAGTCTTAAAAGTCATAAAAATTACTAAAAAGCCGTAAAATCTATAAAAACTAGTAAAATTTAGAAAATATACTTCACAAAAACATGGTTGCATTTGCATTTGTATTTTTCAGAATAAGTTTGACTTCTGAAGCTAAGGATTGAGCCTAGTCTAAAGGTTGAAGCTTGATCACAGCTTTTAACTTCCATTGTAAGGAGCCTAGTTAGGATCTGGAATTTAGACTCTTCAGGTGTGTGACTTAAAATCTTTGGGTTCCATAAGACCATATTCGGGAAATCAAGTCATATGTGCTTAAGTAGACCATTTGGTGTCATCCGTACAACTCTACACTAGTGAACCAATCTTGAACACATGCACTCTGCACTTAGCTCAAATTACATGGAGTTACGAAGGACAATACATCTTTGTAGTGCGTTTCTATCCTTGTCTTTGCGGCATTGAAGTCTAAAGATGGGAGAGATTGGGGTTGTGATAGTCGCTTCGGATGAGGGAAGGATCTGCTGACACAATTTTTCTAAGACCTCAAAAAAGGGACGGAACAAAAGATGCTATATCCGTCGAGGCACAAAGAGATGCATGCAGTGCAAGCAAATTGCAAAGTCAAATCAACGAAGAAGCCTCCAAATACAAATACGACCACAATAGTCCAAGCTTCCACCAAAAATGCATGCACATCTTAGTGGAGACTTAGCTACACCGGTTGAGCTTCACAAGGAGATGCGTTAACATTGGTCGTACTCCACTTCTTTTCTCATTCTTCTACTTTCTCTCTATATTCGACTGTGGACATAGCACGAACTGACCTCAGAAGGGAATACCTCCCTCCCCGAGGAAATAATAGCTGGATGAGGAAGCAATAGAAGTGTATAGACGGGATGGACGGTTTCTTCGGTTCTCTAAGCAGAAAGAGCTAAATCAATTCACACACTGTACAAATTGACTTCAAGGATGATAGAGTTTGCTATATGAATAAGTGAGTCTGAACTAGCCGATGAAGTGATCTTGAATAAGGAATTTTGGAACTTGAGGACGGTTGAGGATAAAATCCTAATCCTAGTTAAGGCTTCGACAAAATGCTTGTTGCAGGCCCGATCGAGCTCTGTCCTTTGTCTATTCTCATGAATTGGTTTAGAAAAACAAATGCATTCTAATTTCTTTCTTTTTCACTTACCTTTTCAAATATGTTTGCTAAGGGACTAGCAAAGTTTAAGTATAGGGGGTTGATGAATCCATGATTCATTAACTATTCTTTCGCATTTTGTCTTAAAACCCTTAACAAACACATGTAAATATTCATTAATTTCCATCTTTTATTCAAACTTCATTCATGAATAAAAATTCACTTTTAAGCATCAAAATCATGTAAATAAATAAAGAACAAAGAAAAAAAAGAAAAGAAGGCAGATTGGAGATATGTATATATGTACAATATGACTTATAAATATAAATATAACTGCAAGGTATATTTATAGCCTAACCTCCGAGACCAAGTCAGCATGGATTGGTCGACAAACCAATAAGTAGGGGGAGATTAGGAAAGAAAACCCTAAAAATAAATTAAGACATACTTCATCTACTTCTCACTATTTATAAAATAAATACAAAATTTCAATGATTTTTAATTAATTCATATATATATATATATATATATATATTTCACCAAACTCTTTTCCGATTATTTCTAAAAATATATATAAAAATATAAAAATAAGATAAAAATACTAGCCTGTATATATACAAAGAAATCCTACTTATAAATTGTCAAAATCTCAACTTCCGAACATCATAACTTCTTCATACGAACTCCTATTTCACTCTACTTACCTTTATAGTTCATAAAATAATATTATCTAATTAATAAAGGTGATTTTATCAAATTCGGAGTCCTTTTGCAAAAAGTCGGTTTTGGGACCAAATGACGACGGGGTTTCTAGGCTATTTATTTTATGTAGAACACATTATTTATAGTTTTATTAATCTTATAATTTCTAATTATTTTCGTGATACTGTATTTCATCCTAAATTATTTCAGAAATTTTGGAGTTTATTTATTATTTTAATAAAATCAAAACCCTAAATTATAGAAGAAAATGAACTAGATAACTTATACCTCTATTTATTCATATATGTAAATTAATTTATTAAAATCCCTAAAGATTTACACAACCCTTATTTATTACTCTAATAATTAAGAAAGTATAAAATTAATTTTTAATTATTTATTTATTAAATTAAAAATCCAAAACCTATATATCTATACATATTTACTAATATAATATTTATATTTCGAATAATATTTATTATTTATAAAAAATAACTATTCTATAAATTATATAATTTAATTATCTACATTTCTTATTTTTATATCTATTTAAAATAACATTATTTACTATTTAATATTGAATTTATAAAGAATTTTGCACATCTGGCCAACCAGGTGCTGACACGTGTCAGCACCTGGTTCATCTTCCTCTAGAAGACAATATTGCAGTTTGTTCTGACCAGCCTTCTTCAACATTTCTCCAGCGTACCTCATAACCCTTCCCGACGATCCAATGCATTGATTCGACTCCCCTAACAACCAAGATCCACGGCCACCATTGGATTTATCTTGGGGATCACAAAATGTTTCTATATAAACCTTCAAAGTTGGCAAATCACAACTAACTTTCCTAGCCACCTGAGCTACCCAGTTCCAGTGATCGAACCCCTATCTTCCTCTCTTGATTCCGCCTCACTCCGGTGGTGACAGCACCCGAAGGCTAGCTCGCGTGGAGGAAGGGAGATCGGAGGAGGTTCCAAGGCGCTCGTCAGCCCTTGCATCGCCGCCACGCGCGCGTCCAGCTCCGGCAAAGATCGGCCGTCGAGCATCCATTAGAGGTAAATACACTTCTACATTCGCAGATCTACTCCTCCACCTTCATCACATTTCTTCTCGATATTCATGCCACGATTAGTGTGGCTAATCACGTAGTTAGTTAGTTAGTTCAACCCTATATCTTAGATGCTCAATCGAAATCAATTCTTAATTCGTTTTAAATCAATTCGAAATGCATTCCATTTCTCAAGAATTTTGCACGCATATTTCATTTACTCTGGAAACACCATCTTTGAGCTTGCAAAACCATAATCCTTTGGCCGATTTCACGTGAATAAAGCACACACATTTCTTATTTGCAGGTTCATCTTCAATCTGGAGCCATTCCCAAGCATCTGGAGCGTTAAATCCTCAAGAAAGTCACGATTCAAAGGAGGCGTCTCAAACTCCATTAACCTTCAGGAACAAAGAACACCCATCTTCATCAAGGTCCTAGCGCCGCTCTGCGCCATCTTCGCCTGACGACCACCGCGGGCGAGCTCGAGGGTTAGAGGAGCTATCCCTCTGGCCCCGCTGGAGGCCCCAGTTCCTTGTCGTTCGCCTGAGAGAATTCGGAGAAGGAGAGCATGTCAGCAGCAAAGTCCAGAGCTTGAACAACACTCAAGAACAACCAATGTACAGGTTGTCGACACGTGTCTCAAACGTGTGGACCAGATCGCGCCTCGGATTCTAATCACAGTCGTCCAGACAAAACGGTGGGAAAATTGCTTATTAAGCCCCACCGACTTGCAGAATTTCAAGTGCACTCCGGAAGAATTCTAGAATTACATTTAGGTCCCCGCGCGGGGACCTAAATGTAAGTTTTTTTAGTTTTCTTTCAGAACAGTCCCTGCCGAGGACGTTTTTGCAACATTTTTTTGTTTCTTTTTCTTGCACTCATACCCCTGGCCTGTAGGGGAGTTTTGTACCTATTTTTGACATAATTTTCCGTAGATTTTCTTGGGGTAGTTACACAACTACCTCAGCGAGGTTTTAGTAATTTACGTGTATTTTCGACTTGTTTTTATCGTGTTTTGATTCGTCGCAAATCGACTCCGTCTTGGTTTGATTTTGTTTGTTGTTCGAGCCCGTTGCTCGTCCTATTTTACCTAATATATAATATCATCTATATATCACCTATATTCCACCCATTATATCGTAGGTAAATTGTTTTAAAAATATCACTTTAAAAAATAAATAAAAATTGGAAAATAATAAAATTAAATAAAAAATTTATAAATCAAAACTCAATAAACAATTGTCGCTTTTCCTTGATCGCTTTAAGAAGAGATAAAATAATCACAAAAATATTTTCTATTAAAAAATTCAAAATATACTATTCTGCCTCCTTGAGTTCGACCCAGGCGCACTCACATGGTTAAATAATTAGTGTAGGTTTTCTCTATAATCGAATTTTGTTTGATCGACTAGGATCTCTTTGCGGTTTTCTACACCAACAACACTTTCATTTAAAACCACAATCGGATTTTAGCCTCATCAATATTACATATCATCAATGTTTATTATGATACAGATGACATATACATCGATATGTATAAGATATTTAATACCTTGGCATCTTACACAATTCTCAGAGAAGAGTGTATTGGACATATTTACTTTGAATACAATATTCACAAGTATGTAAGATTTTAACCTTTAGACAATCTAAAGTTCAATATCTCACTACTCTATCGATCATATCAATAGACATATATCCAAGACTCGATGCCATATCATTGTCAAATGATCTTCAACCTCCTATTGATCTTAGAAGTCTTAGATTCTTGGATCTCCAAGTCTTGTCATCTTTAAAGAAAGCAGGCGAAACAATAATGAAGTCTAGTAGCTACGACATTTTTTGGACACAGTGTGCTACACACTATATTGATTTAAAGGACTTCAATAAGAGGAAGCTCATCTCAAGAGTGGTAGAGCAAACACAGACAATCACCACATTCATTTACAACAATTCCAAAGTGATGGCATTGATGAGGCAGATGTACAATGGTGAGTTGGTGTGGCCTGGCATCACATGCTTTGCAACCAATTTAGTAGCATTGCAAAGCCTTAAACAACACAATACATGGTTGAAAAGTATGTGTTGCCGAGGTGAATGGTTTGAGATACCTGAAGCTCGGGCAAAACAAGGAAGGGAAAAGGAGACATTGATCAATGATCTCCACCTTTGGGATAACATGACTCGGGCCATAAAGATCATAGATCCAGTTGTTTCTACATTGTGCGCCGTAGACGATGATAAGAAGCCCACCGTGGGAGTGATCTATGAGGCAATGTGTTGCATGAGAGAGAAGGTTAGAGAAGCAGTTGGAAAAGGATTCAAATCATGGTTGGACATCATGGACGAGCGATGATCCAAGATGCTCTTACATCGTCTTCACGAGGCTGGTATGTAATGTAATAACGTAATTGTTTTTTCATTTTTTATATTACTTTAGAATCTGAGAATTGTGCTTGTTTGTATCTAGCTTATTTCTTCAATCCTAAGTGTTGGACATGCGAGCCCACAACAAGCCATGCAATAAATGTTATTGCAATTCACTCCTATTTATAAATGAAGAATAACTAATTTGCATAATAGTTCCCTTACAAGTAGGGTTATGTACCATGGCCATCTTAATGATCATACAACTGTTGATTCAATTATTGAATCATAGAGGCTGGTGCTTGGATGAATATCTAAAGAGTTAGATTGAGGACTCATCAAGCACCGTCAAATGATTGTTAAGATGTGATCTCCAGCCTGAGTAGGAGATGGCAATCCTTATCTCTAAAGGTTGATATCTGACCGACCTCTTGATGCAGGTCCTCTGCATAGGAATAGAGATTCGGAGGTGTTAGATTATTTAGGTCAAAGAGTTGACTTAACAAGATCGAGATACCAAAGACCCATGTTGTACGTTGTCACGGTATAGGCACACATCCTCTGACAGGAGACAGATGTGTTACTATATGTCTGAGTATGTGCATGTGGTAGACCGATAGGTTGATGGCCTAATCAAGGTATATATAACGGCTAGCTGGTGTGCATATAAGGGCATATGAGTAATACGATCTCTCAAAGGGATCATACAGGTTCATTTACCGAACCGGAAGACATGAGCTCATTCATGAGATATTGGGAAGAACAAATTCCGTGCACGGTTGTCTCACTTTGGAAGCTTGACTAAATTTATAGATACTTTTGAAAAGTATATGATCAACACCTGGGTATGATATATGATTTTGGAAAGTATATGATTGATACCAACTCCGAATGATCGAATGAGAAAACTTACTGATAAAAACTTGAAGTAGACAGTGTAAAATAGATCTTATACCTTGGGTTTAATCTAGGTCTTCTAGTATGCAAGATGTACATGTATTAAGAATACCTGAGGGTGATGTGATCATAAACGATTGTATAACCATGACGCTTCCATTCATAGGAAGTGATGAAACGAGTCTATATTTTAGTGACTCCTCTCGTAGAGAAGTGATCTAATCTTAGTCCAAATGTTAGACATCGATCTGAATGTGATTCAGATACAATGAGAAGATTAGATCTAAGGTCTTCATTTAATCAAGCATCTATAGGAGGTCCGCAAGATCTGGATTTGAGATTTGATCTCAATATCCAAGTCACTATACGTGGAACAATACAATCAGTCTTGTCCTTATTTCCAAGTATCGCAGAGAAAGTGCATTATCCTTGAAAGAGTTCATGGATAACTTCATTGTTGATATATGTATCCGAGCATTGAGAAAATGGATATTTGAATGTGGTTTAAATATCATGAATAATATGAATTTGATTCATATTATTTGGAGAGTTATCTAAGATAATTAAATGTGATTTAATTATCAAGGATCTCAATAATGTGAATGTGATTCATATTATTTGGGTACACAAGAAAAAGAGATCCAAGATGATTAAATGTTATTTAATTATCATGGATATGAATAATATGGATAACACTATCCATATTAATCATATATATTATAAATGTGATTTATAATATATTAGAGAGCATATTGTGATTTATAATTGTTGATTAATTGTTAATGTGAATTGGATTCACATTGAATGGTTAATTGAAAATATAATTACATTTATTTTTGGGTTGTGAATGAGATTCACATAATTTCAATGGCATGATTGATATTTTCCATAAGATAATTTGGAATTATTTTTTGGTGAAAATATTGTTGACAAGAGATGATGATATATATCATGAGATAATGAGATCTCATGATAATTAGAAGAGATGGACCAAGTCCACCAAAGAGAAATAGATGGCTACAACTCTCCAAGAGGAGAAGAGTAGCCGTCCCCTCCTTTTAGGGAATTGGTTTATTCTCTTCATTATCTTTTCCCTTATCAAAGATGATTTAATTTGAAATTAATTTTATTGATTTATCAATGAAAATTAATTTAAATTAAATTATTAGTTGTTGTGTTTTTACAACAACATCTTAGCCATTGAAAGAAACACAAATCAATCTCATCCATTGATTATGTGTTGTTCATGGATTGAGATCCATGGGTTTTCAAAACCCTATATAAGAAGAGGCATCCATTGGTATTCGTGTGACATGTTTACAACACAAACTAATGCTCTCTTTCTCTCTCTCTATACGTCATGAGACTCTCTCCCTCTCTCTCTTATGGACGTCCACCATGAAGCCATTGAGAGAGTCGACATCGCCGCAGCATCGTCGTTATGCTGCTGGAGTTCTTGCTCATGGATCTCCGTCTCCTTCGATGCATCTCGCTTATGAAGAAGACGTCGGATCTCGTGTTATGAGATCAGGAGATTCACCGCTAGGATCATCAACTTGGATTGCGAGAAGGACGCGTCTCATCAACACACTCCTAAGTGTCTCCTCCATCGGAGCGGACTTGAGACAGGAGGTTGAAGGATATGGTTAGATCCTCAAGCGCATCACGGAAGCGTGATCGTTGTATCGGATACGACGAAGAACGACTAGTCGCACTAGTTGTTCTATGCAGCGGGAATTAAAAATTTTTTATGCGATGAAACCACATGATCCAAGAACACTTCTCAGATTGTTTCTTCTGAACCACAAACAAGTATTAGGATTACCTCTTGAAGCGTGGTTGCGATCAAGTCACTAAGCGAAGAGACCTCCTGTCTCAAGTCCGATCCGTCGGAGGAGACGGTTGCGAGCGCGGGGATGAACCGCGTGCTTCTCGCAATCCATGTTGATGATCCAAGCGGTGGATCTCCTGATCTCGACACACGAGATCCGACGTCTTCTTCACGAGCAAGGCACGCCGAAGTAGACGGAGTTCCACGAGTAAAACATCGGGCAGCATAATGGAGAGCCTCTCTAGGGCATCCATGGGGGACGGCCATGAGAGGGAGAGAAAGAGAAAGAGAGAGAGAGATATGCTTCTCAAGCATTATGTGTAAAAAAGAGCAATGGGGTGCCTCTCCTTTTATAGGGTTTCGGGATCCATGGATCTCAATCCATGGGACAACACAAATCCAATGGTTCACATTGATTGTGTTTCTTTTAATGACTAAGACTTGTGTTGGTAAAAACCAACAACAATTAATTTAATTTAGATTAAATCTATATTGATAAATCAAAATAATTCAATCACCAAATTAAATCAATCCACATTGGAGATAATGGAAAGGAGGCTCCTCCCTTCCATATTAGTGGTCGTCCCCCCTCTCCTATTAGGAAAGGGAGATTCCAATGCAATCTCCAAGATTGCATATATCTCCAATATTTGGAACAACAATTGTTGTAAATTATTCTACAAAATAATTCATAATTATTTTGTGAATATTGCAATCTTTCCATTGAAAAATTGTGAATCACATTCACAACCCAAAATAAAATGTAAATTACATTTTCAATTTAATGTCCAATGTGAATCCAATTCACATTAACATTTAATTAACAAATGTAAATTACAAATAGCTCTCTCTTATATATTATAAATCACATTTATAATATACATTACTAATATGGATATTGATATCCACATTATTCATATCCATGATGATTAAATCACATTTAATTGTCTTGGATCTCTATTCTCTTGTGTCCAAATAACATGAATCACATTCACATTATTTTCATCTTTGATAACTAAATCACATTTAATTATCTTAGATTACTCTCTTTATAATATGAATCAAATTCATATTACTCGTGATAATTAAATCACATTTAATTATCCATTTTCTCAATGCTCGGATACATATATCAACAATAGAATTATCCATGAACTCTTTCAAGGATAATGCGCTTTCTCCGCAGATACTTGGAGATAAGGACAGGGCGATTGTATTATTCCACATATAATGACTTGGATATTGAGATCATATCTCAAATCCAGATCGTGGGCCTCCCATAGATGCTTGATTAAATCAAGACCGCAAATCTAATCTTCTTATTGTATCTGAATCACATTCAGATCAATGTCCAACATTTGGACCAAGATTAGATCACTTCTCTACTGAGAGGAGTCACTAAAATCCAGACCCGTTTCATCACTCCCTAGGAATGGAAGCGTCATGGTTATACAATCGTTTATGATCACATCACCTCAGGTATTCCCAATACCTGTACATCCTGCATACTGGAAGACTCAGATTAAACCCGAAGTATTAGATCAACTTTACACTGTCTACTTCATGGTTTTATCAATAAGTTTCTCATTCGATCATTGGAAGTTGGTATCGATCATATACTTTCCAAAGCATATATCATACCTAGGTCTTGATCATATACTTTCCAAAAGTATATATCAAACCTACAAATTCAGTCAAGCTTCCAAAGCGAGATGACCGTGCACGGAATTTGATTCTTCCCAATATCTCATGAGTGAGCTCATGTATTTCGGCTCAGTAAATGAACCTGTATGATCCCTTTGAGAGATCGTATTACTCATATGCCCTTACATGCACACCAGCGCGCCGGTGTATAGACCTTGGTTAGGTCATCAACCTATTGGTCTGCCAAATGTACATACTCAGACATATAGTAAAACATCTGTCTCCGGTCAGAGGATGTGTTCCTATATCATGACAGCATATGATATAGGACTTCGGTTATCTCGATCTCGTTAAGTCAACTCTTTGACCTAACTAATCTGACACCTCCGAATCTCTATTCCTATGGAGAGGACCTGCATCAAGAGGTCAGTCTGATATCAGCCTTCAGAGATAAGGGTTGCCATCTCCTACTCAGGCTGGAGATCATCTCTTAACAATCATTTGACGGTGCTTGATGAGTCCTCAATCTAACTCTTTAGATATTCATCCAAGCACCAGCCTCTATGATTCAATAGTTGAATCAACAGCCGTGTGATTATTAAGATGGCCATGGTACATAATCCTAATTGTACGAAGGGACCTATTATGCAAATTATTCATTCTTCATTTCAGATCAGGGGATGATATTTGCAATAACATTTATTGCATAATGGCTCGCCGTGGGCTCGCATTTCCAACAATCTCCCACTAGCCCAAAGAGCCATTGATGGGCTTATCATTTAAAACCCGCACTCATGTGACAATCATAGGCTATTTAGAAAATAGCTAGGTAAGCTGATCAGTCACTCTGTTCCCACGAGACTATGCCAAGTCCTTTTACGGCACTTGCATATCCCCAGTAACAGTGCTCGCATTTAATGCGAATGTTGCATCTCATGCAACCAATACTCAATTTTTATTAGTCATAGTGTCCTTGACACTACAGCTTAACAATTATCATAACCAGTATTTTCATAATCCTTATCAGAATACCTTATTCCTGGAGATCACTATCTCTTAAGGTATCTACAGTTAAGACTTTTTAGATCTCTATCTATAAAGTCTTAAGCTTTTGAAGATAAGACTTTGAGATCACTATCTCAAAAATCTTGTCATCTATGAAGATTTTGTTGTTACTGCAATTAAGTGTTCTATCTCCATAGTAGGACTAGTAACAGTTTACTACTCCTAATGCATGGCAGATATCTGGCTTTTGTACACATCTAGCATACACTCAGCTTCTCGTAACTAATGCACAAGTGCAAGTAGTTCTAGCATTTACTTCCTCAACTCTTTGAGGTGCTATCCCTTCAGATAGGTCAGTACCATATCTTAAGGGATGGAAGCCTTTCTTGGAATTTTCCATAAAATAGAATATGTCCAAGGTGTACTACTAATGTGACAGTCATAATACCCTCTTCACTTTGCTACTGACCACCTTCAGAACTAAGATCCAAGAGGTGTCCTTGAGATCATATCTCAAATTATGGAACAACCAGATAATAAAACACTCATTATTATCCTTATATCATTTTAAATGATTAGGATATCATCTACATTTAGCATGATGAACACAAAGGCACTCCCACTAAGCTTCACATGGCTCATCAAGATTCTATCTGAAATTATAACATTTATAATCTCATCATATCTTATGGTCCAACTTTAAGAAGCTTATTTGAGTCCTTAGATGGATTCCTTAGCTTGCACACCTTGATTTCCTCAACCATGAAGCCCTTGGGCTACTTCATGTGAATATCCTCAGAGAGGTATTTATAGAGGAATGCAATCTTGACTTACATCTTAAAGATGCAATAGTCAAGTTGTGCAACCAAGGTTAGCAATATTCCGATGATTTTAAGCATGGTCACCGAAGAGCAAGTCTCATTTCAAGCAATGTCTTCTCTTCCGGTGTGTAGCTCATGGCTACAAACCGTGCTTTGAAGGTCTCTACCTTCTCATCAGGTTCCCTTTCTCTTGAAGATCCATTTACACCTTTACAGGTCTTACCCATATAGGTGGATCCTCGGGGTTCTATATACAACACTTGCATATGAAGTCTACATTAGACTTTTATTGCTAAAATCCATCTATCCATGCTATGATCTTCAGAAGCTTCATCACATGAAGTTCGATCATTGTCAGATTTCTCTAACACATGGAATCCTTCCTCAAACTCATTTGAAAAGGTTTTAGTGTTTCATCTTTAATTGTCCTTTTAGTTTCCAATTTCAGATTCCTCATTATCTTTTCAAGATTAAATGAGTTCCTATACTTCATTTTTCATCTTGATTCTTAAGAGTCTCTACCTCTAAGAATCACATTCTTAGAGATGAGATATTTTAAGAATCTCAAGGTCATAAAGTACGTATCCAATACCATCCTTTATTTTCCTAATGAAGCAATTTTCTCAAGTGCTAGATTCCATCATGCATGGAGCCTTTTTAAGGATATACATTATAGTCTCTACTACACATATATATACCTAGAAACTAAGGGATAATTATGCTAAAATTCATCATTGATAAGATCATGTCACACTGATCCAATTGTATCTCCCTATAACTCTATTGAGTTAAGGTGTGTTAGGAGGATTGAGATAGAAATGATATTCATATCTCCATAAGGTATCCTTTGAATTCATCTAACAGGTACAAGCTACCTTGATTAGATCAAATTCATTTTATCTTCCTTCAAACTTTGGTTGTAAACCAAAAACGATGAAATCTTTGAACATTTCAAAGGTTTCTAAGTGAAGATAAGAAATCTCATATCATACATTATCATTAGTAGATATCACGTATCCATAATGTTTACTATGATATAGATGACCCGCATACATCAATATGTATGTGATCCTGAATACGTTGACATCTTACACCACTCCCAAAGAAGGGTGTATTGGACATTTTACTTTGAATACAATATTCATAAGTATGTAAGTTTTGAAATGTTAGACATTCTAAAGTTTCATCTCTTACTAGCCTATTGATCAAATCAATAGACAAATGTCCAAGGCTTGATGCTAGATCACTGTCAAATGATCTTCATCCTCCTATTGATCTTAAGGTTTAATTTCAGTATTTAGAAATGTTAATGAACCATTCATTAATTTTCTAATTTAGTGGAGTCCACTAGATTTTAGATTACTTTCTGAAATATCTCCATCATAACTCCTTATGATAGGTCCATTCCAGAATTCATGTTTATTTCCAACATTTAGAAACAAACAATGAGTGTATTCTAATGTCTAGGTCATAGAGACATTCTCTAAGACTAAGGGCTCTCCCACTGAAATTAACAAGTCTATCAATCCAACAGAGATTATTGCAACTATTGCATCAAAATCCATGTGGATAACTACAGAACTTAAGATCAATTATTCCAGTCTTCTAAAATATATGCAACCCATTACAAGTGTTGTAGAAGATTGAGATACAATTACAAGACTTTATCTTATTTAATAAGCAAGTCAATATCAGTGATTTATGTAGATTATTCTGATGCTCTATCCGAGTCCTTCTCTAAGGATTCTAGACAGACTTGATAGTCATACTATCAATACATCAACTTATTGCAGTATTGGCATTCATCCAGCTCTTTGGATGTCCTATGGAAGTCATTGAAGTACAATCAACTCTTTGACTATACCTCTTACTTGGGTCAAACCCATGCTTCCACTGCGCTCCCTTTATCTATAAACAACCATTGCTTAAGACTAATGATCTCTTATGTTAAATTCGAAAGAATTCAATGTAAGAGTATTTCAACATTTATACATGCCTCATTAAATTCATACAATATGTATATTATGAAGCTTCATGAATGACTAGAGTATAGACAGTAGAATGATGACATTCATCATGTCTACATCCATCTAGACCCTTAAAATATTGGTTCAGGTAGGTATTCAAACATTTTGAATACATCATCTCTTATGGAGCCACCATTCTGCATGATGAGAGAACCATGTCATTCATGATTAAATGTTGAGAGCACATATGTATGCCAGAAAGTCTTCTTAGATTTTATAAGGATTAATTGACAATTGTGATCATCATCAATATGTCACTTCCAAAGTACATCCGATGAGATCAAGACTATAGAGACATACAAACCCTAGGGTTGTAGTCCTATTATCTATTTAATTGTCATTCCTCAATATTATGAGGAAACTTGCACATTGCAACCACATACATTATGTGGCCAAATGCAAGTACAATATCTGGATCATGAGTCCAATCGATGATATTTTACTGGTTATCATTGAGTATTTATTGAGTGGATTTTAATGAAGGATTATCTGAAATAAGAAATTTGCATAAGTGTACATATATAAATGCATATTTTACTTTGATTTAGGAATTTTTTATATCAAAGTTGTCTTGCCTTGTCAATACTGAAAGTTCATTCCCTTATTTACTTTCAATGTAAGAGATATTCTTACCAACATATCTCAGCAAGATCTGGGATCTCCTTCCTTATCTTTGTTGCATCCCAATAATATGAGAACCTACAACTCGGATAAAAAGAAGCAGGAATACATTCTTCCTTGCAGGTCCAACTTGCATCTCCCAATTCGGTCTTTAACACCCGGGCCCACCGCCCCTAAGGCAATGTTGACCCGTCATTAATTGAACCAACCATCAACAGGAATACAACTCGCTATGCGCAATCCAATATCGCCCCAATAATATGAGGACCCGATATTGGGGTCACTACGCATACGTCCTTACTCTTTCGAGAAGCAAAGAGCCCGATCCAAATGGATCGTATGCAGGAGCTGTCACTTCGGACAGGCGTCTCCTACATACAATATCTGGCGACGGAACCCTTTGCCTTGACGGGAGACCATGGATGTCACTTATGTGATCCTCCACCTCATATTCAAATTTTAATTAATTATCATGAATCATATTCACATAATTAATTCTTCCAAGGGAATTATTAACTCTAATCATATTACAGTATTCTAATTGGACATAATCAATTTAATCATATTAAATTGATTATCAATCCAATTCAATCAACAAACTTGAATATCTTACTTGAATATATATGTTATTATTCTTAAAGTACGTATTAATTCGTATTTTAATAATTAGAAAAGTACATCATAATCCCTCGGACATTATCCCCGGCCCTACCCGCTGTCATGGCCAGTACCGACGGGAGTGGGACGGACCGCATACGTTGCAACCCGCTACCCCAGCGATCCCCGACTAGACACCATATCCACCTAGGGAAAGGATAATGCCAAATTGATTAATTTGTACTTGAGATGATCATGGGTTCTTCAACCGAAAATTATACCATATAGTAATCAAAACAATTTTGATTATAAGGAAATTTGCTAGACAAATTCCCAATCCTATTCAAGTAAAGGAGTTTGATGATTGTGATTCCAATAAAGATTTAGATCAAATCTAAATAATTAATTGGTTGGGGCCAAGTAAATTAGGCAAATAATCATGTTCCAATATTTCACAAATATTTTTCAAGATTATTTCACGAAATTAACAATTAATTTCACTAATTGACAATCACTTGGTTCTAGATTAGGACTGTAATTTCAGTAATGACCCCTACTCACTAAAATTATCATATCTCAATCAATTTATATCCAAATTAGACAAAATCAATTTTCAAAGATTGATAACTTGATTTAGGACAGAACTCAAGTAGTGTTTATGCATTTCGAGGCGGATGATAACAGTAATTAACTCTTTAATCATGTTAAAATCTACTGTTCCCGCAACAGTGCATACATGTTCATTAAAACAACCATATCTAGAGCATACGAAATCCGATTTACGTAAACTCAGATCCTATGGTTTCCTTATTTAATGGGGAACAAAATCTAAGTAATAATTCGTGCTTAAACATTTTAAACATGGCCTAAATTATTTACTAAACAGATCTGCGAAATCAAATGCGATAAAAACTTTCGCGACCTTAACGAACCCATGTCGTCCTCGGTTTGCGAATCATATTCGAAACCGTCAACCTGAGGCTCTGATACCGCTTAAAGGATATGATTAGATCCTCAAGCGCATCACGGAAGCGTGATCGTCGTATCGGATACGACGAAGAACGACTAGTCGCACTAGTTGTTCTATGCAGCAAAAATTAAAATTTTTTATGCGACGAAACCACATGATCCAAGAACACTTCTCAGATTGTTTCGTCTGAACCACAAACAAGTATTAGAATTACCTCTTGAAGCGTGGTTGCAATCAAGTCTCTAAACGAAGAGACCTCCTGTCTCAAGTACGATCCGTCGGAGGAGACGCTTGCGAGCGCGGGATGAACCGCGTGCTTCTCGCAATCCATGTGATGATCCAAGCGGTGGATCTCCTGATCTCGACACACGAGATCCGACGTCTTCTTCACGAGCAAGGCACGCCGAAGTAGACGGAGTTCCACGAGTAAAACATCGGGCAGCATAACGACGGTGCCGCGGCGATGGAGAGCCTCTCTAGGGCATCCATGGTGGACGGCCATGAGAGGGAGAGAAAGAGAAAGAGAGAGAGAGAGATATGCTTCTCAAGCATTATGTGTAAAAAAAGAGCAATGGGGTGCCTCTCCTTTTATAGGGTTTTGGGATCCATGGATCTCAATCCATGGGACAACACAAATCCAATGGTTCACATTGATTGTGTTTCTTTTAATGGCTAAGATTTGTGTTGGTAAAAACCAACAACAATTAATTTAATTTAGATCAAATCTATATTGATAAATCAACATAATTCAATCACCAAATTAAATCAATTCACATTGGAGATAATGGAAAGGAGGCTCCTCCCTTCCATATTAGTGGCCGTCCCCCCTCTCCTATTAGGAAAGGGAGATTCCAATGCAATCTCCAAGATTGCATATATCTCCAATATCTGCAACAACAATTGTTGTAAATTATTCTACAAAATAATTCATAATTATTTTGTGAATATTGCAATCTTGCCATTGAAAAATTGTGAATCACATTCACAACCCAAAATAAAATGTAAATTACATTTTCATTTTAATGTCCAATGTGAATCCAATTCACATTAACATTTAATTAACAAATGTAAATTACAAATAACTCTCTCTTATATATATTATAAATCACATTTATATATACATTACTAATATGGTATTGCTATCCACATTATTCATATCCATGATGATTAAATCACATTTAATTGTCTTGGATCTCTATTCTCTTGTGTCCAAATAATATAAATCACATTCACATTATTTCATCTTTGATAATTAAATCACATTTAATTATCTTAGATTACTCTCTTTATAATATGAATCAAATTCATATTATTCGTGATAATTAAATCACATTTAATTATCCATTTTCTCAATGCTCGGATACATGTATCAACAATAGAATTATCCATGAACTCTTTCAAGGATAATGCCTTTCTCTGCCGATACTTGGAGATAAGGACAGGGCGATTGTATTGTTCCACGTATAGTGACTTGGATATTGAGATCATATCTCAAATCCAGATCGCGGGCCTCCCATAGATGCTTGATTAAATCAAGACCGCAAATCTAATCTTCTTATTGTATCTGAATCACATTCAGATCAATGTCCAACATTTGGACCAAGATTAGATCACTTTTCTACTGAGAGGAGTCACTAAAATCCAGACCCATTTCATCACTCCCTAGGAATGGAAGCGTCATGGTTATACAATCGTTTATGATCACATCACCTCAGGTATTTCCCAATACCTGTACATCCTGCATACTGGAAGACTCAGATTAAACCCGAAGTATTAGATCAACTTTACACTGTCAACTTCATGGTTTTATCAGTAAGTTTCTCATTCGATCATTGGAAGTTGGTATCGATCATATACTTTCCAAAATCATATATCATACCTAGGTCTTGATCATATACTTTCCAAAGTATATATCAAACCTACAAATTCAGTCAAGCTTCCAAAGCGAGATGACCGTGCACGGAATTTGATTCTTCCCAATATCTCATGAGTGAGCTCATGTCTTCCGGCTCAGTAAATGAACCTGTATGATCCCTTTGAGAGATCGTATTACTCATATGCCCTTACATGCACACCAGCGTGCCGGTGTATAGACCTTGGTTAGGTCATCAACCTATTGGTCTGCCAAATGTACATACTCAGACATATAGTGACACATCTGTCTCCGGTCAAAGGATGTGTGCCTATATCATAACATCATATGATATAAGACTTCGGTTATCTCGATCTCGTTAAGTCAACTCTTTGACCTAACTAATCTGACACCTCCAAATCTCTATTCCTATGCAGAGGACCTGCATTAAGAGGTCGGTCAGATATCAGCCTTCAGAGATAAGGATTGCCATCTCCTACTCAGGCTGGAGATCATCTCTTAACAATCATTTGACGGTGCTTGATGAGTCCTCAATCTAACTCTTTAGATATTCATCCAAGCACCAGCCTCTATGATTCAATAGTTGAATCAACAGCTGTATGATTATTAAGATGGCCATGGTACATAACCTTAATTGTACTAAGGGACCTATTATGCAAATTATTCATTCTTCATTTCAGATCAGGGAATGATATTTGCAATAACATTTATTGCATAATGGCTTGTCGTGGGCTCGCATTTCCAACAGATGTCTCTTGGTTTAAAGACTTGATGGCAACCACACTTCAAGAGGTAACCCTAGTACCTATTTGTGGTTTAGATGAAATGATCCAAGAAGTGTTATTGGATCATGTGGTTTCATCATTTATTTTTTTTAAATTCCGTTGCCCGGAGCAACTAGTGCGACTAGTCGCTCCCGATCGCATACGATGCGATCCTCACGCTTCCGTGATGCGCTTGAAGATTTTCTCATATCCTTCACTAAGTACCAGTATAAGAATGGTCTTGGTACAAACGCTGACCTTCTAGTAGCTGTACAAATTGTGGTGGAGAAGCTCATTAAGGACGAGAAAACACAATCTTGTGCATGAGTAAGGTAATATTGATTTTAGAGCTAGATTATGGCAAAATATTATTTAAGAGTATTATTTAACAATTTATGACTTTCACCTATGTGCAGGTGAAGTACTTTAGAGATGCCTTGGGTTCCTTTGGTAGAATTACTATGGTAAATGGATGGGGCAGTACTCTTCCTAGTAAGGACGAAGATAAAAAAGTACATTGGATATGCAATAATGTATACTACTATTGATTTATCTCTACTTGAATTTTTAACACTCGAATGGTGGTTACTCTACGGGATGGAGGCTCTCCACATATAAAACATGGCAGTGAAAGTGTTGTCAAATCGTATCTGCTGGTGTCTGTGAGAGGAACTGGAGCACATTCAACTTGATCCATTCGAAGAGATGGAACATGATGGGAGAACATAGTCTCCATGATCTTGTCTACGTGCACTACAACTTGAGGTTAAAGATGAAACATGCATGGAATGATCAGGACAAAGAGGACTACACATGCTCTATTGATCTTGCATACATTTTCAAGATGCTCAATGATGATGCTGATGAAGTTGTTCTCCAAAGGTGGATGGATTCCAATGGTCCACCTGTGCTCGATCAACTAGGTGGATGTCCAAATGAGAATATAAGCCAGCAATTGAGATCATATGTAGGTGATTATCTAGATAGATCCGGCCGACTATAGACCCTCTTAGAGGGTTGGAGGCTAAGGTTGATGCAGTTATTGATGAAATTCTCTCCACGAGATCCAAATCCAAATCCAAGTCAAAGGATGACTGTGGAAATGATGATGATGATGGCGGTTGTGGTGGATATGGTGATGGTGGTGAAAAATATTCAGGTGGGTCAGCAAGGGCTGATCGTGAACCACAAGATACAAGATTCGAGGAGGGCTCCACGTAGGGCGTGAATATATGGAGTGGCAGAGGAATACACATGGGTAGTTTGTTCCAAGTCTGAGTTCAGGTTCTATGGAGTATGAGTATGGTCGTGGCCATCGTCCAACCAACAACTACATGAATAATTTGATATCATCTGTAAGTTCCTTGAGTTACATGGACATTGACATCCCATATCGTGGAGGAACACTATCTCCCTTGGGTGGATGAGGATCATCGCACGATGAGAGATCATTTGATGTCTTCCCAGAATTCTTTCATGCACCTCCTCTAGGACCTCCTGATGAATCTTGCTATTCATCATGCTAAAAACTCCTTATTAAAATCCCTGCTTAAACAAGCCAATAAAATTATCCTCTAACTCTCTATTTTTATCATGTACCATATTGTGTATAATTAACCTTTTAATGTATTGTGTATTTAATTGCCCTTATTTTTCTGTAATTATTTTATCACTCAAAAACCCCTAAAAAATTAGGTAGATAAGTTGTCTATAACTAACTGACCTTTAAAACCACTAAAAAATACAAAATAATTCAAAACCACAAAATCGGTGTTTTTTATCCCCTTGAAAATACCCCCAAAAATAGCTTTTGAACAAATGACCTCTTTTGGCTTCTTGTCCAACATGAAAGTTGTAGATCTCGTCGAGACGAACAACTTCATGTTTTGACTTTTTCCAAATTCGGCCCCTAACTATTTCTTATAATTTCCTTTGTAATTATTCTTTGCATTATTCTGATTGGGCCACGTGGCGCCCCTGGGCCGCCCACGTGACCCGCTCATCCTCTCGCCACCCGGCGGCCTCCGCGGCCGTTGGATCTCCTCAATCCCGCCTGCATCTGAGCCATCCATCCCGCCTCACGCCTCAGCCGCCCGATCTGATCTTAGATCAGATCAGGACCGCCCACTAGCGCCTGATCCTTAGCCGTTCGATCATCTCTCCATCCAATGACCCCCAGTATGCCACGTCCCCCTTTAAACACCACCGCTGGATCTAACCCTGAGATCTCATCAGATCCTTCCGATCGCGAGCCATCCCAGCCGTTGGATCATCATCCAACGGTCCAACCTCCGTCGTCACCACTCCAGCCCCGGCCGTTACTCCCTGCAACGCCCCCGGCCCCTTCCTTTTTGGCCGGCATACCTGCCAGCTCCTCCTGCTTGTAACGCCACCTACACGAAGCCCGCTCCTCCACCTTCCTCGCGCCTTCATCAATTCCCCTCTCCATCACTCCCACTCCATTAAACCCTCGCTCCAAAACGCCCCTCCACCACTGAACCCATCGTTCTCCTCCGCCTATTTAAACCCTCCTCCGCCACCACTGAACCTCGTCCACCAATTCTTGGGTTAGCTCCTAGCCTCCTCCGCCCCTCCGGTGACAGCGGAGGGCGGATCGTCGAGGTGAAGATGGAGTTTTCCTGGTGTTGACCCACGGCGGTCTTCCGCCGTGCTCCGGTGATGTTCAATCGCCAATCAAGCTCCGAGGAGGCAGCTGGCCTCGTGGGCGATGACCGGAGGTTCCTAAGGAGCCTCAGCCCAAGCTGCTCCGCCCGCCATCGAACCTTGCTCCGGCAAGGTACCCTACCCCCCTACTTCTCCTAATTATCACAGTACCCCCTCCATCGTTCACCTCCATCCGTCCAGCTCAGCACCTTCGCCCAACCATCCCGACCCTCGCCGATCCCCTTCCCCTTCTCCAGAACCATCTCCGCACCGACCCCCTCTTCACCTGCTCCGCCGGCGAAGAACCCTCCAGCCACCATTCCCGACGCCTCCACGGCCTCCATCCACCCACCTCTCGCTCACATTCCACGCACACACGCTTCGGCTATAATCTAACCTTGCAGATCTTCAATGGCCGGAGCAAGTCACCCCGCTCCGATCGACACCTCCGCCACCGGCAGCTCTTCCTCGATCTGCCCTTCTTCATGCTGCCAGAGCACCGCATCGCCACCAGCTTCCTCGCGAGGGCCTCAGCTTCCTTCTCCGATCTTCGGAGTACCTTGCGAAGACTGGCGGAGCTCAATGGAGCTCATCGGAGCCCAGCCTCCTCCGGTGGGCCGCGACGGAGAGAGAAGCACAGATACCGTCCGATCTCTGGGATCGGGCGGCTAGGATGAAGCCGCGTAGTAGACCCGAGCCTCTTCCCCGACCGACAGGCTCGGGTCATCCGAGCCTAGAGCCGAACCTCCAGAATTAGCCACGTGGCCCAAGCCTGAGGAGGTACCCGAGCCTAGGCGCCTCACATGCACCGCACGTGAGGGCTTGGGCAAATTGCAAGAAAGACCCTGTTAGTTATGGAAATTACAGCATGGTCCCCAGGCACGTGCCCCCACGTGCGTGCCTGGGTATTTTACAGGGAAGTCCTCCAGATTCTGAAGATTTACAAATATGCCCCTGTGCGCATTTGGAAAATTGCATCTGGGCCCAGGCGGTTTTTACTATTTGCAATTAGGTCCCTCCAGGGACCTAAATGCAATATTTATCCTTTATTTTTATTGCATTTTTATTACAATTATGCCCTTGCACTGTTTTTAGCATAACTTGAGCATCGTAGGTCCAAATTGCATGATTTTAGTGTCGTTTTGATCCTTATTTTGTCCTCTACAATCTAGCATACTTATTTGTCTCATTTGACACTGTTTTAAATCAAGTGAATTTTTATGTCAAAAATGGGACCATGTTCTATTTGTCTTGCTGATTTGATGACCTATTTTTAATGATGTGTTCAATTAGACTCTAACTTCATTCTATATTGTGTTGCTCTTGTTTTAGGGTATAATTGTAGCATTTGATCTGTGTATAATTTCTCTTGCATATTCGCACATGCATCTCTTAACTTGCATAAAAATATCTAAAAAATGCATGCATCATAGCATCACTTTGCATATGGACCTGAAAATGAGATTAAATCGCAGTGAACTTCATGAAATCAAAATTCAATACTCAGATTAAGCAGCTGTGTCCCTGTGTTCGACCTTGGTACACTTGCCAAGTATAAATATCCCACAACATTCAAAGTCTGTGGTTTTTGCTGAACAAAATTCGCCTCCTATACTACGACTTAAGATATATTTATTATCGAGGCGTATTTTACGTTCATCAAATGGCGCCGTTGCCGGGGACACGGATTTGCTTAATTTTTTGGATTTGATTTTTTTGTTTATTTCAAAAAATTTTAGGTCCTCATTTCATGCATCATTTCTTGCTGATTTAATTTCTTTGAGTTTCTAACTTTTTTCTTTTGTGGCAGGGCCCATGAAAATCGGGGACGCCTGATCGTCATGGAGGCGCGAAGTCGGGAGCTTCCGCTGAAGAGGCCGCAAAAGAAGCCGTGAAGAAATTCTAGGATTTTTATCAGTCAACTTGCATTGCATGTTGTAAAAAAAAAGAGAAAACTTGCATCTGCATATTTCTTCTTCAGTCTTGCATATTGTATTCAAAAAAAAAATCCCCCCCCCCACACACACACCTACACTGCACATATTCACCCCCACCCTTCCCCTGTATATTTCACTCTCTCTCTCTGTGTATATCTACTCTTCACGAACCCCCTCCCCCTCTACCTTGTATCATAGAACCCCCCCCTAACGCAGACCTTACTTAGGCTATTTGAAGCCCTAAGTATAGGGGGGACCTACCTGCTCTTCCTTCCCTCGTCCCGTCTTCTTGTACTTAGGGCAATTGTGGCCTAAGTATAGGGGGACTCTCCCCCTCAGTTCCGCTATATCTCCCTGTACGTGAACCGAGGCCTTGACTTCATGGCACTTGTGCTATGAGGACATAGCAAATTTTAGTATAGGGGGGTATACCGTATATTACTGTATATTACTTTAGCCTTAGCTCGCGTTTTTAAAACTTTTTAAAATTTTATTTTTTCGGGCTGGGTTTTGGTAAACTAGTGAACTGAGTAAAAACCTGTAAAAATTAAAATTGTTTGTAAATAACCCTTTTTCAAAAAAAATCGGAATTTGGCTCTGACTACTAGGCTTAGTAAACATTTTCAGTGAGGGAACCTCGGTCTCCCTTAGCAGAGTGGGTGGTTTAAAGGACACCGCATATGGCACCATCCTTAAGGATCACGGGTCTCGACCCGCACTTACACCCATACTGGCTGAGAGTGGATACTTTTATTCATTTGAGCCTGGTCAGTCATTGTCTCTCCGACACAAAAAAAAACCCTTAAAACCCATAAAAATCTGCAAAAATCAAAAATCACACAAAAATTCACTAACCTAAGGAGTTGGTGTATTCCTGACACATTCGCATTCACTCAAGGCTTGAGAATTTTGAGGACACTGGATTTCTGTGATCTTGAGAGTCTGAGTTAACATGTCGTAGTCATTAGGGTTTTCATGACCTTAAATATCCACACCTCTCTGGTTTGAAAGATTTGAGTGCTATATTGCACTCTTCATCTCTACCTTTAAGAAAATATGATCAGCACAGCCACTTCCACAACTGCATGATTGATGAGCTGAGATGAGATATCACTTGAGGAACTAGGATCAGAGATTTAAATTTAGACTCGATCTTATGATATTCGAGGATGGGATAAAGTTAATGAAGGCTTCAGAAAACCTGAGTGTTAGCAAAAAACCCTAGCCAGTATGTGAACAAGATTCATATGCTATCTCTTGATATTTACCTAAAAGTGCCAGGGTGTGATGAAACTTAAAGAAATTTGTTGATCAGTGTGCGCCAATCTTTGGTAAAAGCAGTGGAGCTAGCCAACAAAAGAAATGTAATGTTAAAGAAAAGCTCTAACATCAAAGTCAATTTCCAAATGAGCTTCCACCAATGGCGAGCGCTCCCAACCATTTTCAAAGTGTCCACTTGGGACCAAGCGCTAAATAGGACCAAGGAGTCGGGCTGACACCACAAAAAGGGCCCTGCATCGTAAGCGATACAAGTCTGGGTGTCGAAGGTATCTTAGATACTCAGAAAAGACACACCCCAGTGTATTCCCAGAAAAACAAGTGCAGACGACTCCAACTCTCTTGACGGACACATTGATCAACAAAGTATTAATATACATGTGTTTGAGTAAAAGGCACTCGAGAGGCCCCTTGTTCCAATGTGAGGGTGAGAAAATTATACACAATCCTAGTACCTCCATCATCTGGCCGTCCATCAACATTTCAAAGTCTGACAAACTAATGAGACGGTGGACTAAAGTAAGAGTAGATTTATTCCCTAGTATTGAGGATTAGGTCTAGAGGAGAGTCTTTGGAACTGGAACTTTGAGTGATGCATCGACTCGGCTCTCATGAAATGCAGTACACTAAATGTCATATCCTTATATTATATGTACAAAAAGAGAGTCTGATAATCAGAAAAAGTTGGATTCCTTCTGACTAAGGCTTGGATAAACCCAGAATTTTAGGATCACTTAGGTCAAGGGTCTTCAAAAGATCAAGCCTTGAATTTTTCACACGCACTGTCAGGAATTAATCCAACTCCTTCATTCTTTAGATGCTCCAGGACGAGCATGGTTTAAGTATAGGGGTATGATGAATCTCGGTATTCATCATGCTAAAAACTCCTTATTAAAATCCCTGCTTAAACAAGCCAATAAATTATCCTCTAACTCTCTATTTTTATCATGTACCATATTGTGTATAATTAACCTTTAATTATTGTGTATTTAATTGCCCTTATTTTTCTGTAATTATTTTATCACTCAAAAACCCCTAAAAATTAGGTAGATAAGTTGTCTATAACTAACTGACCTTTAAAACCACTAAAAAATACAAAATAATTCAAAACCACAAAAATCGGTGTTTTTATCCCCTTGAAAATACCCCCAAAAATAGCTTTTGAACAAATGACCTCTTTTGGCTTCTTGTCCAACATGAAAGTTGTAGATCTCGTCGAGACGAACAACTTTCAATGTTTTGACTTTTTCCAAATTCGGCCCCTAACTATTTCTTTTCTAATTTCCTTTGTAATTATTCTTTGCATTATTCTGATTGGGCCACGTGGCGCCCCCTGGGCCGCCCACGTGTCCCGCTCAGTCCTCTCGCCACCCGGCAGCCTCCGCGGCCGTTGGATCTCCTCAATCCCGCCTGCATCTGAGCCATCCATCCCGCCTCACACCTCAGCCGCCCGATCTGATCTTAGATCAGAATCAGGACCGCCCACTAGCGCCTGATCCTTAGCCGTTCGATCATCTCTCCATCCAATGACCCCCAGTATGCCACGTCCCCCTTTAAACACCACCGCTAGATCTAACCCTGAGATCTCATCAGATCCTTCCGATCGCGAGCCCATCCCAGCCGTTGGATCATCATCCAACGGTCCAACCTCCGTCGTCAACCTCCAGCCCCGGCCGTTACTCCCTGCAACGCCCCCGGCCCCTTCCTTTTTGGCCGGCATACCTGCCAGCTCCTCCTGCTCGTAACGCCACCTACACGAAGCCCGCTCCTCCGCCATCCTCGCGCCTTCATCAATTCCCCTCTCCATCACTCCCACTCCCATTAAACCCTCGCTCCAAAACGCCCCTCCACCACTGAACCCATCGTTCTCCTCGCCTATTTAAACCCTCCTCCGCCACCACTGAACCTCGTCCACCAATTCTTGGGTTAGCTCCTAGCCTCCTCCGCCCCTCCGGTGACAGCGGAGGGGTGGATCGTCGAGGTGAAGATGGAGTTTTCCTGGTGTTGACCCCACGGCGGTCTTCCGCCGTGCTCCGGTGATGTTCAATCGCCAATCAAGCTCCGAGGAGGCAGCTGGCCTCGTGGGCGATGACCGGAGGTTCCTAAGGAGCCTCAGCCCAAGCTGCTCCGCCCGCCATCGAACCTTGCTCCGGCAAGGTACCCTACCCCCCTACTTCTCCTAATTATCACAGTACCCCCTCCATCGTTCACCTCCATCCGTCCAGCTCAGCACCTTCGCCCAACCATCCCGACCCTCGCCGATCCCCTTCCCCTTCTCCAGAACCATCTCCGCACCGACCCCCCTCTTCACCTGCTCCGCCGGCGAAGAACCTCCGGCCACCATTCCCGACGCCTCCACGGCCTCCATCCACCCACCTCTCGCTCACATTCCACGCACACACGCTTCGGCTATAATCTAACCTTGCAGATCTTCAATGGCCGGAGCAAGTCACCCCGCTCCGATCGACAGCTCCGCCACCGGCAGCTCTTCCTAGATACTGCCCTTCTTCATGCTGCCGGAGCACCGCATCGCCACCAGCTTCCTCGCGAGGGCCTCAGCTTCCTTCTCCGATCTTCGGAGGACCTCGCGAGGACTGGCGGAGCTCAATGGAGCTCATCGGAGCCTAGCCTCCTCCGGTGGGCCGCGACGGAGAGAGAAGCACAGATACCGTCCGATCTCTGGGATCGGGCGGCTAGGATGAAGCCGCGTAGTAGACCCGAGCCTCTTCCCCGACCTACAGGCTCGGGTCATCCGAGCCTAGAGCCGAACCTCCAGAATTAGCCACGTGGCCCAAGCCTGAGGAGGTACCCGAGCCTAGGCGCCTCACGTGCACCGCACGTGAGGGCTTGGGCAAATTGCAAGAAAGACCCTGTTAGTTATGGAAATTACAACATGGTCCCCAGGCACGTGCCCCCACGTGCGTGCTTGGGTATTTTACAGGGAAGTCCTCCAGATTCTGAAGATTTACAAATATGCCCCTGCGCGCATTTGGAAAATTGCATCTGGGCCCAGGCGGTTTTTACTATTTGCAATTAGGTCCCTCCAAGGACCTAAATGAAATATTTATCCTTTATTTTTATTGCATTTTTATTACAATTATGCCCTTGCACTGTTTTTAGCATAACTTGAGCATCGTAGGTCCAAATTGCATGATTTTAGTGTCGTTTTGATCCTTATTTTGTCCTCTACAATCTAGCATACTTATTTGTCTCATTTGACACTGTTTTAAATCAAGTGAATTTTTATGTCAAAAATGGGACCATGTTCTATTTGTCTTGCTGGATTTGATGACCTATTTTTAATGATGTGTTCAATTAGACTCTAACTTCATTCTATATTGTGTTGCTCTTGTTTTTGGGTATAATTGTAGCATTTGATCTGTGTATAATTTCTCTTGCATATTCGCACATGCATCTCTTAACTTGCATAAAAATATCTAAAAAATGCATGCATCATAGCATCACTTTGCATATGGACCTGAAAATGAGATTAAATCGCAGTGAACTTCATGAATCAAAATTCAATACTCAGATTAAGCAGCTGTGTCCCTGTGTTCGACCTTGGTACACTTGCCAAGTATAAATATCCCACAACATTCAAAGTCTGTGGTTTTTGCTGAACAAAATTCGCCTCCTATACTACGACTTAAGATATATTTATTATCGAGGCGTATTTTACGTTCATCACCTCCTCCTCCTCCTCAAGCATATGCACCTCCATCATATTCATATGCTTACAATCGGTATGGGGATACAGTAGCTCTAGCGGTGAGAACTGCCAAGGTAGCCAACCTGAGTAGAGCCAGTGCAGTTTCTTTAGCGATGACATTTAGGTTTCTTTCTTGAGTACATGTTAGTGCCTCCTCGTCCTCCGTGGAGATCTTATCCTACTCCATCGTCATCGTCTCGAGGATCTCAAGTCAATACTTCGCAGCCTTGTTGTGCCATACATGATATCGAATCTAGTACTGCTTATCCTCATCTAGGGATACTCATAGACATCGAGGACCACCAATACAGGCAGTATGTGATGGATTACATGGCCATGTACTTGTACATGACATTGGAGAACTAATGTGAGTTCATTGAATTTATGATGCGTTATGAGAGACAATAAGGAAGGGGGGGAGAACGGGTGATTCAGATCCACCAGGAAACTCTTAGTTCTGACCATAACACATCACAAGGTAATATATTTTATTTTTAATCTTTTATTTCATTAATCATTAATGTGCATGTTCTTATTTGGTCTATGTGATATATGTTTTTTCACTTATTGTAAGACCATTACTCTATTACTAAGTAATAAGTATTAACAACAATATGTAAGATATGGTGTGTGACATACCATCATAGTCATAGATGATATGATGATCGATATGTATGCTATAAGCCTATATGTGTATATATATTATTTCATTATTTGATGTATTCATATTAACTCCATTTACAATATCTAACATATTGTACAATATGACCGATACGATCGATATGGCCAATATGACCAATATATACAATATAATTGGTATAGATGTGCAATATGTGTGAAGTAATTATGTATTTATAAATTATTTATTATTATAATAACTTGGAATATCTTAATTTAAAATTGGAAAAATAGGCTTTTTGAGCCATTTCCGACATTTCCACCGAAATCGTCTAAATTTCCTAAAATATTGACAAAAGTTCGGTATACAGGGTCACCGAAATGAAATCAAATTCGAGATTTTTGACCTTTTATATAAGTTACTAGAGCTATGATATTAATAATTGAAGCTTGTGTTTTTATTACTGAGACTACTGGAGATGAAGTGGGTTCATCTCATCTCTTATGAACATGGGACCATTTGATAAAAATCACACACACACACACGCACGTCTGTGTGTGTGATTTTGAGGTATAAGGATACATGTATTTTTTTATTCTTTTATGAATACGAATATTGATAGGGATGCCTTTTTCAAAATATCGAGGACATGGATATAGCTATAGCTACATATTTTTCTAATGAATACAGATATCAGCAGAACTGAATCAAGTGTGTATATTGTATGGATATGTATCAGTGTGTATGGAAACACTGTTATGTGGTTATCCGTAATATATTACATGTTTATGCTATTTACAAATGCAATATTAAAACAATTATCTTCATGCTATTTGACTATTTGTTTTGTGAGTTAATTAATTTAGAATGTTATTGTTTTATATTTCAAGTTTATGTAATTTCGATTTAGTCACTATTGTTTCATGTTTACAAAGATATTTTTTATATTAAAAATTCCAGAGACATTTATTGTTAAATATTCATATCTGAACTCTGATGGTCGATTTTCATATCCATATCAGCATTATGGATATAACTTACAATTTTCAATATCTGCAAGATATCCATTCATGTATTCATATCTAGATTTTAAAATTGATAAATACATGGTATCACATCTATTTATAACCATATTTTTTGACATGCATCCCTACCTTGATGGCCTTACAGAGATCGATCTTCTCCATCTCATTGGGATTGTCTTCATCAACGTAGTTGAGGATGGCATTGTCTACAGAGTAACCAAGATTTAGTTGCAGTAATTTGCAACATCAATAATTAATTTTAAAAGAAAAATATGTTGAAGACATTCTTTAACAAATTTAATTGGATTAAAATAAATTCCTTCACATGAATAAAGAGAAAGAAGCGAGACACCTTCCATAAATGTGCAGAGGAGAAAGCCTCCTACATTTATGGTGGGACTTCCACTATGGGTTGGAGAGATAGATTTTCTCTCTCCAATCATCTTTAATGTAGTCTTATTACATTGAATCTTTATTCATCAAATTATTTATCAATAAAATATTATCAAATAATTGCAAGTTATTTATGACAATTGCAAATAAACCATTGATTAATTATGAATCGTATTTATCCATCCAATATTAAATGTAAATCACATTTACATTCAAATGTACAATGTAAATCCAATTTCTATTCAACTGTATAATGTGAATCCAATTCACATTTACTTATAAATTTGTAAATCTTATTTACAATTAAATCTCTCTACATATTATGAATCGCATTCGCAGTATTTATGATTATTGTGTATAGTGCTATCCACATTAATATTATCTATGGTAATTAAATCTATATTTAATTATCCTAGACGCCTCTCTACATATGTCTAAATAATATGAGTCATATGCATATTATTAATAATGATTAAATCCCATTTAATCATCAATTTTCCATTGCTTAGGATCTCTTTCAAAGATAGTGTGCTCTTTTTGGATACTTGGAGATAATGATAGAGCAATTTTATGTTCCATGTATAGTGACTTGGATAGTGAGATATAGTATCATGTCCAGATATATAAGACCTCTCAGAGACGTCTGATCTTGTTAGATAGAATATTCAATCTTCTCATTTCATCGGAATCATATTCAGACCAATGTCCAACATTTCGACTAAGACTAAATAACTAGTCTACTGAGTGGAGTCACTAAAATCTTCATCTTTCTTATAGCTTTGGTCTTAAACCAAATTATGAAATATTTGAACATTTCAAAGGTTTAAAATGGATAAGGAAGCAATCTCATACCACAAATAATAATAAATAGATATCACATATCATTAATGTTTATTATGGTATCGATGCTCCACATACATCAATTTGTATGAGGTCTTAAATACCTATGCATCTTACACCATTCCCAGAGAAGGGTGTATTGGATAATTTACTTCGAATATAGTATTCACAAGCATGTAAGTTTTGAACTTTCAAGCAATCTAAAGTTCAATTTCTTACTAGTCTTTTGATTTCATCAACAGACTTATGTCCTAGTATTGATGTCAGATCATTGTCAAATGATCTTCATCCTCCTTTTGATCTTGTAATGTTTAATTTCATTATCAGAAATGTCAAAGAACCATTCATTAACATTCTAATTTAATAGAATTCTCTAGATGTTAGACTACTATTTGAAATATATCCATCATAATTCTTCATGTATGTTTATTTCTAACAAGTTTAGAAATAAACAATGAATTTATTCTAATATCTATGTTATAGAGACATTCTATAAGACTAAGAAGATCTCCCACTAGAAATAAGTAGTCTATCTATCTAGTGGAGATTGTTGTAACAATTGCATCAAATCCATGTGGAATGACTATTAACCTTAAGATCAAGTTTTCCGATCTTCTGAAATATATGCAACCAATTGCAAGTGTTAGATAAGGAATGTGATACATTTATTGAAATTTAATCTTATTTAATAAGTAAGTTTATTTCAATGATGATATGTAGATGTAGAATATGTCGATGCACTATCCAAGTCCTTCTCTAAGGATTCTAGATAGTCCAAATAGTCATATTATCACCGTATCAACTTTTTGTAGTATTGACATTCATCTAACTCGCTGGATGTTATAGGTGGAGAAGTACATTCAATTATTTGACTCTCCTTCTTACATGGGCCAAACTCATGCTTCCGTTGTGCTTTCTTTAACGCTTAAACAACCATTTCTTAGGATAAATGACCTCTTAAATTGAACATGTCCTCAAGGAATTTTAATATATGAGTATTTCAATATTTGTACTTTCTTCATCCTATTTTATACAATATGAATATTATGAAGCCCAATGAAAGATTTAAGTTTAGATAGTATATGATGACAATCATCATATCCACACTTATCTTAACTCATAAAGACTTTGGTTCAAGCAAGTACTCAAACATTTTGAGTACATCATCTCTATAAAGCCACCATTCTGCATAATGCAGTGAGCCATGTCATTCATGATTAAATGTTGAGAGTGCATGTGTTTGCCAAAACATCACCTTCGCTTTTAGAATGATCTTGATAATTACGATTATCATCGATATGATGCCTCCAAAGCAAACTTGATTAGACATCAAGACTGTAGAGATATATAAACCCTAGGTTGTCCTATTGTCTATTTAATTGTCAATCCTCATTATCATGATACCACTTGAAGAGGGTCTATCAAAGACTCATGCATTATGGAAGCTTGGAGATCACATCGTAGAAGATCTAGGTTGGTTTATCATACTAGTCGATGGGGCATCAGAAATTAACAAAATTGATGAAATTACATGACATAAGAATATTCCCATGTCATTTCATCATGATCACATAAGTATAAGGATTACTCTTGAAGTGTGACCACGATCTCATATCCTCTAAAGGAAGAGGCCTCCTATCTCAAGTACGACCCCATGAGAAAGCACTTGTGGGCACGTGGATGAAATGCATGCTTCCAACAATCTAAGGCGATGATCCGAGCATGGAATATCCTGATTTCATCTCATGAAATTTGATGTATTATTCAAGAGAACAAGGTATCAGAGAAGACAAAGATCCACGAGCAGTCTGAAGGGATCCGATTTAAGTAAAAAATGACTCGTGCATTTAAGGAAGTGTGGAGATCGCTTCATATGCAATCTAGGTCGACTAGTCATACTAGTAGAATGGGTGAATGGAATTTAAAAATTTTTTCGGTGAAATCACATGACATGGGAACCATTCCCATGCCATATCATCTTGATCACAATCAAGTATTAGGATTAGCTCTTGTAACATCATCACGATCTTAGTGTCTCTAAATGAACACAACTCCTGTCTCAAGTTCGATCTGATATAGACAATACTTGCGGAAGCATGGATAAGATGTGTGTTCCCCGCAATCCTTGGTAATGATCCAAGATTAGAACCTCCTTATTATGTCATATGAACTCTATCATCTTCCTCACGAGAACGGAGCACTGAAGAAGATAGAAATCCATGAGCAGTCAAACCAGCAGTACAACGACAACGTGATGACACTCTCCATAAATCATTGAGTGGATGAAAACTTGAGGTTGATATGGATAACCTATGGACGTGAATAGAGAGGGAGAAAGAGATATTTTGTTGCTCCAACTTGTGTGTTGAATTGTTGTCAAGAAGAGCCTAGGGTTGACCCTTCTCTTATACGAAATTGGATGCTAGGATGCACTCCTAAGTCAAAATCAATGGCCTACATTTTGTTGCAACAATTTGCAACAATAATTAATTAATTTAAAGAACTAAATAATATTTAAGACATTCTTTAATAAATTTCATTTCCATTAAATCAACTATTTGTCATGAATAAAGAAGGATTAGAGAGCCACTTTCCATGTAATGGAAAGGAGACAATCGCCTTCCCTTTTAGGAATGGTGGATGTTTGTTGTTCCGCAGAGATCGGGGGACTTAATGTTCAATCTTGGAAGAGCATGCAGTGTTCGATAAGTCAGATCCGACAATGATTGTATCGACCCTCTATCGGCACTCGAAACCCAATCAATGCAAATCAGACAAACAATTAACCAACAATATATATACACAATGGAAAACAAGTGAGGTGAAATATATTATACCCTACAGAAATGTGTATAGCACGCACGTGTAGGGGGTTGAACCATTGAGAGCAAATTGATAATATGCATAATTATTAATAATTAGGGATAATTAATTATTATTATTATTGTGTATTTTCCATATTTTCAAATTTTTTTATGGGTTTTTAATTATATTTATTTTTTATGAATATTTAATTATTTTATATTTTTTTATAACTTTTAAATTTTTATTTTCTTTTTAATTTGCAATTTTTTAGTTTCTTTTTTGTTTGTAAAATATAATATATATTTATATGTAATAATGATATAGATAATATATGTAATATATAGAATATATAATATATAGGGTTTTATTCTTAAATATAGATAGATATAGTCTAAATTCAGAAAATATAATGCTTTTTTATTTTTGATATTTTTCTCTATTTTCGATATTTTTAAGGATTTTTTTGCTAATTTTTGTATTTTAAAGTATTAAAATGTATAAAATAGTGAATATATGGTTTAAAAAATAGATAATATGTTTAAAAAATTCCGAAATTATTTTCAATATACACTATATATAATAAATAAAAATATAGAACATAAAATATTTTTTGGATTTTAAAAGAATTTTATTCATTTTTATTGATTTTTTAATAAATTTTTTAGTGTTTTATAATTTTTAAGTCTTTTTGATTTTCTACGATTTTTATCTAAAGGTAGAATATATAATAATATAAATACTCTATTTTTTGGACTTTTAAAAGTGAATTTTCTAACCTTTTGGATTTTTATTCTTAGCCACGGAAAATAATGCTTGTTTTTTACTTTTTATACATGAGAAAATTACTTAAAATACCTAAAAGAATATGTATGATTAAATCTACGTAGGAGGCACCTTAGTTTCTTTTCCTACATTTTTAGAAATAAAATGCTATTTTTAATAGTAAATATACACAATATAAAATTATGAAACTTATAGGGATTTGTTTGCAATTTTAAATAAAGTTTAAATGCATTTAATAACCATAAAACAAAGTTGAGGAGCGCCCAATAAATTTAACTTTCAAATCCAAATTTAATAAGCTCATAATAGGGGTATATATGTGATTAAACTAAAAGTTAAGGCCTTGCACAAAAAATATCAAAAAATAATGCAGTATTTAAAAGTTTAGTTTTAAATACAAATACTTAAAGATGCTAGGGATTGGATGCAAAATGTCCAGAGGCCTCACACGTGAGGGCATGTGAGGTCACCTAGTAAAGGACCAAAGTGCATATAGTATAGACTTTGGATCCTACTTGTAAATATTACATAAAAATTTACATTAAATAAAATATTGACAATGTTATTTTATAATTAGGCTACATTGGCACTTGGATATTTACCCCATTTTTAGTGACGTGATCAACCGACGGAGGTGGCACAACATCGACACCACTTAGATTATTTGATGGCTAAAACAGAGCTTCATTTTCGTCCTGATCCGACCATTGGGAAGGAGTCCTGAAGTAGAGACGTGATTCGGCGTTGGTCAGGCAACCTAGAAGAACACTCAAGAACTCAGCACTAAGGTCAATTTGATCGTTGATATCTCCGAGCTCTGGGCATGTCCTCCTCTCCTGATGGTCTCAGATCATTCCTGGGCCACTCTATAACTAGAGGAATCCTTAAATGGCGTCCAGGTCCCTTCAATGGGGACCTATAGGTACTTGAAGGTTCAACTACTTGGGAGTCTGATTTTGAGTCAATTCTTATCCCAGGTATGCTTTCAGGGCTTATACCTACAAGAAAAAGATCAAGGGGCTCGAGAGGGTTGCTTTTGTCCCATTGTTGAAATTGTTTTGCACATGGTGATAAAAGATGGTGAGCTCCGACAATAGGCAGTAGAGGGAGCTTTGATCGAGCTTAATCCATGCAGAATCAAGGTGTAAAAGATGGGAGTTCGGTGAAGAAAGCGAAGAGGAATGAAATGGGTATGGAAGTGAGTTGGATCATAGTAGAGATCACAGTAAAATCGAGCTGGAGCTTGAAGCTCAAACAAACTAGTATTTGAAAATTAAACTACGTTAATCACTAAATGCAGGAATTAAAGGCTAAACTAGAATGCAAAATGAAAATGCAGTAAGAAAACCTAACCAAAGCAGTTCAACCCTGAAAGATTCAGGAAGCAGAAGAAGCTCCACCAGAGGTGCTCTGGTGAGGATGGATCTCCAATTTACCACCCTTATCCATGCCAACAAGGGCTGATGAGCCTCTTTCTATCACCATGAACTCAACTTAAAAGTATCCTATTGGGGTTACGAGAGGAAATGGGATCAAAAAAATTAAAATGGAACGAGTAGTTTTATTTATAGACATGGCTATTGTTGAACGAGAAGATCTTCTTGCGGGTCTAAAAGAATGCTCCTCTTAGAAGAGTAGCAAAGACAGAAGTGTCGTTGAGGTGACCCACAAGAAATCTCTCATTCAGACAAGAATTAACGCACAAATGAATATAACAATGTCAAGCAAAAATGTGGAGTTAAACTTTATTATAAATCTACAACAAATGTGTATAGTGAGCAAGCATGTGTAGAGGTCGAACGAAGGGAGCAAACAGTAAATTGGTCAATAATGCACAAAAAATTTTCCTTTTCTCTTGTTCATTTATTTACTTTTTGTGTGAGTTTTTAGTTTTTATATTTATATGGATTTTAATTTTTATATTTTTAATTATGTTAATTTATATTTTGATTTTTCTTTTTATATTTTTTGATTTTTAATTTGCTTTTTCTTTTGAATATATAATACAAGAATATATATCTATATATACAAGATAGGATAATATAATAGTAAGTACTACTAAAAATTATCAAAATTTAGGAAATAAAATGATTTGAATTTTATATAATTTTCTACTATTTCTATGATTATTTGGAATTTTTGCATATTTTTAGGTATTTTTAATGAAAACAATTTCCCAAAACATGGATTAAACGTATAGGCTGAATTGATTTGAACATAAAAAATAGCAAATATAGTTTAAAAATCTTAAAATCAAATTTAATTAGATAATGATATAAAGAAAACTTAATGACAAAAGTAAATATTTTTGGGATTGTTAGCGAGTTTTCCTATTTTTACTAGATTTTGGAGTTTTTTTAATTCTTATAGTTTCTTCTATTTTAGGATTTTTCGTCTAGAGTTGTAACATATTAAAATACATAAAATACAATTTTTTTGGAAATTTTCAAGTAGGTCTTATATTTTTTGATAATTTTTATGTCAAGTAGGGGAAGAATGTGCTTTTTTTTATTTTTAATAAATAGGTAAAAAATGGCTAAAATGCAAAAATATAAATATGGCATGAATATACATTATAGCAACATCAAACCCTATTTTTACATAATTTTTGGAGCTAGGATTCTATTTTTAACAAATGAAATACAAATGCAAATATGCATGTACTAGCGAGGGTATATTCACACTAAAAATAACGTCAGGGGCACATGTGTAAAATTCCCAAAATATACATTAATATTCAAACTTTATGGACAATTTTACAATTCACAAAATCTCCTGGACGTATGTGCAATTTTCCCAGCTTGCCCTAGGACGATACGTGAGCTGAGATGGATTGGACTCCTATGCAATATCAAATAAGTACATGGGTTTCTGTGCAAAATTTCTAATTTTCTTTACACTACAAATTTTATTTACAAGACTAATAAATAAAAATAAGGGGGAGGGGGCTAAGTGTGCAAATTTCCCCATACATGGCATAATCCAACAACCGTTATACTCACAATTAAACACATGTCATCATCTGAACGACCGATACCCCTTCGGTGATCGACATGTGAGATCTGATCGTGATGCCTCATCAACGACTTAGGGTTGTGGAGAATGGACGGTTGGGATTAAAATTGGTGATCCTCCCTTATCTGATGGCTAGTACTTCTCTCGAAGAACAGGGAAGAATGTCCCCGTCTCCGAGCTTCGATCGTCGATTCCTTCCTTCCTATGCTCCTTCTTCGATGCTGAGCTGCTCCACATGCTCCGGGAGGTCTTCCGTAGTTGAGGGCACCTTTAAAATGACCCGAGACCTCGGAGAGAGGTCCGCGGAGCTCTTGAAAATGCAAGTCATGTGAGAGGCTTCCTGCAGTCGATCCAAGCCCCAAAAGGGCTTCGTTCTGCCCAGAACCTGCATAGAGAAAAGAACGGGTCGAGGGAGAATTACCTCGACTCGATTGGGCATGGAATCGTGCGAAATGGGGGTAGCGATGAAGAGGTCCGACAAAGGGTGGTATGGACCTCGGTGGTTCGATCCTTGGGGAGTCGAGGTGATCTGGGTGGCACGGGGTATGGAGAAATAAGGTAATATGGTGGTCTGAATCAGTGAAGGATGGCGTAAAATAATGACCAGAGCTTTAGAGCTCTGGCAAGGTAACTAACCTAATCTACGCTAAAGCGATAAATAAAACATGAAATAAATTACAAAAAATGAACTCGAAGAACTACATATACTAGAAATAGTAAAGGCACAGCTCGAACAGGGCCGGAACAACCAATGAGCAGGACGGCTGGAGCTCCATCATGGGTCACTTCTCTTCCTTCGCTAACCACGCCAACACCTCAAAGGTACACCATCTGTCACCTGGAGACTCTTGACTGAGGGTAGTTGGTTTTAGGGATAAAAAGGGTATAAAATTGAGATTGGAGGAAGAGGGCCATTATTTATACACAAGGGTTTCGACCCTTATTCACTTAGGGTGGTGATCGATTATGGCTATGTACAGAAAATCTAATGGGCCGGTGAGAGTCAAGGATGATCAATGAGTAGAAATGGTGAAGGGCTCGAGGGCGAAGGAACATCGGAGCGACATGAAAAATCTAGAAAGATGGGCCGCTTGAGACATCTGACACAGTCAGAGGCGGGGAAGGACAGTTGACTTGGGTTAACATTCCGTACCTCCTTATTGGTCAATGCAAGACAGTACATGACAAAAGACTAGCTTTATTCGAATATAATTAATTAAAAACAACAAATGATTTTATTATACTTTGATTATAAAATAAAAAGTTTTTATTTTTTATGTAGTATTTTAATATGATTTTTATTTATTGTTATGGTCTTATTTCTTACAACTTAGTTTTTATGGGTGTATTTATAGGTATATCCATCTATGTTTTGCATATTTTATTTTATATTTTTGATTTTATTACTTTATTTTCTCAATTGATATATTTATAACTTATTTTATATACATAAATGTATATTTTTATATTTCCTGATGTATTTTATACACTTAAATAAATAGGGATTGAAGGATATGTGAAAAATCCTTAAATGCATCACGGAAGCGTAATGATCGCATCTAATGCGATCGGAGCGACTAGTCGTACAAGTTGCTCAGTGCAGCAGAATTTAAAAATTTTAAATCATATGATGAAATCACATGATCCCAAGAACATTTCTTGGATCGTTTCATCCAACCACAAAGTATTAGAAATACCTCTTGAAGCGTGGTTGCGATCACTTGATCTCTAAAGCAAGAGATCCTCCTGACTCAAGTTCGATTCACAAAGATGGCACTTGCGGGTGCGATGATGAGATGCGCTCTTCTTGCAATCCATGATGAAGATCCAAGCTTTGAATCTCCTGATTTCATCCAACAAATCCAATGTCTTCTACTAGTGCTAGAGCCACCAAGGAAGACGGAGATCCGATAGCATGACGGCGTAGCGACGATCGTAATTCTCTCAAGAACTTAGAGCGGACAACCACTCTTAGAGAGAGATGGGGCGTGAGAATGAGAGAAGGAGAGAGAGAAACTTAATGTGTGTTCTGAAGGGTTAGAATTGCCCTCTCTTATATAGTAGTTCGGGAGTTCATGGATCGCAATCCATGGGACACACAAAATCAACGGTTAGATTGATTTGTGTTTTTAATCAATGACCATGATCATTGTTGCTTAATAAAGCAACAACTTATTAATTTATAATAAATTAAATATATGTTTCATTATCATCAATATAATTTAACTTAATAAAATTAATTAACACAAGATAATGAAGAGGATAAAAACCTCCTCCTAAAAAGATGGGGCGCCACCCTTGAATAATTCATGGCTGACGCCACCTCTCCATTAGGTGGATTTTTATCTTCTTTATTTTATGAGATAAAATCCCATTATCTTTTAATTACTTTCAACAACATTTATTGCAAATATATTCACTAAATTTATTCCAATTTAATTAGCGAATATTTCAGTCATGCCATTAAAAAATGTGAATCACATTCACAACCCAAACAAAAATGTAAATTACATTTCTATTTAATTGCTTAATGTCAATCCAATTCCCATTAACAATCAATTAGTAAATATTATTTACAATTATGCTCTCTTCAATATATTATAAATCATATTTATAATATACATTGATATTATGGATAACATGGATAGTACTATCCACATTCTGCATTTCCTGGATAATTAAATCTCATTTAATTATCTTGGATAATAATTCTCATAATAATTATCTCATTTATATAATTCTTGATAATTAAATCTCATTTAATTATCAATATCTTGTTGCTTGAATTCATAATTCATCAAAGGAATTATTCTTGAACTCATTCAAGAATAGTGTGCTTTCTCCCCAGATACCTTGAGAAAGGACATGACGATTGTATTGTTCCACGTATAATGACTTGGACATTGAAATCATATCTCAAATCCAGATCTTACGGACCTCCCATAGATGCATGATTAAATCAAGCCCGTAAACTTAATCTTCTCATTACATCTGAATCTCATTTAGATCAATGTCCAACACTTGGACTAAGATCAAGTTACTTCTCTACTGAGAGGAGTCACTAAAATCCAGACCAGTTTCATCACTCCCTCAGAATGGAAGCGTCATGGTTATACAATCGTTCTCAGGTATTCCTAATACTTGTACATCATGCATACTGGAAGACCTTGAATAAACCCGAAATTATAGATCTCTTTTAGACTATCACCTTTTGGGTTTTATCATTAAGATTCTCATTTGATCATTGGGATTTGGTACTGATCATATGCTTTCCAAAAGCATATATCATACCTCTAAATTCTGTCAAGCTTCATAAGCGAGACGACCATGCATGGAATTTATCGATCCCAATATCTCATGAGTGTGCTCATGTTTTCCGGTTCAGAAGTGAACCTGTATGATCCTTTTGAGAGATCGTATTACTCATATGCCCTTATATGCACACCAGCTCGCCAGTATATTGACCTTGATTAGGCCATCAACCTATTGGTCTACCAAATGTACATACTTAGACATATAGTAACACATCTGTCTCCAGTCAGTATCGCGACAACATACGATGTAGGACTTTAGTTATCTCGATCTCGTTAAGTCAACTCTTTGACCTAACTAATCTGACACCTTCGAATCTCTATTCCTATGTAGAGGACTTGCATCAAGAGGTTGGTCAGATATCAGCCTTTAGAGATAGGTTTTCCATCTCCCACTCAGGCTGGAGATCACATCTTGACAATGATTTGATGGTGCTTGATGAGTCCTCAATCTAACTCTTTAGATATTCATCTAAGCACCAGCCTCTATGATTTAACAATTGAATCAACGACTTTATGATGTCAAGAGAGCCATTTTACATAACCCTAATTTTACTAAGGGACCTATTATGCAAATTATTTATTCTTCATTTCAGATCAGGGAATGATATTTGCAATAACATTTATTTCATAATGGCTCACCGTGGGCTCGCATGTCCAACAATCTACCATAGCCCAAAGAGCCATTAATGGGCTAATCATTTAAACTCACACTCATGTGACAATCATAGGCTATTTAGAGAAATAGCTAGGTAAGCTGGTCAGTCATTCTGTTCCCAAGAGACTATGCCAAGTCCTTTTACGAGACTTGCATATCTCGTAGTAGCAGTGCTCGCATCCAATGCGAATGGTGCATCTTATGCAACCAATACCCAATATTGTCAGTTATAGCATCCTTGACACTACAACTCAATTATTATTATAACCAATATGTCATTTTCATTATCCTTATTAGAACACCCTTATTCCTGGTGATCTCTATCTCCTAAGGTATCCACAATTAAGACCTTTTAGATCACTATCTATAAAGTCTTAATTTCTTGAAGGTAAGACATTGAGATCACTATCTCTAAGTCTTGTCATCTTTGAAGATATTGTTATTACTGCAATTAAGTGTTTTATCTCCATAGTAGGATTAGCAACAATTTACTACTCCTACTGCATGGCAGACATCTGGCTTTTGTACACATCTAGCGTACACTCGGCTTCTCATAACTGATGCACAAGGGCAAGCAATTTTAGCATTCACTTCCTCAACTCCTTGAGGTGATATTCCTTCAGACAGGTTAGTACCATATCTTAAGGGAAGGAAGCCTTCCTTGGGGTTTTTCAAGAATGGAATATGTCCAAGGTGTGCCACAATTGTGACAGTGACAATACCAATACCCCCTTCTCTTTGCTTCTGAACAACTTCAGAACCAAGATCATACTCAAGGTATGGAATAGCCAACCTATAAGACACTTACTATTATCCTTATATCATTCCTAATGATTAGGATATCATCTACATTTAGCATGATGAACACAATGGCACTCCCACTAAGCTTCACATAGTTCAACAAGATTCTATCTGAAATCATAACATTTATAATTTCATCAAATCTAATGTTCCAACTACAAGAAGCTTATTTGAGTCCATAGATGTAGTTCCTTAATCTTTCACATCTTGCTTTCCTCAACCTTGAAGCCCTGGGGCTACTTAATATGAACATCCTCAAAGAGGTATTCATAGAGGAATGCAATCTTGACTTCCATCTCGTAGATGTCAAAGTCAAGTTGTGTAGCTACAGGCAGCAACAGTCTATTGGTTTAAGCATGATCACTGAAGAGCAAGTCTCATCGCAAGCAATGCCTTCTCTTCGATGTGTATCTTGTGAATACGAAACATGCCTTTAAGGTCTCTACCTTCTCATCAGGTTCCCACTTTCTCTTGAAGATCTATTTACACCTTAGTGGGTCTTACCATGTAGGTGGATCCTCGAGGGTCCACATACAACACTTGTATATGAAGTCTACTTTAGACTTTATTGCTAACATCCATCTTTCCATGTCATGATCTTCCGAAGCTTCATCACATGAAGCAAGATCATTGTCAGATTTCTCTAACACATGGAAATTCATCTTCAAACTCATTTGAAGATGTATGTGTGTTTCATCTGTAATTATCCTTTTAGTTTCTAATTTCAGGAGCCTCATTATCATCTCAAGATTAAATGAGTTCCTTCACTTCATTTTCAGCTTGATTCTCAATAAATTTATCATCTAAGAATCATATTCTCAGAGATGTAATTGTTTAAGAATCTCAAGGTCATAAAGTAGGTATCCAATACCATCCTTTATTTTCCTAATGAAGTAGCATTCTCTGGTGCTAGATTTCAGCTTACTTGTATGGAATCGTATTGAGGATATATATTGTAGTCTCTACTACATATAATACCTTGGAAACTAAGAGGTAATTATGCTAATATTCATCATTGATCAAATCATGTCACCCATGATCCAATTGTATCTCCCTACAACTCTATTGAGTTTAGGTGTATTAGGAGGAGTGAGATAGACATGATATTTCCATTTCCATAAGGTATTCCTTGAATTTATCTAATAGGTACTTGTTACCTTGGTTAGATCAAATTCATTTAATCTTCCTTGAAACTTTGGTTCTAAACCAAAATTGTGAAATCTTTGAACAGTTCAAAGGTTTCTCAGGTGAAGGGAAGAAATATCATATCACCAATAATCATCAAATGATATCACATATCATCAATGCTTATTGTGACATATGATCCACATACATCAATATGTACGAGATCATGAATACCTTGGTATCTTATACCATTCTCGGAGAAGGGTGCATTGGACAATTTCTACTTTTGAATATGATGTTCATATGAATGTAAACTTTGAAACTTTAGATAATCTAATGTTCAATATCTTACTTGTATATTGATCATATCAATAGATATATGTCCAAGACTTGATACCATGCCATTTTCAAATGATATTCATACACGTATTGATCTTTAAAGGTTTAATTTTCAATATTAGAAATGTTAATGAACTATTCATTAATATTCTAATTTAGTATAGTCCACAAGATGCTAGATTACTTATCAGAAATAATCCATCATAACTCTTTATGATAGGTCTATTCCAGAATAATGTTTATTTTCAACATATGAAAATAAACAATAAATGTAATCAAATATCTAGGTCATATAGACATTCTCTAAGACTAAGGGATCTCCCACTGAAATTATGACATTATCTATCCAATAAAGGTTTTTGCAATGATTGCATCAATATCTATGTGGATGACCACTAGATCTTCAGATCAAAATTTCCGATCTTCTAAAACATATGCAATCCAATTGCAAATGTCATCAGAAGAATGAGATACAATTATTGGACTTCAATCTTATCTTATAAGCAAGTCCTTTTCAATGACTAAATGTAGATGTAGATTATTTCCATGCACATCCGAATCATTCTCTAAGGATTCTAGATAGACTTGATAGTCATACTATCAACACATCAGCTTGCTGCAGTATTGGCATTCATCCAACTCTTTGGATGTCATAAGGAAGTCATATAAGTAAGGTCAACTCTTCAACTTTCCTTCTTTCTTGGGTCCAACCCATGCTTCCACTACGCTCCCTTCATCTTTAAACAACCATTTCTTAAGATAAAGGTTCTCTTATGTTGAACTCAAAATATTTCAACATAAGAGTATTTCAACATTTATATATGCTTCTTTTAATTCATACAATATGAATACTATGAAGATTCATGAATGACTTGAGTATAGACAGTAGAATGATGACACTCATCATTTCTACATCCATCTTAACCCAAAGACTTTGGTTCAGGCATGTACTCAAACAATTTGAATACATCATCTCTTATAGAGCTACCGTTCTGCATAATGCAGAGAACCATGTCATTCATGATTAAATATTGAGAGCATATATGTATGCCAAATTATCTTCTTAGGTTTTATAAGGATTATTTGACAATTATGATCTTCATAAACATGTCACTTCCAAAGTACATTTGATGAGAGATCAAGACTATAGAGACATACAAACCCTAAGGTGATGCCTTACCGTCTATTCTAATTGTCATTCCTCATCATTATGAGGAAACCTACATATTGCAACCACATACACTATGTGTCCAACTGCAAGTACAATATCTTGATCGTGGATTCAATCCATGATATTTTACTGATTTTTATTGAGTATAATAATGAGTGGGTTTAATGAAGGATTATATGAAATAAGAAATTTACATAAATACTTTACTTTGATTTAAGAATTTTTTATATAAAAGTTGTCTTGTCTTGTCAACACTGAAAGTTTATTCCCTTAATCACTTTCAATGTAAGAGATATACTTACCATTATATCTCAGCAAGATCTGTGATCTCCTTTCTTATCCTTGTTACATCCCAATAATATGAGAAACTGTAACTTAGATAAAAAGAAGCGGGAACTCATTCCACCTTGCAAGTCCAACTTGCATTTCCCAATTCGGTCTTTAACACACGGGTCCACCACCCCTAAGGTGATGTTGATCCATTGTTAATTGAGCCAACTGTCAACATGATTAATACTTGCTATGCGCAATCTAATATCACCCTAATAATATGAGGAACCAATACAGGGGTCATTATACGTACGGCCTTACTCTTTTGAGAAGTGAAAGGCCCGATTCAGGTGAACTTGTATGAGGAGCTGTCACTTCGGACAAGCGTATACTATATACAACCCCTGGCGATGAAACCCTTAGCCTTGACGGGAGACGATGGATGTTACTTATGTGATCCTCCACATGATATTCAGATTTTAATTGATTATCATGAATCCTATTCATGTGATTAATTCTTCCAAGGGAAATGTATATCTATTCATAATAGAGTGCTATTTAGATGGGCATAATTAATTTAATCATATTAAATCAATTATTAATCCAATTTAATCAACCAACAAACTTATTTTTGCTACTTGAATGGATGACATAATATCAAAATATGTATTATTCGAATTTTAATAATTAGAAAAATACATCATGATCTCTCAAGCATCATTTGTTCCCTACCCGCTGTCATGTCCAGTACTGACGGGAGTGGAACAGACCACACATGCTGCAACCTGCTACCCCAACGCTCCCCGACTGGGCACCATATCCGCCTCGAGGAAAAAGAATGCCGAGTCAATCTCTTTGTACTTGAGATGTTCATCGTTTTTTCAACCGAAGTTATACCATATAATATTCATCAAAACTATTTTGATAATATTATAAGGAGATTTGCTAAGCAAATCCCTAATCCTATTCATGCAACAAGGTTTTGCATGTAAAAGTTGTCCTACAACTATTGTAGGATAAACTAGAGTTTTTTCATGAAAATAATATTTGTTGGAAATTTCATATTAACTAATTATGATCAAGATCAACTATCTTATCATTTTGATTAACGAAATGCCATTTAAGGAAATAATTATCATATTTAAATATTTCATAAATATTTATCAATAATCATTTCATAAAATTAACAATTAATTTCCATTAATTTATTTGAATGACAATCACAAGGTTTATGATAAAGTTCGTTAATTTCCAGCAGTGACCCCTACTCACTAAAATAAACATAACTCGTTTAATTTAAATCTAATTAATGCAAAAATAAATTTATTTTTTCTCCAATTTGATTTAAAACATAACTCAAGTTATAATTATGCATTTCAAGGCATTTAGGATCCGTAATTAACTCTTTAATTACGTCACTAACCATCATCCCCGAAATAGTGGGTATATGTTCAATAAAATGAGCATAACTAGAGTTATCGGATTCCAAATCACGCAAACTCAATTTCTATGGTTCTCTTAATTAATGAGGAACAATATTCCAGTGATATTTTCAGGTTTAAACTTTTTAAACAGGTCCGAAAATTATCACAAAATAGAGCTGCAAAAATAGAAATGCAATAAAATTTTCACGAACCCTAACAAGCCCAGCTCTTCTTAGGTTTATGGACTGTATCCAAAACCTCCAACCTGGCTCTGATACCACTTTAAGGATTTGGGAAAAATTCTTAAGCGCATCATGGAAGCGTGGTGATCATATCTAATGCGATTAGAGCGACTAGTCATACTAGTTCCTCGATGTAGCGGAATTTAAAAAATTTTAAATCATATGATGAAACCACTTGATCACAATAACATTTTTTGGATTGTTTCATCTAACCACAAAGTATTAGAAATTCCTCTTGAAGTGTGGTTGCGATCACTTGATCTCTAAAGCAAGAGATCCTCCTAACTCAAGTTCGATCCACGAAGATGGCACTTGCGAGTGCGATGATGAGACGCGTGCTTCCTGCAATCCACGATAAAGATAGAAGCCTTGAATCTCCTCATTTTGTCCAACAAAATCCGACGTCTTCTACTTGTGCTAGATCCACCAAGGAAGACGGAGATCCGACGGCATGATGGCGTAGCGACTATCGTAGATCTCTCAAGAACTCAAAGTGGACGACCACTCTTAGAGAGAGATGGGGCATGAGAATGAGAGAAGGAAAGAGAGCAATTTAATGTGTGTTCAGAAGGGTTAAGGTTTCCCTCTCTTATATAGTAGTTTGGGAGTTCATGGATCACAATCCATGGAACACACAAAATCAACGGTTAGATTGATTTGTGTTTTTAATCAATGACTTGTTGTTTAATAAAGTAACAACTTATAAATTTATATTTAATTAAATATATGTTGCATTGTCATCAACATAATTTAACTTAATAAAATTAATTAACACATGATAATAAAGAGGGTAAAAACCTCCTCCTAAAAAGATGGGCCGTTACCCTTTAATAATTCATGGGTGACACCACCTCTCCATTAGGTGGATTTTTATCTTCTCTATTTTATGAGATAAAATCCCATTATCTTTTAATTATTTGCAACAAAATTTATTGCAAATATATTCACTAAATGAATTCCAAATTAATTAGTGAATATTTCAATCATGCTATTAAAAAATGTGAATCACATTCACAACCCAAACAAAAATGTAATATATTTCCAATTAATTGCTTAATGTGAATCCAATTCACATTAACAATAAATTAGTAAATATTAGTTACAGATGTGCTCTCTCCTATATTATAAATCATATTTATAATATACATTGATATTATGTATAGCGTGTATAATACTATCCACATTCTGCATTTCCTTGATAATTAAATCTCATTTAGTTATCTTGGATAATCATTCTCATAATATAAATATCATTTATATTATTCTTGATAATTAAATCTGATTTAATTATCAATATCTTGTTGCTTGGATACAAAATTTACCAAAGGAATTATTTGAACTCTTTCAAGAATAGTGTGCTTTCTCCGCAGATACCTGGAGATGAGGACAAAGCGATTATATTGCTCTACGTATAGTGACTTGGACATTGAAATCATATCTCAAATCTAGATCTTACAAACCTCCCATAGATGCATGATTAAATCAAGTCTGTAAACTTAATCTTCTCATTGCATCTGAATATCATTCATTTCAATGTCCAACACTTGGACTAAGATCAAGTTACTTCTCTACTGAGAGGAGTCACTAAAATCTAGACCTGTTTCATCACTCCCTCGGAATGGAAGCGTCATTGTTATACAATCGTTTATGAATACATCACCCTCAGGTATTCCCAATACCTGTACATCCTGCATACTAGAAGACCTTGAATAAATCGAAAGTTATAGATCTCTTTTAGACTGTTACCTTCAGGGTTTTATCATTAGGATTCTCATTTGATCAATGGGATTTGGTATGGATCATATGCTTTCCAAAAGCATATATCATACCTCTAAATTCTGTCAAGCTTCATAAGCGAGACGACCATGCATGGAATTTATCGATCCCAATATCTCATGAGTGAGCTCATGTTTTCCGGTTCAGAAGTGAACTTGTATGATCCCTTTGAGAGATCGTATTACTCATATGCCCTTATATCCACACCATCTGCCCTTGGGAGGAGCTAACTTGGCTCCCCCCTGCATTTCACCTATTTTTTATTTTTATTTTTTAAAATTTCTTCCATGAATATTCATCACTAATCCCTATATTATGCTACTTAAATTTCGTGTGAAACAAAGACTCCTACATCCTCCATCGACATTATATAGACCTTGATTAGGACATCAATCTATTGGTCTACCAAATGTACATACTTAGACATATAGTAACACATCTGTCTTCGGTCAAAGGATGTGTGCCTATATCGCGACAACATACGATGTTGGACTTTGGTTATCTCGATCTCGTTAAGTAAACTCTTTGACCTAACTAATCTGACACCTTCGAATCACTATTCCTATGCAGAGGACCTGCATCAAGAGGTCGGTTAGATATCAACCTTTAGAGATGGGATTGCCATCTCCCACTCAGGCTGGAGATCACATCTTGACAATTATTTGATGGTGCTTGATGAGTCCTCAATATGACTCTTTAGATATTCATCCAAGCACCAACCTCTATGATTCAACAATTGAATCAACAACTTTATGATGTCAAGAGAGCCATGGTACTAAGGGACCTATTATGCAAATTAGTTATTCGTCATTTCAGATCAGGGAATGATATTTGCAATAACATTTATTGCATAATGACTCGCCGTGGGCTCGCACGTCCAACAAGGATATATATTATATAGGTATTAATATAGTATATTCATCTATATACTTATATATCATATTTTATTTTTGTGTTTTCTTTATGTTTATTATATCTAACTATGTACATATACTATAAATAATATTTACAAAATTATAAAAATACGAATTTGTTAAAATAATAAAGAATAAATAAAATGAATCTTTTTTCCAGTATATTGTACAATAGAGGTCCAAAACCTAATTTTTGCATCTTAATAGCAAATTGGATGAAATCACCTTCATTAAGTAGCAAAAGTTATATACACGTAAATGATTTTGATGCATTTTGAATTTTTATTGAGAAGATATGGGTTTGGGAATTTTGGATTTTGCCTTTTTATTATCTGTAATAATATGTACACAAATATTATTTTTATACAAACTCGTTTTTGTTATATATTTTTATTTACAAATTTTATGTACAAAGTTTATTGATTTGAGGTATAAATAATAAAGAATAAAATGGATCCCAAAAATGCTTTATTGATGAATGAATAAATGGAATTTGTAGTGTATCTTTGGCCCTTATCTCCTCCTCTTTATTCATGGTTGATCAAATCAATTCTTGACTTGGTCTCGAGGTTTAAGATCATAAAATACCCCATTTTTTTTCTTTTCTTTTCTTTATTCAATAAATTTGACATTAAAATACTTTTTTATATATAATAAATAGAATGAATAATGAATGTTAATTTGTAGAAAATAATCCTATTTACATGCATTAACTAGGGATTTTAAGGCCAAAATGATAGAATAAAGATGATTAAATGGAGATTCATCACCCCATGTACTTGCCTTTGCTAGTCCCTAGCAAACACTTATGTACTAAGTGCAGAAAATAAAAATAAAGAAAAGAAAAGAAAAGAAATTGGATTGATTTTAATTCTTAAACTTGTCTTCACAAAATCAAAGTTTGGATATTAAGTTAGACCTTTGGAATTTAGGTACGGTCAGAATCTTATTTGGAAATGAATTTAAAACACAATGACCCTTGAGAATCATAAAACCTGCTCAAGTCTCCTCAATAGCCAGGATACTTCAACTCATACACAATCCTTATGACTATGAATCTATCTTGGACATTGTGTGTGATATGTAGCTCTCCTCGGTTGAAACAGTAAAAGCCAATCTTCTCCAACATGGTGACCCTAATTACCTAATCCAACAACTCTTTTCTCGAGAAGCGGGCTATTCCCTTCTAAGTTCAAGTCACAACCATCTCAAGAAGAGGAGGTGGAGAGAAGAATGGATGGTAGCCAGTGTAGCTACCTATCGGATGCTCGACCATTGTAGCCAAGCCATCCAGCTGCAGGCTCACATACATATGACTTTGAAGCTCAAGCTTTCTTGTTGGATATACAAATATGTACACTTTGGCATGAATTTTATTTTCAATTAGGGCTGCCCACTTTTTTGGAGTTTTTTATATTTTTTAATAATATATACAATAGCATTTACATAAAGACTTTTTCCTCTTGAGATAGTAGACTATCACTCTTTTGAAGCTTTATTGCAACCCACAACTTCTGTCTTTAGACCTCGTCTCCATTGGATCGGGTTGGGGTACAATGGCCATAAAAGCGTGACTTCCGATATTTCCATTAGCATGTGTCCCATGTCAACAAATCTAGCCCTATACCACTTTAATTGAGGTGAGAATTGTGTAAGGTGCTGGTGTACAAGCTAGATTATTATCAATAAGAGTCATAGGTGCGCTCCGAAATACTCTACTTATGCATTCAAGAAGACACTGAACCAAGTCTTGTGATCTCAAAGAATTAAATCAATTAGACCTGATGTACCTCAATTCCAGTTGCTATAAGGTTTCTATGATTAAGTATATTCGAGGTCCAACCAAGCTCCAATCTGCAGATTTTTTAGACTAGTTTAATTATCAATTTCAATTTAAAAAATGCAAATGCTAATGCAGAAATTTTTTGTGATGTGATTTTCAAAAATCTAAACTTTTTATGGTTTTGAGAAAAGCTTTTGCAATTATGAAATTTTTGATTAGATTTTGCAAATGTTTTGCATTTTTTAAATAAAAAGTCTTTTGGAAAAGACATAGGAACAAATATTTACATGGGACTGCTTCTTATTATTCATGAGAATTAGAATGATGGATTCACAGAAAGAATGTTAGTCATTTTATAGGTATGTATATACAATTTGTAAAGATTTTTTTATTTTAATGATGTATATATATTTCAAACTTATTTGAAAATTTACAAAAAATTTTGAAACCTATAGTTCAAAATAATTTTTGCAAATAATTTTTACAAACATTTGAAAACATTTTACAAAGATTTTAAAACAATAAATATAGATTTTTCAAATATTTTTACAACCATTTTCAAAATCATTTACAAATAGATTTTCAAAACAATTTCATTTTTCACAAAGGAAATAATTTTTACAAACAAAATAAATTTACAAAGGTTGAAAATATTTTACAAAATATTTTTTAAACAATTTTTGAAAGATTTTGAAATATATTTTCAACCTATTTTTCAAAATTTTGCCAAACATTTTTTACCTTATTTATTAATCTGTATGTACAAAAAGAATTTTGAGGAATAATATTCATATTTTTATTAATTTAATTGTACATATATATAGTAATTTAGTCATATATTTTTTGAAAATACGAAAGTAAAAGTTATGGCTAAAGTGTATACAAAGTATATACGATCCCCGATACTTAGCTTGAGCTATGTGCTCATAGATCGAAAAGAAAAAGAGAAGACAGAACTCGTATTGAGTATAAAAAAGCCTATACTACAACGAGCAAAGAATAATGAATACAAAGTTGACTATCACCCCTATACCTAGGATCAAATAATTCAAAGTATAACATATTGTATCTACATGCATGGAGGGTAAACAAATCACTGCTCGATTTGTCTCCCCCTATACTTAGGGTAAGATATCCCGAAGCATAGACAAAAATATCAACACGAGAGGAGACAATGGAGGGGATCAATAAAAGAATCAATAAAAAGATAAAATTTCGGGGAGAATGTACACATCACTCCCCCTATACTTAAGGTAAAAGAGACCTAAGTATATGCAATAATAATAGTGATGAAACAGAATGCAAAAAGATCAACATAATAGGTGCACCCCCACTACTTAGGACAAGGTATATCCTAAGTATAGACACACATAAATGGCAAATGATATGGGGTACACATTATATATGAAAGAATGAAGGAATGAAAAGACAAAACATATATATACAAGCAGTAAAGAATGATGAGGTGTAGGACTGTATCTGTCATTCGAATACCTTACTATCATCATTTTCTCCCAGTGAGAATGATGACATAGTCAAAAAGAGAAAGACACTATATGGAACCAAGTAGGTGTTATCTACCAGGAAAAATAGACCAAAAACTAAGCCAGGAACATCGACCAAATAGAAAAGAGTGAGTGATCAAAGATGATATCTTAAGACATGGAGGAGGAAGGATCAATATAGATTCCCCTTTGTCAATCATAGTCTCAGGAAGATATACAAAGTGAGGAGTAGGAGATCTGGTTGGCCAGGTTGATTAAATAACAAAATAATTAAGGAATAAATAGTAAATAAGGGTATTTTAAATAGGTACAAAAATGAAAGTTTTAAATAATGAAATTATCTAAATTATGGTATAATTAATTTTAATCAATAATAATTATCTTACGAAATATAAATATTACATTAAAAAATAAATATAAATAATACTTAATAAATAGGTTTTGGATTTTTTAATTTAATAAATAAATATTTACATATTAATGTTATATTTTCTTAATTATTCTAGTAATATATAAGGTCTTTGTGATTATTTTGTGTATTTTAAGAAATTAACTTTGGTATATTAATAAATATGAGTATAAGTTATGTAGTTCAATTTCATCTATAAATTAAAGTTTTGTATTTAAATTAAATACTAAATATTGTCAAAAAATTCTGAAATACATCATGGTTAAGAATAAGGTCAAGAAAATAATTAAAACTTATAAAATTAATAAAATTATTAATTGTGTGTTCAAAATAAAATAAATAGACCAGAAATTCCATTGTCATTAGGTCCCAAAACTGACTTTTTGCAAACTAACTCCAATTTTAGTGAAATCATATTCATTTATTGGATAATATTATTTTATGAACTTTAAAGGTAAGTAGAGTGAAATTGGTGTTCGTATGAGCAAGTTATGATGTTGGGAAGTTTGGATTTTGAGAAGTTACAAGTTGGATTTCCTGGTATTTTACAAGGTAATATTTTAACTTATTTTTATATTTTTCTATATAGTTTTAGAAATAATTAGGAAAAGAGTTTGGTGAAAAATATGTTCATATGAGTTAATTAAAAATCTTTAATGTTGTGGAATTTATTGGATAATTAATGGAGAATGTATGAAGCGTGAAATTAATTATTTTTATTTGTTTTCTTCCTTATCTCCCCTACTTATTTATTTGTCGACCAATCCATACTGACTTGGTCTAGGGGATTTGGTTATAAATATATCTTTCATCTATATTTATTTTTATAAGTCACCTTGTACGTATATATATCTACAATTTGCCTTTATTTTTATTTTTTTATTTTCTTTATTTTTATTTTCTTTATATTTTCTTTTATTTATTTTAACGCTTTTAATACATAAAAGTGCATTTTTATTCATGACTAGGGTTTTGTTAAAAGTGAAATTTAATGTATATGTACATATATTTGTTAAGGGTTTTCATATAAAATGCAGACAGAATGTTATTGAATCATGGATTCATCACCCATGTATCACATAATGCTTCATTTGATAGTTGAGAGAAACTCGTGACACATAAGCGCATATAGTTAGTTCTACTCAAAGGGTATAACTTCTTCAAGAAGAGATCCTTGAACTGAACATAGATAGTTACAGCTACCCCATATTCTTATTCCAATAATATATCTTATCCTTCAATGAAAAAGAAAGGGCATCGAGCCTAATATAGTTTTGGCTAACCCTAGGATGGCTAAAGTTAGAACAAACCAACTCAAAGTCCCTAAGGAATGCATAATTTTCCTTATGTGCATTCCCGTGTAAGTGAGGAAACAAACTCAAGAAATGAAGCTTAAACTTGTATTCAACTTCGGGTTCAACTGGACTCAACCAATTGGTCATTTGAATTTCCCAAGATTGTAGAACGCAACCATTGGTGCATCAGATGTCCAATCTATGCTCTCATAAGTATTGCATTCTACTCAGAAGATGCTAATCTAGCCAGTACCATTTGCATTGGGTTTTCTCACTCTTCTTCCTCTCCATTCTATTTCTTAGGAGGCATTGTGAATGAATCTCCTAACCTTCATCAAACAAAGGATTAGAATGAAATCTTGATGAAGACATAGAAGTCAAATCAATCTCACCATGGCAATGGTCTTCCTTGGTGAAAAGATAAGAAAGAAAGGGATTGGTTGGGATGTAACCACTCCATAAGAATGAATCACGATACGATAAATCGAAACTATGGTTATTTCAGATCCGGGAAGGTCCAGAGGAAGAGGGTGGTTGGACCTTAGAAGATGTGATAATTGGATGGTGAATGAGAAGTTCACAAAGTACAAACAAAACTTCGGCCAATTATCCATCTTTTATATCAAGGAGGATACGAAATATGAGCATGATTAATTCATGAAAAAAACCTAATAACTACGGTGCGTGTAAATGTGAGGAATCAACTCACAGAATACAATGGAAACATATCCCTTTGAATATATTCTCTAACTCAACATGTGAAAGCCGCAAGAGTTCGACTTATTTTTATATTGGCAGTTTTGGATTGGTGATTTAATACAATCTTATACACGCACACATGTAGTCTCTTACTACATCCAGTTGAAGTCTTATAAGCCCTCAATCAATGGAGTGATCTTCCTGGACTGCCAGGTTCAATATCACACTCCAAAAGAAACTTATAGGCATATACAACAAAAATGTATTTCAATGGTTGGAGGCAACCACTTGCAGCTCCCAAAATCCATAAGAGTCAAACCTGGAAACCTAGGGTGGAAGTACAAGGTCTTGGTCTCTAACCTTAGAGATATGTCCTCACCCTCTCTGTCTAGGGGTAAGTAACTTCATACAATGAGTGTTTTTATGCCCATAACACAAAGTCGATTTTATTCCAAATTATTTATGTCCATTGCATCAATTTTGTACCAATTTTATTGATACTTATCACTTGAATTTAGGTGACCACAAACATCTCCTAATGTACTATCCATTTTTCCATTTTCCTTAGGTTGGCAAGAACCTAGGGTGAAGATGAAAAATAGAATGCAAGAGAAAAATGATGATAATGCAACCATTAGCAATACTTACAGTGATTCCTAGCACTCTTTGTGTGGATGCAAGACTGAATTTGCAAATATTACACTATATGATGCAAGTCAAGAAAAGACACACCTAAAAAGTGGTTCTATTAGCGATGAAGAATTGGATTAAATTTAGATAGATATAACTTAATTTACATGTGTCTCATGAATCTTCTAAGATTTTGTAATTATGAATCTTATGATATTATGTATTGTGTCCTAAGTTATGAAAACGATCAAGCAAATATGACCTAAGATCTATCAATTTGGACTGTCGTGCCTGAACGTAGATCACCACTTAAGTTGAGAATCACTTTCGAGACAACCACACAAATAATAAAAAAATAAAAGAGGTTTTTTTCCATCAGTGAGAACTGAATCGAGTACATAGTGAAATTAATTACAAATTAATTAACTAATCAAATTACACAAATAATCACTACACAATAAAGTACACAACAATGTTATTTGATCAACGGAAAATATCCTGAGTAAAAATTGCTTTGTAGTCTCTTTTGTAGCTCTAAGCTCCTAGTCTTCGTGGTCCTCTGGGCTCCGTCGGCTCCGCGATTCCTACCACAAATCAACCAAAGTACCAAATATAACCTCATAATAATTCTAGCAAATTAAATAACTACAAATAACATATATAATCCAAAGAAAAATATGAAAACAAAACAATACATGAAAATAAAAAAAAGCTTTAAAAATAAACACTAAATATAATCAAATAATGTGCAACATCCCTGGAAACAACATAAATATGATGAATCCTTAAAAGTCAATCATAAAACGCTCTCGTTGTTGCACATGCCAAATGACAATCAATGGAACCAAGAGGAAAGCTCTATGAAGAGATCTTGGCTTTAATTTATACCTGGGTAAGTCTAGGGTCGAACACAAGGATGCAAGAATTTATTTAATCATATTTAATGCTAATTATTCATTCACTGACTTCTAGTAACTATGTCAAACTCAATTCAAATACACATAAAAGAATGCATTTTTTTCAAATCATTTTTATGCATTTATTTAATATGAAAGACAACAGTGCACTTTACTCACAAAGGTAAATAGCACAAAGACGAATAACACAACATTATGCTCTAGATTAAATAAAATAAATACTTGTGATTCATATTGAATTAATTAATGATAACTTAAGTCAATTAGAGACAATTCAATCTTTGAGTAATTTATTTTAATTCAATTAAGAAGACTGAATAGACCAAGTTAATACTCTAAAAGTCAATGCATGATATGTAGATTAAAAATGTGATTTAAATTATCTAAATTAAAGAGCATTAAAAAAGATTTCAAATGACACCAATTATTAAAATTATAGCTACGGTTCACAAGTTATTGATGAAACATTGCATGGGCATAAATGAAGAGAAACATGTTTATTTTTCTTATAAAAGAGTCTAAAGGAGTAATATGTAAATACAAGAACCCGGTAGGGAGATTTCGCAATGTTCTTCACATCATGAGGACTTATCTACAATTTTGAAGAGTTCCTTGGGCTTATATGCAATTATTCCACAATCAGCAAGGACAAATAGAGGCTCGGGTAGCGGCTCGAGGGCACGTGGCTCTCTCCTGTTGTTTAGTGTAGACTCGACTGCTCCAAGATATGTGCCTAAATTGGTGCTTTGTATAGAGGCTCGGAGTTAATGAAGTCTGATAGGTCTGATCTGGGGAATCAGATATGATGGTTGATGGTGTGATACATTCTTCCCTCTCCACCTTCTTAGGCGACGATATAACGGAGCTCTAGGGAATCCCCAATTCTCCTCATTGCTTCTCCTTTGATCTGAAAGTTGGTAGACCTATTAAAGGCTCGGTGAAGGCGATGATGTCCTCCAGAGATGATATCAATGACTAGAAAGGCAGATCGATGCTAGCTCATTGGAGAAGAATATCTTGATCAGAGCCTCAAACTTTTTCCTATCATTGATGTCCTGTAGAGTTATAAGGCAAAGCTCAAGAAAATGCAAATTTTCTGGGATGATTAGGAGGCAAAATGATGGGCTACACGTGTATGGAAGAAGAAGCCATAATTTGGGTTATGCTCTCTTCCAGACAAAAGAAGTGGAGGTTGTGATTGAAGGATATGGGAAGATCCTCAAGAGCATCACGGAAGCATGTGGATCGCATCGTACGTAATCAGGAGCGACTAGTCACAGTAGTTGCTCCGGGCAACGGAATTCAAAAAAATTTTAAATGATGAAATCACATGATCCAAGAACACTTCTTGGATCGTTTCATCTAAACCATAAATAGGTATTAGGGTTACCTCTTGAAGCATGGTTGCTATCGAGTCTCTAAACCAAGAGACCTCTTGTCTAAAGTCTGATCCAATGGAGGAGACGCTTGCGAGCATGTTGATTAGAGGCATACTACTCACAATCCATGTTGATGATCCAAGCAGCGGATCTCCTGATCTCATCAAACGAGATCCAACATCTTCTTCAAGAGCGAGGCACACCAAAGGAGATGGAGATCCATGAGTAGATGATCCAGTAGCATAATGACGATTCTGCAGCGATGACGACTCTCTCTTGGGCTCCATGGTGGACGACCACAATGGGAGAGAGGGAGAGAACCTTTGGTGTATAGAGAGAGAGATAGCTTATGGATTGATCATGTAACTTGAAGAGCAAGGGGTGCCTCTTCTTAAATATTTTTTTGGGATCCATGGATCTCAGTCCATGGACAACACAAAATCAATGGATGAGATTGATTTGTGTTTCTTTCAATGGCCATGATTTTTGTTGTGAAAACACAACAATAACTAATTTAATTAAATTTAATTTAGTATATATTGATAAATCAATATATTTAAATTTAAATTAATTAATTATCATTGGAGATAATGTGGAGATAAACCACACCCCCTTAAAAGGGGGGACGTTCACTCATGAGATCTCACTATCTCATGAGATCTTATTATCTCATGAGATCTCATTACCTCATTATATCTCTGATATTTACAACAACATTTGTTGTAAATTATTTCGCAAAAATAATTCACAATTATCTTGTGAAATATTGCAATCATGCCATTGGAAAAATGTGAATCATATTCACATCCCAAAATAAAATGTAAATTATATTTTCAATTAATCATCCAATGTGAATTCAATTCACATCAATAATTAATTAATAAATATAAATCACAATTTGTTCTCTCTTAAATATTATAAATCACATTTATAATATACCTAACTAATATGGATAGTATCCACATTTTTCATATCCATGATAATTAAATCATATTTAATCATCTTGAATCTCTATTCTCATGTGCCCGAATATAATACGAATCAAATTCATATTATATTTTACGATTAAATTACATTTAATCATCCATATCTCAATGCTTGGATATATATAAATCAACAATGGAATCATTCTTGAACTCTTTCAAGGATAATGCACTTTCTCCATGGATAAGGTAATGACGATTGTATTGTTCCATGTATAGTGACTTGGATATTGAGATCACATCTTAAATTCAAATATGCTTGATTAAATCAAGACCACAAATCTCATCTTCTCATTGCATATGAATCACATTCAGATCAATGCTCAACATGTGGACTAAGATCAAGTTACTTCTCTACAGAGAGGAGTCACTAAAATCCAAACCCGTTTCATCACTCCCTAGGAATGGATGTGCCATAGTTATACAATCATTTATGATCATATCACCCTCAGATATTCCTAATACCTGTACATCCTGCATACAGGAAGATCTGGATTAGACCTGAAGTTTTAGATCTTTTTTATTCTGTCTCCTTCATGGTTTTGTCATTAAGTTTCTCATTTGATCAATGGGAGTTGGTATCGATCACGTACATTCCAAAAGCACATATCATACCTAGGTGTTGATTATATACTTTCCAAAAGCATATATCAAGCCTACAAATTCAGTCAAGCTTCCAAAGCGAGACGACCATGCACAAGATTTGACTCTTCCCATTATCTCATGAGTGAGCTCATGTCTTCCAGTTCTGTAATGAACCTGTATGATCCCTTTGAGAGATTGTATTACTCATTATAGACCTTGATTAGGACATCAACCTATCGGTCTACCAAATGTATATACTCAAATCTTAAGGGAAAGGAGACTTCCTTGGATAGAATAGATCCAGGATGTACCAATAATGTGACAATTACAATTCTCGCTCTTCTCTTTGCTTCTGAACAACTTCAGAACTAAGATCTAAGAGGTATCCTTGAGATCATATCTCAGGGTATGAAATAAACAGATCATAAAATACTTATTATCATCCTTATATCATTCTAAATGATTAGGATATTATCTACATTTAGCACAATGAACACATTGGTACTCCCACTAAGCTTCACATGGTTCATCAATATTCTATTTGAAATCATAACAGTTATAATTTTATCAAATCTTATGTTCTGACTAAAAGAAGCTTATTTGAGTCCATAGATGGAGTTATTCAACTTGCACACCTTGCTTTCCTCAATCATGAAGCCCTGGGGATACTACTTATGAATATTCTCAGAGAGATATTCATAGAGGAATGCAATCTTGACTTCCATCTCGAAGATGTCGAAGTCAAGTTGTGCAGCTATAGTTAGCAATATTCTGATGGGTTTAAGCATGATCATTGAAGAAGAAGTCTCATAGCAAGCTATGTCTCTTCGTGTGTATCTTGTGGATACAAGCCATGCTTTGAAGGTCTTTACCTTCTCAGCAGGTTCCCTCTTTCTCTTGAAGATCCATTTACATCTTAACGGGTTTTACCCTTATAGGTGGATCCTCGAGGGTCCATATACAATACTCGTATATGAAGTATACTTTTAGACTTTACTGCTAACATCCATCTCTCCATATCATGATCTTCATAAGCTTCATCACATGAATTCAGATCAATGTCAGACTTATCTGGCATATGGAATTCATCTTCAAACTCATTTGGAGAGGCATTAGTGTTTCATCTTTAGTTATCCTTTTAGTTTCAGACTTTAGGAGCCTCATTATCTTCTCAAGATTCAATGAGTTCCTTCACTTCATTTTCATCTTGATTCTCAAGAAAGTCATCATCTTAGAATCATATTCTTAGAGATAAAATTCTTAAAGAATCTCAAGGTCATAAAGTAGGCATCCAATACCATTATTTATTTTCCTAATGAAGTAGCACTCTCTGGTGCTAGATTCCAGCTTACTTGCATGGAACCTTATTAAGGATATATATTGTACTCTCTGCTACATATATACCTTGAAAACTAAGAGATAACTATGTTAAGATCAATCATTTATCAAATCATGTCACACATGATCTAATTGTATCTCCCTACAACTTCATTGAGTTTAGGTGTATTAGGAGAAGTGAGATAGGAATTATATTCCTATCTCCATAAGGTATTCCTTGAATTCATCTAATATGTACTTGCTACCTAGGTTAGATCAAATTCATTTCATCTTCCTTCAAACTTTGGTTCTAAACCAAAATTTTGAAATCTTTGAACATTTCAAAGGTTTCTAAGATGAAAGGAAGGAATCTCAAAACATAAATAATCATCCAATGATATCACATATCATCGATGTTTATTATGATACAGATGATGCACTTACATCAATATGTATACGATATTGAATACCTTGGCATCTTACACAATTTTCAGAGAAGTGTGTATTGGACATATTTACTTTGAATACAATATTCACAAGTATGTAAGATTTGAACCTTTAGACAATCTAAAGTTCAATATCTCACTAGTCTATCGATCATATCAATAGACATATGTCCAAGACTCAATTCAAGATCATTGTCAAATGATATTCATCCTCCTATTGATCTATTAAAGTTTAATTTTCAGCATTAGAAATGTTAATGAACCTTTCATTAATATTCTAATTTAGTAGAGTCCACTATCATAACTCTTTATGATAGGTCTATTCCAGAATACATGTTCATCTCCAATAATGAATGTTTTCTAATATCTAGGTCATAGAGACATTCTCTAAGACCAAGGGCTCTCCTACTGAAAATATGAAGTCTATCTATCCTATGGAGATTGTTGCAACAATTGTATAAATTCCCATATAGATGACTATTAATCCTTAAGATCAATTTACTAATCTTCTACAACATATGCAAAAATTGCAAGTGTTATTAAAAGAATGAGATACAATTATTAGACTTTAATATTATCTTATAAGAAAGTCAATTTCAATGATTAAATGTAGATTTTTCGATGCACTATCCGAGTCCTTTTTTAAGGATCCTAGATAGTCCAAATAGTCATACTATCAATACATCGGTTTATTGCAGTATTGGTATTCATCCAATTCTTTGGATGTCATATGGAAGTCACCGAAGTTTAGTCAACTCTTTGACTTTCCTTCTTACTTGGGTCATACCCATGCTTCCACTGCGCTCCCATTATCTATAAACAACCATTGCGTAAAACAAAGGTTCTCTTATGTTGAACTCAATCGATTTCAATGTAAGAGTATTTCAACATTTATAAATGCTTCATTTAATTCATACAATATGAATATTATGAAGATTCATGAATAACTTGAGTATAGACAGTAGAATTATGATTTCATCATATCTACATCCAACTAATCATTTTGAATACATCATCTCTTTGTAGAGCTACCAATCTGCATAATCCAGTGAGCCATGTCATTCATGATTAAAAGTTGAGAGCACATATGTATGCCAAAACATCTTATTTGATTTTATAAGGATTAGTTTGACAATTATCATCGACATGTCACTTTCAAAGTACACTTGATGAGGGATTAAGACTATAGAGACATACAAATCCTGAGGTAATATCTTATTATCTTATTTAATTGTTACTCCTCATTTGATGAGGAAACTTGCATATTGCAACCACATACATTATGTGTCCAGTTGCAAGAATAATATCTTGATCATGAATTCAGTTCATGATATTACACTGGTTATTATTGAGTATAGCTTTGAGTGGGTTTAATGAGGATTCTATGAAATAAGAAATTTGCATATATATATATATATATATATACACAAATACATGTATACATATTTTACTTTGATTTAGGAATTTTTATATCAAAGTTGTCTTGCTTTGTCAACATTGAAAGTTCATTCCCATAATCACTTTCGATGTAAGAGATATTCTTACTATTATATCTCTAGCAATGGATCTCCTTTCCTATCTTTGTTGCATCCCAATAATATAAGAAACTACAACTCAGATAAAAAGAAGAGGGAACTCATTCCTCCTTGCAAGTCCAACTTGCATTTTCCAATTTGGTCTTTAACACCCGAGCCCACCACCCCAAAGGTAATGTTGACCTGTGGTTAATTGAACCTACTATCAACAGGAATGGAACTCACTATGTGCAATCCAATATCGCCCCAATAATATGAGGAACTGATACTAAGATGACTACGTGTACGACCTTACTCTTTCGAGAAGCAAAGAGCCCGATCCAGATGCAATTTCATGCAGGAGTTGTCACTTCGGACATGCTAATTCAATCATTACATTTGATTGTTACTTGAAACAATGGTATTGTCTCAAAGTACGTATTATTTGAATTTTAATAACTAGAAAATATATCATGATCTCTCAAGCATCATCCGTTTCCTACCTGTTGTCATGGCCAATACCGACGGGAGTGTGACAGACCACATACGGTGCAACCTGCTACCCCAACGCTCCCCGACTAGGCACCATATCCACCTCGGGAAAAAATAACGCCGAGTCAATCACTTTGTACTTGATATGATCATCGTTTTTTCAACCGAAATTATACCACATAGTAATAATAAAAAAACATTTTTTGATTATAAGGAAATTTGCTAGACAAATTCTCAAAACCTATTCAAATAACAAGTTTGATGAAAGTGTATCAAGTAACAAATTGGTGATCTAGATCTAATCTAATCATTCATTGGTTGAGGCAATGTCATTTAAGGGAATAGTTATTATTCTAATATTTCCCAAATATTATCCGTAATTATTCCAGGAAATTAACCATTAATTTCACAAGATTCTTAAATGACAATCACAAGGTTCATGGTTGAGTATGTAATTTTCATCAGTGACCGTCACCAACCAAAATTAGCATATCTCTTTCATTTTAAATCCAAATTAAGCAAAATAAATTTCCAAAGTTTGATAATTTGATTTAAAACATAATCCCTATGATTAGCATACATTTCCAGGCGTTTTAAAATAGTAATTAACATCTTAATTATGCCACTAACCGCCATCCCTGAAATAGTGGACATATGGTCATTAAAACGATCATAACTTGAGCAAATGAAATCCAAATTACGCATACTCAGATTCCACATTTTTACTTGTTTAATGGAATACATAATAAATGTGATAAATTCATTTTTAAACATTTTAAACAGTGCAGAAAAATATCACAAAATAGGACTGTGAAAATTGAAATGCGATAAAAATTTTCACGAACCCCAACGAGACCAAATCTTCGTAGGTTCATGGATCTCATCCAAAACCTTCAACAACCTGGCTCTTATACCACTTGAAGGATTATGGAGAAAATCCTAAAGTGCATCACGGAAGCGTGTGGATCGCATCGTATGTGATCAAGTACGACTAGTCACACTAGTTGCTTCGGGCAGCGGAATTCAAAAATTTTTTAAATGATGAAATCACATGATCCAAGAACACTTCTTGGATAGTTTCATCTAAATCAAAAATAGGTACTAGGATTACCTCTTGAAGTATGGTGTGATCGAGTCTCTATACCGAGAGACCTCCTGTCTCAAGTCTGATCCAACAGAGGAGATGCTTGTGAGCATGTTGATGAGACGCGTACTCCTCGCAATCCATGTTGATGAACCAAGCAGCGAATCTCCTGATTTTGTCACATGAGATCCAACATCTTCTTCATGAGTGAGACACACCGAAGGAGATGGAGATCCATGAGTGGATGATTCGGCAACATAATGACGATGCTACATCGATGACGACTCTCTCTTGGGCTACATGGTGGACGACCAAAATGGGAGAGAAGGAGAACATCTTTGGCGTGTAGAGAGAGATAGCTTATGGATTGATCATGTAAATTGAAGAGCAAGGGGAGCCTATTCTTAAATAGTGTTTTGGGATCCATGGACTCAATCCATGAACAACACAAAATCAATAGATGAGATTGATGTGTGTTTCTTTCAATGGCCATGATTTTTGTTGTGAAAACATAACAATAATTAAGTAAATTAAATTTAATATATATATCGATAAATCAATATATTTAGATTCAAATTAAATCAATTAAATATCATTGGAGATAATGTGGAGATAAACCACATCCCCTTAAAAGGGGGGATGTCCACTCATGAGATCTCACTATCTCATGAGATCTCATTATCTCATGAGATCTCATTACCTCATGATATCTTCGAGATTTACAACAACATTTGTTGTAAATTATTTCACAAAAATAATTCACAATTATCTTGTGAAATATTGTAATCATGCCGTTGGAAAAATATGAATCATATTCACATCCCAAAACAAAATGTAAATTATATTTTCAATTAATCGTCCAAGGTGAATCCAATTCACATCAATAATTAATTAACAAATATAAATCACAATATGCTCTCTCCAATATATTATAAATCACATTTATAATATACATGATTAATGTAGATAGTATTATCCACATTATTCATATCCATGATAATTAAATCATATTTAATCATCTTGAATCTCTATTCTCATGTACCCAAATAATATGAATTACATTCACATTATTCATATATTTGATATTAAATTTCATTTATTTTTCTTTGATAGCTCTTCTTATATGGATAAATAATATGAATCAAATTCATATTATATTTTACGATTAAATCACATCTAATCATCCATATATCAATGCTTGGATATATAAATCAATAATGGAATCATTCATGAACGATTTCAAGGATAATGTGCTTTCTCCGTGAATACATGGGGATAAGTATAGGGCAATTGTATTGTTCCACGTATAATGACTTGGATATTGAGATCACATCTCAAATCCATATCTTGCGGACCTCCCATAGATGCTTGATTAAATCAAGACCACAAATATGATATTCTCATTGCATCTGAATCACATTCAGATCAATGTCCAACATTTAGACTAAGATCAGATCACTTCTCTACTGAGAATAGTCACTAAAATCCAGACCCGTTTCATCACTCCCTAGGAATGGAAGTGTCATGGTTATACAATCGTTTATGATCACATCACCCTCAGGTATTCCTAATACCTATACGTCCTGCATACTGGAATACCTAGATTAAATCCGGATTTTTAGATCTCTTTTAGACTATCTCCTTTAGGAATTTATCGTTAAGTTTCTCATTCGATCAATGGTAGTCGGTATCGATCATGTACTTTCCAAAAACACATATCATATGTAGGTGTTGATCATATACTTTCCAAAAGCATATATAGAGCCTACAAATTCAGTCAAGTTTCCAAAGCGAGAAGATCGTGCATGGAGTTTGATTCTTCCTAATATCTCATGAGTGAGCTCATGTCTTCTGGTTCAGTAATGAACCTGTATGATCCCTTTGAGGGATCGTATTACTCACATACCCTTATATCCACACCCGCTTGCCTTTATATAGACTTTGATTAGGCCATCAACCTATCGGTCTACCAAATGTACATACTCAAACATATAGTAACACATCTGTCTCCGGCCAGAGGATACGTGCCTATACCGTGATAGCATACAACATAGATCTTTGGTTATCTCGATCTCGTTAAGTCAACTCTTTGACCTAACTAATCTGACACCTCCGAATCTCTATTTGTATGTAGAGTACCTACATCAAGAGGTTGGTCAGATATCAACCTTTAGAGATAAGGATTGCCATCTCCTACTCATGCTGGAGATCACATCTTAACAATCATTTGACAGTGCTTGATGAGTCCTCAATCTAAATCTTTAGATATTCATCCGAGCACCAGCCTCTGTGATTCAATAATTGAATCAACAACTGTATTATCATTAAGATGGCCATGGTACATAACCCTAATTGTACCAAGGGACCTATTATGAAAAATAGTTATTCTTCATTTCAGATTACGGAGTGAATTGCAATAACATTTATTGCATAATGTCTCGCTGTGGGCTTGCCTGTCCAACAGTGATCAATACAATGGAGAAGTAGGAGATAGAGATGATGATCACGCGAAGATTATGATAACAATAAGGAACTATGGGAGTCTTTGAGGTGTATAGATTATGAGTGAATATGCAAGTAGAAAATAGAGAAAAATAGAGGAAAACACATTCAAGAAATTTACCTAGAAATGTGACGATGAAATCAAATGGAATTCAAGATGAAATGCTGCCTGGGATGGAGTGTAATGATGCTCCTATAATTGGTTGACAAGCTTGGTGAGGCTTGAAGCTCGAGCTAACATCAAAGATGCTACAACAATGCATGCGTTCAAATTGGATATTGCCGGAGAAGAAGTACCTTTCTCGCTTACTGACTCACCCAATCTCTATCACAGAAAGGTGGGATTGTTTGGGTTCCTCTCGCCCAAGGGGCGGATATGGTTACCAAAGGGTGGAGGAAGGGTTTTGAGGGGACAAAGTTGGGAGGTTCCAAGTGGTGGAGTGGCAGCTTCAACCGATGATTAGAAGAAACATGTGAGGTGGAAGATATGGATTAGAAGTTGGGCGAGGAAGGTGGTTGGTCAAGGAAGAGAATGGTGTTAGTTCCAAGAAGTTTGATCTCATGGAGAGGTTACAAAAAATCAGTGAAGAGGGACAAGCATGGAACGACGCATCCATCGAAGGTGCGTATGGAGGTTGAAGAAGGCTCTCATCCATTGGATATGATGATCCAAGGCCCAGAGCATGGTAGAAAGAAATAAAGAGGTGGGGCCATGTGGAGTGCCCCGATGATGCCACGTGACCTAATAAGAATAAAGTTAAATACAAAAATACATATATACTAAAAAATAAATAAAAAGGTGTAAGAATTAGAAACATGTTCAAAATATAAGTTGTAGATATTGATGAGATCTACAACTTTCATGTAGAACTCCAAAAGAAATAAAATCAACAATACATAGTTATTAATTTTGCAAGGAATTAAAGTATTAAATTATTTATTTTTAATTATTTTCTTTAATTTTTGGATTTTTAATTTTATGAATTAGGTTAAATTAATTATATACATATTTATACTAACTTTATATGATTTTTTATAAATAATAAATACCTAAAATAATATCACAATAATAGGGATATTAATATGCAAAATTAATAGGTATTTATTTACAACATAGAATTAATTAATTAGTGTTATTAGTTAGTTATTTTCATTGATTTTCTTAAGCAATATGGATAAAATAAAGAATAATGAAGATGAATCTAGGATTCATCACCCCCTATACTTACGTTGAGCTCATCCTCAAGCTAATAAATAAATAATTATTTAGAAATTTAGTAATTTTAGTGAATTCCCTTGACATGTTCTTGTGCAAGAACAAGGCTTAAGAAAACTAGAAAAATTGATTTTAGAGATCCTAAAGCTCTAAGCTGAACTTGTCCTAATCAAAAGGATTTCCACTCCTCTAATTATCTGAATCTCAATGTATATATATATAGTAATAGGTATGACTTAATGTGTTGATTGCGGTCCCAAGAGTAGAGTTGTAATGCCACCTAAAGTTTTGATGCTAGAGATCTACCTAAAGACCCAATCCTCGACTCTTGGGATAAAATCTATGCTTGATTCAATCCACCATCTTTAGTTTGTTAGACTTCAAAATGTGGATGATAGACCAGAAAATGGAGGTATAGAGATTGTGTCATTAATCTTCTCCCTCTTCGCATTTTGAGGCGGTAATATAGTGGAATTCCGACGAAGCCCCAGATTCTCCTTGCTTCTACTCGTGATCCAAAGGCTGCTAGACCTCTGCGAAGGCTCGACAAAGCTGATTATGTCCTCCAGAGATGCTCTCCATGGCTAGAAAGGCATATCAATGATGTCTCATCTTAGAAGAATAGCTTGATCGAAGCCTCAAACTTTTTCCGATCATTGATGTCATGCAGAGTTATAAGGCAAAGCCTGAGCAAATCTGAATCTTCTGGGTTGATTAGGACACATAATGATGAGCTACACGTGGATGGGAGAAGAAGCACTAATGTGGGTTCTACTCTCTTCTAAAGAGAAGAAGTTGAGGCTGTGAACAACACAATGGAGAATTGGGAGATGGAGATGATGATTACGTAAATATTAAAATAACAATATGGAAATGTGGAAGTCTTTGAGATTTATAGATTATGAGTGAAAAAGGCAAGTAGAAAAAAAGATAAAAACATATGGAAACAAAGTCAAGACGTTTACCTGGAAATGTGAAGATGAAATATAATGGAATCGAATATGAAATGCTATCTGGCACGGATCATAATGATGCTCTTGTTGTCGTTTGGCATTCTTAGCAAAGCTTGATTATCGAGCAAACGTCAAAGACACTGCAACAAGGCATGTGTTTGCCTTGGATATCAGCGGAAAAGAAGTACCTTTCTTGCTCACTAGTTGACCCAATCTCTATTACAAAAAGGTGTGATGGCTAGGGTTCCTCTATGCAAGGGACGAATACAGTTACTAGAGGGCGGAGGAAGGGTTTTGAGGGAATGGATTTGGAAGTTTTCATATGGTGGACTCGTGGTTTCAGATGACAATTAGAAGAAACACGTGAGGAGGAAGAGATGGACTGGAAGTTGAGTGAGGAAGGATGATGGTTGGGGAAGACAATGTTGTGAGTACCACAAAGTTGGAGCACATGGAGAGGTTGCAAAAAATCGATGAAGAGGGACAAGCATGAAATGGAGCATCCTTTGAAAGCATGTCTGGATGTTAAAAAAGGCTCTTGGTCTTTTGATGTGATGATCTAATGGCTTGGAGTGAGGCGGAAAAAATAAAGAGGCAAGGCAACATGGAACGTCCAGATGATGCCAAGTGGCCCAATAAGAGTTAAGTTAAATACATAAATCATTATAAAATAGAAAATAAATAAAACAAGAAAGAATTATAAAAAATGTCCAACATGAAAGTGATAAATCTCGATGAGAATACAATTTTCTTGTAGAACTCAAAGAGCAATAAAATCAACTATACATAGTTATTAAATTTTCAAGTAATTTAAAGTATTAAATTACTTAATTTAATTCTTTTATTTAATTTTTTGTATTTTTTATTAAATTGGTTAAATGAATTTCGTACATATTTATACTTTTTTATAGGATATTTAATAAATAAAACTACATAAAATAATATCACAATAATAGAGATATTAATATACAAAAATAATAGGCATTTGTTTACAAGATACAATTAGTTAATTAATGTTTTTAGTTAGTTATTTTTATTGGTTTTCTTGAGCAAGAGATAATATTAAAGGATAATATATATGAATATGGGATTCATCAATGAGAGAGATCGGAAATAATTGCTCTCCCCTTAAGATATTCTTTGAATTCATCTGAGTGGTATTCATCACCTCCTAGATTGAATTCATTTTATCTTCTTCCTGATTTATTTCCAAACTAAATATGTAAACTCTTCAAATTTTTGAAATCCTTCATAATGGTGATATAAAATGAAGCTAAAACCATACTTTGAATGATTATCAATAAATTTTCATTACATTAGTGTCCTTTACTAGTCGTAGTACGAAAGGGATATCATACATCAATATGTGTTAGGTTAAGCATACCTTCACATCTTTCAAATTTCTTAGAAATTGATTTCCTGAACAATTTTCCTCGAATGCAAAGCTCCTAGGTTGGTAAATCACATACTTCTAGGAAATCCAAAGGTATGTCCTTTATTAGTCTATCGATCCTATCAACAGACACATGTCCAGGTCTTTGATGCCAGATCATAGTTAAATGATATCCATCCTCTCTTTTTCTTCGGGTTTTTATTAATAGTAATAGTGACATTCATGACATATTCATGAGTGTTGAAATTATATAGTCCCTATGTTATTAGAAAATCATCCGCTATAAAATTACTATAACAACTTATGGTAAGTATATTACATAAGAGGAAAGTGTAACCATGTCTACTAGCTTAGATAAAGATAGTAAGTTCCTTCTAACATCTGGTATATAGAGACAATCTCTAATATCTAGGACTCTCCCACTAGATAACAATAGTTTATATGTTCCAATGGAAATTGTTGCGATAGTTGCATCGGATCCCATCTGGATTCCTAACTCCCCTTCATCAATTTTTATAGTCTTGAAACATATGCAACTAATTAAATACAAGAACAAAATCACTGTAATCAACAATTCAACTTCCTTCTCCTCCTACAAGCAAGTTGGTTTCAAAGATGAATGTAGATTTCTTATTTGAAAGAGTTATATTGGTGTCCTCCTCTAAGTACTCTAGGTATTCTAGATGGTTACTATTCCACAATCCAAGATTATAGTTATTACGGGAGACATCCATATTCATGGATTTCATATATGTCAAAGCATTAGAAGATTGATCAATATCTTGATTTCCTAATGAAAAGGCTGTAATTATAATTGGTTGATTTTGTTGATTCTGACGGTTCACAATTTCTAATTGATTCGTAGTCATTAAAAGGAATAAATCAAAAAAATAAATATGAAACAAATAGGCATTCTAAGTTATTGCTTACATATAAATAAACATTCAATCATTTCTGATTCCAAATTTCAAGTCGTGACCATTGCTCTCCACAGAAGGCGTTTTATAACTTAGACTTAAAATTCATTGTGGCCTGAAATAATATAAAATATTAGATCCAACTTATTATGTGAATATATCATATATTTTATCATATATTTTTAGTCTCAAAATAGGAGAAACAAGTCAATGTAACAATTGAATCTTCTTCCAACTCTGCCTCTGGAGAAATCCAATTTCCTGAGGCTGCACATTCATAATCATGCAAAACTTTTCGAACTATTTGGGGACTTGATTAATGACTTATTAATCAATATTTTATTATGTTATACGATTATAAATCAGTAGTAAAAATTCAATATTTTATAGCCATGATCTTTGATAGAATCGGATTCTGCGATTGCTTTCGATATCCGAATCTTCTCTTAAATGCCACCAAATTTTGGCGTGTCTTTTGAGCATGATTCTAGACCTTCTAGACATCATATATATCCCCAAAGTCATGTTATAAACAAGGGAGAACAATCAAATATCATATGTTACTAAATCACTCGAAATATCAAAACAATTTTATGACAATATACTTGATGATCACGATAATATGGCATATTGTTCATCAAACTCGCATGCAATCTGTGATAATATGGCATATTGTTCACCAAACTCGCATGCAATCTGTAACGCCTCTGAAGTTTTGACCTTTTTTCTGAAATTCTAAAACATATACAATATAATACTCATTAGAAGCATCTCATCGCAAGCTTTCCAACGAGCCCAAGATTGCGTAAATCTGAGTTCGTATGAGGAAGTTATGCATGTTTTAGTGAACCATAGTAAGGGACTTTTATGGAAATATAACCCACGGATTTTGGTTTTATTATACATGTTGGGGAGATATTTTGGAGGATATTTCACCTCAAAATTGAAAACCCTATTTCCTTTTCTTCACCTTTGAATGGCCTTTAAAATCACATTGATCTCTTTCCATTCTCACCCTTCCCCCATTTGATTCTTTGTTCTTCTTCCCTAGAGAGACGAGAGGAAGAAACTCTTCCTGTTGGCGAGGCACGAGGCTCTGGAGTTTCGTTACGAGGAGAGGAGGAAGAGCGTCGTCGCAAGGGGAAGACATCGCTGCACTCAGATCGTTGATCGTGTGCTTGGATCAAAGGTTCACGTGAAGGTAACGGATCTTGACATTCTTCTTTATATTCGTGTACCTTGCGATGATGAAATTTGTTGTTTTGGGGGCTTGACATTTTGATTTCGATCTTACCCCGGGATCGCCTCTTGCTATTGGTATATCTTGAAACCAAATCTTTTCCTTGTGGTTTTACATTCTCAAAAATATCTCGTGGGAATATACATATACATATATAGATACATCTATGTAACCCTATATAAATTATTATTATTATTATTATTATTATGTGCATATTGTTCTCGATCCATGTTGCAAGTACAATCTGATACATATGAATATACACGCACCTACGGGTGTTGAGTATAAGACCTATACAACATATACCTAGAGTCTTTAAATGTTTAAATATACTTGATACAATTATGTAAGTCTTGAGGTAAATCCTTGTTGGTTTATTTTGATGCTTTAAATTGCCATATCTTCTATAAATTACGTTGAATATTGCACTGTCCATACATGGATAGAGTTAACAGGAGAATAAATTGAAGTGTTCCACGTATATCTGCAAAGGTGTATTCGTTTCATTGCCCTTCGGGTTAAAAAATTTTTTCTTGAGACATGGGATATAAACCACCATTAGGAGACAGAATTGCACAGATCGTATATAATGTGAGAGAGCAGAGAATACATTGTTAGTTCTAGCATTCATGGAAATCGGTATATGAAGGTTGTATCCAATTAATCCCTTCTATTTATCGTTGACAAGAAATCCTAGCACTTTCTGTCAAGGAAACTAATTTTTATGCCACGGGGTGTTAAAGTTGTACCGAGTATTTCAATATGGAAAAAAAGTTCTGTCTAATTTCTTTCTTAATTGTATTGCTCCCACCCGAAAAAGAAATTTCAGTCTGTCTTCATATTCTATTCCCATATATAGAATAGGACAAATATCTCTATGTAATAACGTGGTATGCTTATGATGTAAAGAATGGTGATTATATTAGGATTGTTAATATAAATTACCATGAATATTACTACTCAACATTTTTTTTCTTCTCAGACCGGGTAGTACACCTAAAGCCTTAGTGTCGTCTTTCTGTTTAGTTATATATATGGTATAAGACTTTCCTTCATGTTAACAATATCTTATATATTATTCTTGAAACTATGTTATTCCGGAAACAACTAGAACCTATGTTTGGATAAATTCTTTATATCTATGATTGGTACACAACATTATATAATCAAGTGATACCGCAAGATAAGTTCTGTTTTTCCACAATCGAAAATATGAGAACTCATTCATGTGATTGAGTAGTGATCTACTCTATATGGCAGATGCTCTAATTGTTAAATGAAAGGCCGCCTGGTTATAAAGTAGTCGTAGTTAGCATGAGATTGAGGTGCTTGGGTTTTGTCTAAGTAACAAAAAAAGGGAGGGAGTAAAGGGAGTTGTATATTATACTCGTGAATACTCATTGGAGTTGGACTCCTGAAATGGATTGTATCCTAAGGGTCAAAATCTAGTAACGTATCGATTATGGAAATATAATGGTACAAGGTGGGTGCACACCCTTGTAGTCCGGCTGAGCCGACAGTGAGTCGTTTCCACTCGAGGGGCAGCACAGAGTGGGGGTGGTGGTAGGTACTCTGGTGGAATTGAGGTGGATGCATGCGTGCATCGCACCGTATGGATCTGTTTTGTGGTACTTGTTTTGGAGCGAGTGAGACTCCTCCGGCAGACTCGATTGACGGAGTTACGACTCTTCAGGCTATATGCTCCCTGTCACGGGTGTTAGAGTACTACCAACTAGACTAGCTGAAGGATCGCATTTGCGCACGGGTTTTAGGTTGCACTCTGAATGAAGTGATGCAGACTTCATTCCTAGTGCAGGCTTTCTCCTTTGACGGGCGAGTCCGGGATAAGTAAATGAAAATATGATTATAGATATGTCAAAGAATTGGTTTTGATTGTGTGCGTATTAAAGGCTTAGAATATAAGTGATTGTATAGTGCTAGATGCTTTTAGAATATTCTCTTTTAAACTTGTTAAGTCACTGCATTTGCATTGCGTACATATACTCTCTCTTGATTTATAAGTTATTTTATCCTTACTGAGTCAGGTGACTCATGAGTTACATTCTTTGGAAATCCAACGGGAAGTGTGGAGCAGGAGACAGAGGCTCACATCTTTGATGATGCATCTGCAGAACGTTGTTAAGGTTCAGGACTAGTTTATTAGTAGTTTCTGTTATCCTTCCTTTCCGATTATTTATGATGTATTAAAGAGACTCTGAGGACTTATGGTTATCCGTATGTGGAATTTTGTTATCAATAGAAACTTAGATTTTTCTTCCCTATTTCCTTATTTTGTATAAATGGTATATTATGCAATGTTGTTTATGATTGTTGTTGGATAATATTGAGAATGGATGTTGAGATGCGCTCCCATTCGAGGCGGGGTGTTACATTTGGTATTAGAGCCCGATTACCCCATCAATCATAGACAACTGTATGATAGGAGAAATACCATTGTACATTAGACAAGTAGTCTTCTGTCTACTGTAAAAAAATGTATTGATCAAGGTTGACTAGTGATCTCTACTCTAGGATCTAATTGCATTTTTTTATTCTACACTTGCAGATCATGCCGCCTCGTAGGGATCAGACTGCGCAGCAGTTGGCTACGATGATGGTGATGTTGCAGGATGTGCAACAGAGACAGCTTATGCTTGAGGAGCGATTATCGAGATCTGCATCTGAAGGTGGGTCTGGAATGGGTGGGGGAGATGGTGATCCACCACCACCACCTCCTCCTCCCCCCTCGTCGCCGCCACTACGACAAGAGGACATATTTTCAAAATATCGCAAGGAGAAAGTTCCAGAGTTTCTGGACAATACAATCCCAGATGTGGCAGAGAGATGGTTGAAGCGTGTGGAAAAGGTATTCTACACCATACATGTACCAGATGAGGAGAAAGTTACCCTTGCCACTTACTCATTGGCGGGCTATGCTGAGGAATGATGGAGTTCTATGGAGCTACAGATTGCAACATCAGTTACTTGGGAGAAATTTACTGAGGTGTTCCGGGAGCATTTCTATCCGGAATACTGGCTAGAGCAGCACCGCGTAGAGTTCACACTACTCGAGCAAGGGAACCGGACCGTGGCTGCTTATCTGAATAGATTTACAGAGTTGCTGAAGTATGCTGCTAGCACTGTGTCAACTGAGTCTGATAAGGCATTCAAGTTCTTCCGTGGACTTCGCAAGGAGATTTGTGAGAGATTGGTGCCCCTTCGTTTAGTCACAATGAAGGAAGTGATTGATGTTGTTGCTCGGGTGGAGCAAGACTTATGCGAGAGTAAACCAATGCAGATGAGATCGAACTTTTCTGACAGGATAGCTCGCAGTGACAGAGCAGGAGCACGTGCAGGACAACACTTCCACCCTCACCGTTCTAGAGTGTCGAATAGGTTTACTCACAGGGGGGCTCCTACCTTGGGGCAAGCACTTTCTGAGCCGGCCGGGACATCTCGTCTGATTTTGAGTACTGTTACAGATTCTCGTGTGGAGGATCGGGTCTGCTATCGATGCAACCAGAAAGGTCACATCCGGTCCAATTGTCCCTTGGGATCTTCACAGTCTGGAGTTGTAGTACGAGGAGGACGTCCCCAGCAATGGGGGCGCGGCTTTACATCTCGGGGAGGTAGGGGACAACCTTACCAGACTCGGAGCACGGCAGGCTCAAGTGGACCGCAAAGAGAGAGACAATTGAATGCTATTACTAACGGACAAGCACACGCCTCAGGATCGGTAGTGCGAGGTATGATTTCTGTAGGCGACTTTACTGCTCATGCTCTCTTTGACTCTTGTGCATCACATTCTTTTGTATCATTGAGCTTTGCGAGTATCTTAGACCGAGAGCCTACCACAGTTACAGACCCTTATCTTATTAAGGGACCTGGAGGTCAGTTGTTTGTGGTCCACCGGGTGTTTCCTGACTGTCCAGTATATATCGGAGGTTATATGCTAGAAACATACCTATTACTCTTACAGATGGAAGATTTTGATGTTATTCTTGGTATGGATTGGCTCGAGAATCACCATGCATTCCTTGATTGCTTCCAAAAACAAATCATTTTTAAGATTCCTGATTTACAGGAATTCGTATTTGATGGGAGTACCTCCTATGGGGGAGTAGTATGCATATCAGCATTGCAAGCATATCGCTTGCTTGATCAGGGGTGTGAGGGATACATTGCCCATGTCATTGGGGATCAAGTGCAGCACAAGGAGATTTCTAATGTAGAAATTGTTAAGAACTTTCCAGATGTTTTTCCAGATGAATTTAATTTGATAATAACAAATATTGTCTTAATTTTGGCATTACATAGTATGAGTCCTGATCAAACTAGGACTCGTGAGTTGTAGTTACAGATTCCTGAAGATAACATCAGGGAGATCATATAAACCTTGTATTGTGACTTGAAATTTGAATAACTATCCAATCGCAGGGTTTACACCATTTTTGGCGAAATATGTCACTTACAAGTGTTGAGCTTGAGCTGAAATGATTCATATATGAGCTCAACAAAACACATTATGCTCTGCATGAGATCAATAAATGGGGTACATTGATGTACTTAGCTTCCAACTCCATTTATAAGCATAGTTCAAACTATTTGGAGTTTAGAAATGAGCTCACGAATTGAGTCCCCCTTCATTTCCATTAGCATTTCTCTTTCCAACATTTTGACATTGAACTTGTAAATTCGATTTGGATTTGGAATTAAAATGAAATGAAACTTAATCCAATTACCTCTCATATCATTAAGCCATGAACTGGAGTCACTAAAATCAATCTAGGTTCATCATTCTCTCGCAATGTAAGTGTCATGGTTGATGATCTATTAAGATGGCTTGTATATAGATTATTCCCAATACTCCTTCATACTAGAATACTTTGATATATCCGAAATTCAAACCTTAGTTTGACTATCTTCTTCGGATCATATCATTAGATTTCTTATTTGATAATTTGTTGACAATATTAATCATATACTTTCTAAAATTATATATTAATATCTTGAATTCATGTCTTATTTCATAAATGAGATGACTATGAATGGAATTATTTATCATCCCAAAGTATCTCATGAGTGAGCTATGTCTCCAGGTTCATCATGTACGAACTTATATGATTCCTTTTAGAGATTGTACTTCTCATATGTCCTCATATGAACAGCAACTTATTAGTATATGGACCTTGGTTAGGTCTTCAACCTAATGGTCTATCTAATGTGCATGTTCATATATATATATATATATATATATATTTGTCTCTAGTCAAAATATGTGTGCATGATCGTGATAGTTACAATTCATGTCTTAGTTTGTCTCAACCTCATCAAGTCAACTCTTTGAATTGGTTATTTCGACACCTCTGGATCACTATTCTTATTCAGATGATATGGATGGAAATAAATCCATAGAGAAAAGATTGCCATCTTCTTATCAAATTGGTGATCATTTTTGAATATGTATGATATTCAATATAGCAATGGTATGTAATCCTAGTTGTACAACGGGGACATAATTTAAGTGCGTTCCTAAAACATTATTTCAGATAGACATGAGAATATAATAAATTTTATTACAATGGGTCTTTAAGGGCTTAAAAGTCTAACAATTTCCCACTAGCCATTAGAGCCGTTCATGTACAACTCTTAAACTCATATTTACTAAATGGTGGTCAAAGACCATCTGTGACAAAGTCTTGGTAAGCAGATCAACATATTAGCAGAGGAAATCTTCGTGATGGTGATTGAATGAACACAAGAATGCTCTTGGTAATTTTTTGAATTAAAGTTGATTTGTTCTTTGTAGTCGGGAAAATTCAGATTAAACAAAATTTAATTATTTGTCCAATTAAAGCGAGCGGTCAATTTTTTTACTCGGGCAATCCCAAGTTGAACTCAGGGAGGCCACTGTCTCCGGTTATTTTAAAGTTGATCTAAAGGTTTGTTTTTCACAAAGATATTTTTTTCATATTTTTTAATTGCAATTAATGAGTGAAATGTAATTTTGACAAAATTCTGGGGCCAAAATGCAATTTACAATATGATGAAATGTGAAATTCTCAAACTTTTCTAGAATGTGAAATATGATGAAATTAGGATGGTGTAATTTTTTGGAATTTTTGGATGCAAAATGAATATATTATTAATTAAATATGCAGACTAGGTGATTTTGAGAAATTAATTTTAATAAATACTAAAAGTCAATATTTTCTAGAAATTAATTTATCCAAGATAAGTTATATGAGAGATATGGAATTAATTAAAAATCAATTACTAGAATCACCATTTCATTTATTATGACTCGATTTGCATGCGAATGCAATGAAATTTGGGTACAATGTAAAGTAATCTAAAATCTACCTATTGTGAGTTTTAGGAAATTTTTGGATTAAGGAATTATTAAATATCAAACTTAGAGCATAAAATGGGTAAACTATGCAAGTTTACACCAAATTTGTTCTAATAAATAATCCACTAATCACAAAAATTAAATAAATGCTCAATAGATAGAAATGAGTTTCTCTACAACATGCAATTTTTTAAACTTAAAAATGAAGTGAATGATTATTTAAATAAATTTCTAAACAAAGGGGTATTCATGAAATAAATGGATTATAAAATGAATAAAGAAACTATGATGATGGGGATTAAAAGGGAATTATCTAGACTTGGGAGGGTCTTCATGCAAAACACTCAGCCAAGCATGTGCATGACATGTGCTTCCAGAGGGAGGGGGTTTCGGTGTTATTTGTGAGAACTTCAAGGGGTTTCGTGCAAAAGCACCAAAATCGGAGGTGCTTCAGCACGTGATTGGGGTGGTTCCTTCCTTCATCCTGTTTGACAGACCTAATGGAGGTGATGGGCGGGACGACTGGCGAGTGGACATGGCGCTTTGTGGAGACAGTGGGGAGGGCATCCCCGCACACAGTAGAGGTGGTGAGGTAGAGACTGCAGGTGGCTACGAGAGGGGCATTCTGTCGATGCATGGGATGGGCCGCTCTGGTCGAGGGTGCGGAGCACGTGGCGGCTGGAGCTGGAGTTGAAGTGAAGCTGCTCGACGAGGTGGTCACGATCACCTTGGTCGACACACGACCTGGGAGAAACCACGATGTAGTTGCAGACTTGGAGCGGTGGCCATGAGGAAGATGTAGTTGAAGCGAGGGAGGCACAATGCAGCTGAAGCGCAAGCTCGAGGAAGGAATGTTGGACGGCGTACAGGTGCTAGATAGAGCAAGGTGAGTGCTGCCAACATGTTTCGCATGAGGTAGCGACACAACTAGCTTGCAAGGGCTTTGCAGATCGAGATGAGTCATTGGGCAAGAGATGATGGAGTCGGTGATACTGCATGGAGGCCGGCCGCTGGAGGGTGGCTGGATGTGGCTCAATGGATGGAAGCTCCATCTGTAGCATGAGATATGGAGCTCTATGCTCCAGCTTCAAGTTAGGATGGAGATGGGAGAGGTGTATGGTAGAAATAGAAGGTGTAGGGCTTTGAGATGATGAGATAGGGTCGACTTTAGTGTTGGTTTGGAGTAATAGGGAAAGGTTTGGGAAGAAGAACCCATGTCTAAAATATGAAGAAGAGGAAGACAAAAATGAAGGAGAAAAAGAAAGGGGTTTTACCTTGAGTTGTTCCATTCGGGGGTGGAGACCTCGAGAAGCCTTCGATTCTTTGACTCAAAAGATGCGATGTGGAGAAGCTCGAAGATTAGGTAGCTGCTAGTTGCCGTTTCAATAAGGTGGATGACCACCTCAGTTCACAACATGAAGGTCTAGGCTCATCGTTACCTACGAGGTATTCTTTTCCTTACACTATCACTGCAATTCCAAACTAAGGTTGGAGCTTCCCTCTTGATATCGGTGGATAGTTTTGATGTCTCATGGAGGCCAGCTTTTAAAGGTGGTTGAGAGAGATGAGGGGATACATGGGGAAGGTGGTTACGTGTGGTTGCGTAGGAGGTGGAATGGGAGCCCGTGCAAGGAGGGGGGGATAGGAAAATGTGCATGATGCATGGGAGAAGAAACACAGGGATGTGGAGAGCTGCCAACGGTTATGGGTGAAGGGATTATAGGAAAGGAGAGAGATGAGGCGATGAGCAAAACACGAAGGAGTACATTCGTATTACGAGTTTGACTTGGTGAATAGAGAGAGAGAAGGGAGTGCGAGAGGGGTGATCAGGTGGTTGGTTACATGCATGGGTGAGTTTGAAATAGGGACAGAGAGTTAGGGGGGAGAGAGAGAGAAGCGGGAAACAGAGGGGAGAGAGTGTATGAGAGGGGACAGAGGTTTAAGAAAAGTGGGACATGTGCCCGCCTTGGGCCTGCCACGTGGCGGTAAATAGATAATAAATAAAATATTATAAAATAATTAAAATGAATAATAATAATAATTAAATATAAAAAATACATAATAAAGCAATAGAGAAATAAAATAAAATAATTAAAGAAATAAATAATTTAAAAAATGAGAGTGACACATCGCGGGTCTAGGAGCTGCCACGTGTCGCTTCAAGAAAAATCGAGGATTAAATATAAATTAAAATAAAAATAAAAAAGAAATAACAAAAGAGATCAAATCAAAAAGTGGTCACCATAAAGGTTGCTCGTCTCGACGAGATCTACAAATTTTGTTAAGGACTGAAAATTAAAAGAAGTCATTTGTACAAAAAGTATTTTTTGGGGTACCTTATAGGTATAGAATACCACATTTTTATATTTTGCAGATTTTTTGTCATTTTTAAATTAGAAAAAAATAAATATAAAATAAGATAAAATATGAAAGGAATATTTCTAGCTTAATCTAATTTTTTTAGGATTTTTAATAATAAAAAATAAAAAGCTAAAATAAAGGGTAGTTTGGTCAATGTATATTATATACAATAGGGGCCCAAAAGCCAAGTTTCACATACTCCTATGTTTTTGAATTTGGTATTGTTTTAAAGTTAATTGAATGTAAATTAACTCAAAAGTGAGTAAGGGTCCATAGGAGACTGTATGAGAGAGATATTTATAGTTTAAGGGTCTTACTCTCAAACTAGGGTTTGGGTTTTATTGGTCAATTTTAAAAGTATGTATGAATGCGGATAATGCCCAATAAATGGAGATATGCATCTAATTATTCGGGAACAAAGGTCTATTTTCAACTTTTAGAGCGACGAATCACATATTCATCGACCACCTATACTTAAACCACGCTCATCCATGAGTAACTAAAATGGAATGCAAAAATTGAAATGATTTTGGGTTCCATACCAAGGTCATGAACAAAAGGTAAAAATGGAGCTTGACTCGACCTTTGGATGAATAGTGTGACGGAAACTTATTGGGAATTAAATTTAAGACATAGCAGGCTTTAAGTTCCACAAGTCTCTATTCAGGTCCTCTCAATAGTCAGTTTAGAACAAATCCTCACACACAAATTCTAATGACTAGGAATCTTACTTGTATTGTTTAAGTGAAATATAGCTCTCCACATCAGGAATAGTAAAGAAACAACCTCCTCTAATAAGGTAACTCTATTTCCTCGATCTGGTAACTCTTTCCTCGAGGAGAGGTGTATTTCCTTCTAAGTTCAAGTGCAACCAGCTCAAGAAGAGGGGGTAGAGAAGAGAATGGACTGTGATCAGTGTAAAGCATAGAGTCGCGTCTCATTATCATCCTCAAACTAATTGCATGGATGAACTATCAAACAAGGAAATCAACATAATCTTGCAGAAGCTTGTCAATCCAAAAAGAAAGAACTGGTCCCAACTCTTGGACTCCATCCTTCGGGCATACAAAACAATTTACAAGTCTCCCATAGACATGTCACCCTATTGTCTTGTATATGGAAAACCATGCCATCTACCAATGGAGTTAATTCATAAATCATTGTGGGTAGTAAACATCTGTAATTCGGAATCACAAAAGGGTGATCAGAAAAGAAAAGAAAATCCGAGCAGGCTCTTAGAATTCCGAGGCTATGCATATGATAACACCTTTATGTACAAGGAAAATGTTAAACGCTGGAATGACCAGCACATCAGACGAAAGAACTTCGAAACTAGATATAAAGTGCGACTATTTGACATAAAGTTAAAGATATTCTCGGGAAAATTAAAGAGTAAATGGACAAGGCCATTCAGAGTACTCGAAGTGCGTGACAATGGAAGCATTGTAATATCAGAATTGTTGCTTGATGCACAACCATTTCTCGTCAACGGTCAGTTACTGAAGTGTGATCGCTTTCTTGATAACATCGCATAAGATGGGATTCATCCTATGTTGAAACTCACTGAAAGATCTTCTATCATGATCGATATAGATATGATGAGAACACAAAGCAAGATTTATCCCGCAGAGGTCAGATAGAGTCCACCAAATGGCCTTACGATTTCTTTCAAGAACCTCCATAAGACTGAATTTTTGTTCGTTGGTGAAACATACACTGATAATGACTGGAAAATGTCGGTGTGGACCCACGAGGAAAGCATATTTCATGTTTTATGGAAGGCTTTTCAGCTTAAGTAAGGTAAGATATGGCTCTACAATATCATCTTCTGATTTAGTGATGGGATCTACATTATTGGTGGATGTTTCTGCCTTATGGTCATTTACCATCTCAACATATTCTAAAGTCGGACTACATAAGATGTCTAAAACATCATCCGACTTGCTACCTTTCTCATCCTCAGAATGATTAGACAAAAATAATTCATCTAAGTAAAAGTTAGTCTCTGTATCATCTGAGGTGGAGGGATTTTATAAATTCTCCGAGTCTGAAATATATGCACTAAAGTCCTCAGATTTCCGCTCCATGTGATCTTCACCATCCATGCTGAAATAAAGAGTTCCATCAGAAGAGCTGCCAACTGAGGTCTCAGGTCCTTCTTCTTCTAGGATATCTTGGGTCTCTACTTGATACCTCTCGAGGTCATCAATGAGAACCTCATCCATGTAATCACATGTGGCTAAAGAACTCAAAGCATCAGAACTAGCTGTAGATGCGACAGTGGATGATTGTCTCGCCATCTCTATAGTACCTTCTCACCTTCGGCACGAAAAGATACCTTCCCTATATCATAATCGAAAAGGGCCTTTGAGGTCTTCGAGAAAGGCCTCCCGAGAATGATCATGGTAAGGTGTAACTGTATAGGGCATTTCATGTCCAGGACGGTAAAGTCCAATGGGAATTGTAAACCCTACACAATTACAATAATGTTCCTTAAAATGCCCCTAGGTCTCTTTAAGGATCTATCAACAAACTCAAGGATCAAACGTGATTTGTAAAGAGGACCTAACTTGAGTTTATCGAGCAAACACACTGGTAAAAGATTGATAGAGGAACCGTTATCAAGAAGAGTGCGATCAAATGCGGCTTCTGAAATATTGCATCTGACATTTGCATTTATGGTAGCCGCAATCAGAATATGCTTCGCATTTCTTTTTCTAGCTCGATGCAATTGTCTCTTCAAAGTACATGCTTCTTTCAGACCTTTCTTGATGTTTGGCATGTACTTGATGGCATTAAGCAGGGCCATCTCAACATCAAGATTCTGAATAATTCCGACCACATTAGGGTCAGATAAGGCTGTTTTTAAGTTTTTGGATTTTCTTAAACATATGGAAATGGAATATTTACAGAACCAAAAGTAGAAATAGAGTTATTATTTACATCAAAATCATGCCTACAACAGTTCATGGTGTTTGAACCGGGTTCTCGAAAATCACCCTGAATTATTAGAGAAGGTGAGCTCATGGAATCAATGTTGTTGTCGGTGGGGTCCTGACTAAGCCATCCATGTGTCACTGTCTCGGATATGAACAGGGAGATTGAGAATAGATGAAGGATATGGTGTCAAAAAAGGAATAAAAGGAACGCAAAATAGTAGATGGCTCAAAGTGAGTGGGGGTCAAATGATGAATACATTAGGTGAAAGTAAAAAAAGCACAAAATGTACAAGACTAATCATTGAACTTAACTAAAATCAAACAAACACCAAACAAGTTGTGGGTTAACTAACTCAACATTGATGAATCCGTAAGAGTTCGGCGTTTTGCTGGCAAGATCTTATGACAAGTCCTTACAAACGATATCCTGATAGGAGTGTGTGTACTATCGGGAAAGTATCCCATACTTATTCCACCTCCTTTGTAACATGTAATCTGCGTACTTTGATGTCCTTGATCTCATGCCTGGGCAACTATTCAACCAAAGAAATAAAGGAGGAAGATAATATGCAAAACCAATAATTCCCCTCCCCCCAAGTGAGGTACTCAGATGCAAACTGATGAGATAGATACACTAATGAGGGCATGGCATAAGCTCAGTACTTCAGACCAAGTCGGATGCTCCACTTAAGGCAGGAGCACCATTGTCTACAAGGCTCTACTCAGTCACGTACGATGGAAGTGCCAATACTTCTCCAACCCAGGCGATAATCAAGCTGCCACAGATCGGGTTTTTGGCTCTAATCCTTAGAGGGTCGTGCTCAGTCTGGAAGGTACCTAAAAGCAATGAGGGATTTATGAATCCAAAACATTGATGTCCATTACATTTTTTTATTAAGGCTAGAGTTTTATTAGAAATCCCCTTGTTTTAATTTTTGAGTTTTCATTTCTTTGAGTATTTTTCAAACAAAGCACTTAACGATTTTTTTTATATTTTTCTTTTCGATAATAAGTGATATAAACAGAGGGGGAGAATGTGGGAAGGCAATGCATGTGGATACTATAGTGGAAAACTCATTCTCGTATCAAATGATGCATGTAAAGTAAGGAGACTTACAATACTTCCCAGCTCTCTCCATGTAGGATGCAAAACATAATATATAAACCTATACTACATGCATGATACACAAAGGAGAAAGCATCCTAAATAGTAATTGCTGTTAAATGAAAGAACCAAATCCTAATCATTCAAAAATGGCTCCAAATGTCCGGTCTTGGAGACTCCTCAGTGCCCGCTACAACAGGTCCTGCAAGCAATTGTATGGAGTATCTCACTGCATGCAATTCCAAATTCAAGCAATTAATAATTAATTTTTGACTATGGATATATATATATGATAAAAAAATATAAGATAAAATAATTTTGTGTTATTATATTTTCACCTATTTTTTGATTTTTGGGGTATTTTTGCTAAAATTTTAAATATTTTTAATTTCAAAGTATATAAAATCCGAGACTTAGGTCAAAATTTCTCAAAACTAATTTTAATATATAATAATAAAGAGAAATATATGATATGAATTAATATTTTTGGAATTGTTGAAACTATTTTATTTTTTGTAGATTTAGCAAGAGTTTGTTTAATTTTAGGATTTCTTTTGAGATGTTTTTTGTGTTTTTTTGGTTTGGAGTAATAAAATCGAGTAATAAACACTAGGTATTTTTTTGGAATTTTTAGTTAAGGTTTTATATTTTTTATTTTGTAAGGTAAACAAAGATTGAACATGCTCTTTTTGAATTTTAATAAATATAAAATGCAGTTTAAATGCAAAATAATTATGGCTTGAATAAGCATATCAGGCATATAATCTTTTTTTATGATTTTTAAGCACCGGAGGTATCTAAAAATGGGCATGCATAAAAATAATCAAGCAAACATGGGTATTGTTTATTTAAAATAAATGTGAGCGGGGATGTGCAAAAACATCGAAAGTTTTACGCTAAAAGTCAATTTTTATATATTAAATCAAAAGACATAAAGTTGGAGGGGTTTACAAATAATCTACCCAACTCATGCAGGGAGCCACATGAGCTGAGCCTGTGGAGGACCAACTTGCAATTATTAATAAATACAGGAGATTTGTTGCAAATTTCACATAAAGTTTTAAATTTAATAAAATATTTACAACACTTTTAATGAAATAAAAAAAATTAGAGGGGGTTTAACATAATTTACCCACAAGGTGCCTGGAGATGAACGAATGGGCACATGCCACATCGCGTCACTTAAGTTGATCACATGACTGGGAAGACTCAATCGTCGGACTTCTTAAATTGAGATTAGATCTAGGCCTCGACGCGTATCCAACGGCTCTAAAGCCCTCTATATGAACTCCCAAGAACTTTGATGAGGTGAACTTTGATTTTCATTTCCTCTGTCCTCTAGCGTGCTCTTCTCCTACTAGCAGCAGCTATAGGTTGCTAGCGTGCCTCTGCATCTGTAGGTGAGATCAGATGGGCCTGGGGAAGCTTGGGGGAGCCTTGATGGATCCATGTGACCTGGAGCTCGTCCAATTTTGTGAAGATATGGGAAAATCCTTAAGCGTATCACAGAAGTGTGTGGATCACATCATATGCGATAGGGAGCGACTAGTCATACTAGTGGCTCGGGGCAACATGATTTAAAAAAATAAAATGATGAAATCACATGATCTGAGAACACTTTCAGATCATTCCATATAAACCATCAATAGGTATTAAGGTTACATATTGAAGCGTGGTTGCGATCGAGTCTCTAAAGGAAGAGACCTCTTGTCTCAAGTCCGATCTAACGGAGGAGATGCTTGCGAGTGCGCTGATAAAAAGTGTGCTCCTCGCAATCCACCTTGATGATCCAAGCGACGAATATCCTGATCTCATCACATGAGATCTGACATCTTCTTCACGAGCGAGACGCACCAAAGGAGACGAAGATCCACCAGCAGTCGAAGCGATGGTACAACAGCATGGCGACGACGATGACAATCTCTCTCTAGGGCATCAATGTGGATGACGATAATGAAAGAGAAAGACTTGGCATATATAGAGAGGGAAAGAGAGCATATTATATTGTGTAAAGAAGATCTATGGTTTCCTCTCCTTTTATAATATTTTGGGAGTCCATGGATTTCAACCCATGGACAACACAAATCCAATTGTTCACATTGATTTTTGTTACTTTCAATGGCCATGATATTGCTGTTAAACACAACAATAATTAATTAAATTAAATATATTTAATAATAATCAATATAATCTTCCATGGAGAAATAGGAAGGAGGCAAGCCTCCTTCGATAAGGAGAGTGGACGACCGCCAATTTCCATAATGAATTGTGGTCGTCCACCCTCTCTATGTGGAAGGGTGGCTTCATTTTTCCTTTTCATGGTATTTTGTATTTAATTATCTTGGATCTCAATTCTCATGTGCCAAAATAATATGAATCACAATCATATTATTCATATATTTGAAATTAAATCATAATTAATTATCTTAGATAACACTCCTTATATGTCCAAGTAATATGTATCAAACTCATATTATTCATGATAATAAATCAAATTTAATTATCCGTTTGTCAATGCTCGGAGACATTATTAACAATGAAATTATCCTTTAACTCTTTCAAGGATAATGTGCTTTCTCCGCTGATACTTGGAGATAAGGACATGAAGATTGTACGTTCCACATATAGTGACTTGGATATTGAGATCACATCTCAAATCCAGATCTCTGGAACCTCCCAAAGATGCTTGATTTAATCAAGGTCATAGATCTAATCTTCTCATTGCATCTGAATCACATTCATATCACTTTCCAATATTTGAACCAAGATTAGATCACTTCTCTATTGAGAGGAGTCACTAAAATCCATACATGTTTCATCACTCCCTCGGAATGAAAGCATCATGGTTAGACAATCGTTTATGATCACATCACCCTCAGGTATTCCTAATACATGTACAACATGAATAGTGGAAGACCTATAATAAACCTGAAGTTTTATATCTTATTTAGAATTTCTCATTCAGGGTTTTATCATTAAGTTTCTCATGTGATCATTGAGAGTTGGTATCGATCATATACTCTCCAAAAGAATATATAATACCTAGATGTTCATCATACACTTTCCACAAGCATATGAAACCTCACAAATTCAGTCAAGCTTACAAAGCAAGATGAATGTGCACGGAATTTGATCTCCAATATCTCATGAGTGCGATCATGTCTTCCTGTTCAGTAATGAACATGTATGATCTCTTTGTGAGATCGTATTACTCATATGCCCATGTATGCACACCAGCATGCCGGTGTGTAGACCTTGATTAGTCCATCAAGCTATCGGTCTGCCAAATGTACATACTCAGACATAAAATAACACTTCTAATTCCGGTCAAAGGATGCGTGCCTATATGATGATAGCATATGATGTAGGTCTTGGTTATCTCGTTCTCGTTAAGTCAACTCTTTGATTTAACTTATCTAACACCTCTGAATCTCTATACCTATACAAAGGACCTGCATTAAGAGGTCGGTTAGATATCAGCCTCTAGAGAAAGGATTGTCATCTCCTTCTCAAGCTGGATATCCTCTCTTAACAATCATTTAATGGTGCTTGACGAGTCCTCAATCTAACTCTTCAGATATTCATCCAAGCACCAACCTTTATGATTCAACAATCGAATCAATAGTTGTATGATCATTAAGATAGCCATGGTACATAAACCTAATTGTACGAAGGGACCTATTATTCAAATTAGTTATTCTTCATTTCATATCAGGGAATGATATTTGCAATAACATTTACTGCATAATGGCTAGCCATGGGCTTGCATGTCCAACAATATCCCACTAGCATAAAGAGACATTAATGAGCAAATCTTTAAACCCACACTCATGTGCTAATCATAAGTCATTTAAAAAATAGCTAGGCAAGCTGACTAGTCACTCTGTTTCCAAGGGACTATGCCAAGTCCTTTTACGGTACCTGCATATCTCTTAGAAACATTGCTCGCATCCAATGCAAATGTAGCATCTTATATAACTAATACTCAATCTTGATGCAGTTATAGTGTTGTTGACCCTACAACCTAATAGTTGTTATAACCAGTATGTAATTTCTATTATCCTTATTAGAATTCCCTTATTACCGGAGATCTCTATCTCCTAAGACTAAGACCTAATCTTAAGTCTTATAAGGCATCTGCAATTAAGATCTTTATATCACTATCTATAAAGTCTTAAGTTCTTGAAGATAAGACTTTGAGATCACTATCTCAAAAGTCGTGTCATCTTTGAAGATATTCTTATTACTACAATTAAGTGTTTTATCTCCATAGTAGGATAAGTAACAACTTAATACCCCCCCTGCATGGCAGACATCTGGCTTTCATACACATCTGGCATACACAAAGCTTCCTATAGCTAATGCACTAGGGTATGTAACTTCGGTATTCACACCCTCAACTCTTTGAAGTGTTATCCCTTTAGAATGGTAAGTACCATATCTCAAGGGAAAGAAGCCTTCTTTATAATTTTCCTAAAAATGGAACATATCCAAGGTGTACCACTAATGTAATAGTTCCAGTATCCTCTTCTCTTTGCTTATGAACATCTTCAGAACTAAGTTCTAAGAGGTATCCTTGAGATCATATCTCAAGGTATGGAATAGCCAAACCAAAAAACACTTATTATCATCCTTATATCATTCAAAATAATCAGGTCATTATCTAAATTTAACACAATGAACACAATTGCACTCCCAATAAGCTTCACATGATTCATTAAGATTCTATCTGAAATTAAAACATTTACAATTTCACTAAATCTAGTGTTCCAAATATAAGAAGCTTATTTGATTCCATAGATGGAGTTCATCATCTTTGACATCTTGCTTTCCTCGACTGTGAAGCCCTAGGGCTACTTCAAATGAATGTCCTCATTGAGTTATTCTTTGAGAAATGCAATCTTGAATTGACCTCCATCTTTCAGATGTCATAGTCAATTTGTGTATCTATAGTTAGCAATATTATGATGAGTTTAAACATGTTCGCTGAAGAGCAAGTCTGATCGCAAGCTATGTCTTCTCTTCGTGTGTATCTTGCAGATATGAAGCGTGTGTTAAAGGTTTCTACGTTGTCATCCAGTTCCTTCTTTCTCTTGAAGATCCATTTAGACCTAACAGGTCTTACCCTTATAGATGGATCCTCGAGGATCCATATATATCACTTGTATACGAAGTCTACTTTAGAATTTATTGCTAACATCCATCTTTCCATGCCATGATCTTTAGAAGCTTCATCGTATGAAGTCAGATCATTGTTACCTTACAATGCAATACGTCAAATTAATTTGAAGAGGTATGAGTGTTTCATCTTTAATTGTCCTTCTGGTTTCCAATTTTAGGAGCCTTATTATCTTCTCAAGATTAAATGAGTTCCTTCACTTCATTTTCATCTTGATTCTCAAGATAAATATCTTTTTCAAATCATATTCTTAAAGATGAAATCTTTTAAGATTCTCAAGGTCATAAAGTAGGTATCCGATACAATCCTTTATATTCCTAATGAAGTAGCACTCTCAGGTGTTTGATTCCAGCTAACTTGCATCCATGACATGGTCATGGACCAAGCAACCCAAAATCCTCAAGTGTCCAATACTAGGCTAGTTTCCAAATCACAACTTATGAGGGTTCTTGGGTTTAGATTCACATGGAATCTAATTAAGGATATATAATGTAATCTCCACTACATATAGACTTGGGAACTAAGAGTTAATTATGCTAAGATTCATCATTGATCAAATCATATCACACTTGATTCAGTTGTATCTCTCTACAACTCTAATGAGTTAAGGTATATTAGGAGGAGTAAGATAGGAATGACATTCCTTTCTCCATAAGGTATTCCGCGAATTCATCTAATAGGTATTGACTACCTAAGTTAGATAAAATTCATTTCATCTTCCTTCAAACTTTGTTTTTCAAACCAAAATTGTGAAATCCTTGAACATTTTAAAGGGTTTCTAAGGTGAAGCGACGAAATCTCATATCATAAATAATCATCAATAAATAACACACATTATTAGTGTTTATTATGATATAGATGGTCCACATACATCAAAATGTATGAGATCCTAAATACCTTAACATTTAATGCCATTGCCATAGAAGGGTGCATTGGACATTCTATTTTGAATACAATATTTACAAGTATGTAAGATCTAAAATTTCAGGCAGTCTAAAGTTTCATCTCTTACTCTTCTATTCATCTCATCAACAGACATGTCCAAGACTCGATGCCAGATCATTATCAAATGATCTTCATCCTCCTATTGACCTTTAAGGTTTAATTTCTAGTACAAAGATGTTAATGAACCATTCATTAATATTCTAATTTAGTAGAGTCTTCTAGATATTAGATTACTATCTGGGATATATCCATCATAATTTTTTATGATAGATCTATTCCATAATACATATTCATCTTCAACACTTAGAAATAAACAAGGAATGTATTCTAATATATAGGTCATAGTGACATTCTAAGACTAAGGGCTCTCCCACTGAAAATATGTAATTTATCTATCCAATGGATACCATTACAATAATTGCATCAATTCCAATATAGATGACTACTAAATTGTAAGATCAAAATTTCTAATCTTATAAAACATATACAATCAATTGCAAGTGTTATTGAAAGAATGAGATACATTTATCAGACTTTGATCTTATCAAGTCAACTTCAGTGATATTCTGTAGATGTTGATTGTTTGATTCATGATCTGAGTCCTTCTCTAAGGTTCATAGATAGTCTTACTATCAGTACATCGGCTTATTGCAGTATTTGTATTCATCCAACTCTTTGGAAGTCACGGAAGTTCATTCAACTCTTTGACTTTGCTTCTTACTTGGGTCAGACCCATGCACCCATTGCACTTCCTTTATCTATAAACTACCATTGCTTAAGATAGAGGAACTCTTATGTTGAACTCATAAGATTTCCATATAACATCATTTCAACATTTATAGTGCTTCATTCAATTCATACAATATGAATATCATGAAGCTTCATGACTAGAGTATATATAGTAAAATGATGACACTCATCATATCTACATTAATCTAAACTCTTAAATACTTTTGGTTCAGGTAGGTACTCAAACATTTTGAAGACATCATCTCTGATAGAGCCACCATTCTGCATAATGCAGTTAACCATGCCATTCATGATTAAATACGAAGAGCACATATGTTTGCCAAAAAAATCTTCTTAGATTTTGTAAGGATTTTAGATAATTAGGATCATTATCAACATGATACTTCCAAGGCACACTTGATGAGAGATCAAGACTATAGAAACATATAAACCCAAGGTTGTTTTCCTATTGTCTATTTAATTGTTATTCCCCATTATTATGAGGAAACTTGCACATTGCAACCACATACATTATGTGCCCAACTGCAAGTACAATGTCTTGATCATGTATCCAATCCATGATATTTTACTGGTTATGATTGAGTATAATTTTGAGTGTGTTTAATGTAGGTTATTTGAGATAAGATAATTTGCATAAATTACATAAATAAATATTTTTATTTCATTTAGGATTTTCATATTAAAGTTGTCTTTCCTTGTTAACACTGAAAGTTCATTCCCTTATTCACTTTCAATGTAAGATATATACTTACCATTATATCTCAAGAAAGACCTCGGATCTCCTTTCTTATCTTTGTTACATACCAATAATCCAGAAATTGCAAGTCAAATAAAATGAAGCGGGAACTCATTCCTCCTTGCAATTCAACTTGCATTTCCCAATTCGGTCTTTAGCACTCGGGCCCACTACCCCTAAGGCGATGTAGACCTGTCGTTAATTGAACCAACATCAACAGGAATAGCACTCGCTATGCGTAATCTAATATCATCCCAATAATATGAGGAACCAACATTGGAGTAACTACTTATACGGCATTAACTCTTTCGAGAAGCAAAGAGCCCGATCCAGATGAGCTTGTATGTAGGAAGTATCACTTCAGACAAGTGGCTCCTACATACAATCCCTGGCGACAGAACCCTTCGCCTTGACGGAAGACCATGGATGTCACTAATGTGATCCTCCATATCATGTTCAAAATATAATTAATTATTATGAATCTTATTAACATAAATAATTATTCCAAGGGAATTACAACTCTATTCATAATAGTGTATTTAATTGGATATAATAATTTAATCATATTAAATCAATTATCAATCCAATTCAATCACTCTTCATTTTAGTTGAAGGATGGTATAATCTCAAAATACATATTACTCAAATTTTAATAGTTATAAAAATACCCCATGATCATTTCAAGCATTATCCTTTCCTTACCCACTATCATAGCAAGTATGCACAGGATGCGGGACAAATCGCTCATGGAGCAACCTGCTACCCCAACGATCCCTGACTAGACACCATATCTGCCCCATGTAAGGATAATGTGATTTGATCATACTGTATTTGAGATTATTTTTGGTCTTGCAACCAAAATTATACCATATAATATTTATCAAAACCATTTTGATTAATATTACAAGGAGATTTTCTCAACAAATGCCCAATCATATTCAAGCACTAATGTATGTTGGAATGCTCATTGCAACCACTTCAATCAAGATACATTATCTTATCATGTTGGTCATGATCATTCAAAAATAATGATCATTACTATTATTTCATAAATATTTAACAACTAATTAGTTTATATCTTATCATGTTGGTCATGATCATTCAAAAATAATAATCATTACGATTATTTCATAAATATTTAACAACTAATTAGTCTAGGATATTAATCAATAATTTCTCGAATTAATTGAATGGCAATCACAAGATTCTTGTTCAAATATGTTAAGTTTCGAACAGTGACACATGTTTACTAAAACTAACAAATCTTGAGAAAATAAACTTCAAATCAATCAAACTAAATTTCTTTGATTTGGTTGATTTGCAATAGAATTCAAGTGAAAGACCCACATTTCTAGGCATTTTAAAACCATGGTTTTCTCTTAATTACATTCTAAAATACCATTCCCATAGAGAAAACAGATTCCTAATCACGCAAACTCAAGTGCTATGATTTTCTAATTTAATGGGAAATGTAATCCAAGTGATAAACTCATGTTTTCAAACACTTAATCATGGTGAAAAAATCGCAGAAATTAGGATTGTGTGAACAAAATGCGATGAATGTTCGCACAACTGAAAAATGCCCATCACCTCATGTTCAAGGATCATATACAAACCTCTGACCTGTGGCTCTGATACAACTTGAAGAATATGAGAAAATACTTAAGCACAACATAGAATCCTGAGGATTACAACATATGAGATTGATAGTTACTAGTCATATTGGTTGCTCGGGGCAGCAGAATTTAAAAAATCAAACGATGAAACCACATGATCCGAGAACACTTCTCGGATTGTTTCATCTAAACCACCAATAGGTAGTAATGTTACCTCTTGAAGTGTGGTTGTGATCGAGTCTCTAAAGGAAGATGCCTCTTGTCTCAAGTCCGATCCGATGGAGGAGACGCTTGAGGACACCTTGATGAAGTACGTGCTCCTCACAATCTATGTTGATGATCCAAGCAATGAATCTCCTGATCTCATCACACGAGATCTGACATCTTATTCATGAGTGAGATGCACCAATGGATACGAAGATCCATGAATGGTCGAAGTGGCAACACAAGGGCTTGGCGACGACGACGACGATCTCTCTAGGGCATTAAGGTAGACAATGATAATGAGAGAGACTTGGCATGTAGAGAGATAAAGAGGGAGAGAGAATATTATATTGTGTAAAGAAGATCTAGGGTTGCCTCTCCTTTTATAAGGAGAGTGGACGACCACCAATTTCCATATGGAATTGTGGTCGTCCACCCTCCTTATAAAAGGAGAGGCAACCCTAGCTCTTCTTTACACAATATAATATGCTCTTTCCCTCTCTCTCTCTCTCTACATGCCAAATCTCTCTCTCATTATGGTCGTCCACCTTGATGCCCTAGAGAGAGATCTCCATCACCATCGCCACACCATTGTGTTGCCTCTTCGACCGCTCGTGGATCTCTGTCTCCTACGGTGTGCCTCACTTGTGAAGAAGACTCTGGATCTTGTGTGACGAGATCAAGAGATTCTTGGATCATCAACATGGATTGCGAGGAGCATATGTTTCATCAATGTGCTCGCAAGCATCTTCTCTGTTGGATCGTACATGAGACATGAGGTCTCTTCCTTTAGAGACTCGATAGCAACCACACCAAGATGTAACCTTAATACCTATTAATGTTTTAGATGAAACGATCCAAGAAGTGTTCTCAGATCATGTAGTTTCATTTAAATTTTGCTGTCCCGAGCAACTAGTACGACTAATTGCTCTCGATCGCATATGATGCAATCCTCACACTTCCGTGAAATGCTTAAGGATTTTCCCATATCCTTCAATTGGTATTAGAGCTATAGGTCAGAGGTTTTGGATACGTTCCAATATCATGACAACATACGACATAGGTCTTGTTTATCTTAATCTCATCAAGTCAATTCTTTGACCTAACTTATCTAACACATCTAAATCTCTATTCCTATGCAGAGGACTTGCATTAAGAGGTTGTTCAGATATAAGCCTTTAGAGAAAGGATTTTCATCTCCTTATCCGACTGTAGATGCTCTCTTAACACCCATTTAAGGGTACTTGATGAGTCCTCAATCTAACTCTTTCGATATTCATCCAAGCACCAACCTCTATGATTCAACAATTGAATCAAAAACTGCATGATCATTAAGATAGCCATGGTACATAGCCCTAAGGGACTGTTGAGCAAGATTTTTCGGGTTTTTAAATTAGATATGAAAATAAAAGTGCAAGTGTCGTTGCCCAAATATCCCGCAATAAATTTTTTCTTCTTAAGCTATAATTACAAGAAAATGTGGCAGGAGATTTTGCTACTTATTTACCTGTATATCTAACAAGACCGAACTCAGGATGGCCTCAATTCTCGAAGGTTATTCATATAATCGAAAAAATCAATTAAAGGAAATGAACCTTAAATGCTAATTACCTCGGTTTTTGTGAATTTTTTATCTATATTTTTATTTTTTATTTCTATTTTTTTTAATTTTCAAATTTTTAATGATTTTAATTTTTACAAATTTTTTAATTTTTAAAAATATAATTTGCAAAACAAGTTTATGCACAAAAGGAATGTAATTTTTATTTTTCAAATATAACAATAATGCTAAAAATGTTCAAATAAAATATTTTTGTTTTTTTACGTTTTTTGGTTTTTGTAGATTTTTTCAGAAAAATTTAGATTTTTAGCATTTTAAAATGAATAAAAATAGGAGAAAATGTAAAAAATGATAAAATAGCATTATTTTGCAATTTTAAAATATTGAATAAATGCAAAAAATATAAAAATGATTTTTTCTTAAAAACTACAGAAAAATATCTACAAACAAGAACTTTAATCACTTTTTTATATTTTTCTACAATTTTATATGTTTTTTTAAGATTTTATGTACCTTGCAATTTTTTGAGTTTTATAAATAATTAATGCGTTAAAATTGGACAGGAATTAAAGGATAATAAATATACATAACTTTATTTTTTTTGGAAATAGTCTTCACAACTGATCAACGGGTATAACCCTTTTGGTATGAATATCTTATCGGTCTGGGCGTGTTTGTTTTTTCTTAAAAAATCAAACAACCAAGAGGAAGTGTGAGGAAAAATGACAAGAAGATATTGGAACATCAATTTGGAAGAGATGATGGAAGCGAGAGTTCATTTTGGTCATCGTACTAGGAAATGGAATCCTAAGATGGCACCTTATATTTTTCGCAAAGCGTAAGGGTATTCATATTACAAATCTTACTAGAACTGCTTGTTTTTTATTAAAAGCCTGTGATTTAGTTTTTGACGCAACAAGTAGAGGAAAACATTTTTAATAGTTGGTACCAAAAATAAAGTAGCTAACTTAGTAGCATCAGCTGCAAGAATGGCTTGGTGTCATTATGTTAATAAAAAATGGCTCGTTGGTATGTTAACGAATTGGTCCACTATAGAAACGACACTTCATAAGTTCATGGAATTAAGAGAGGAACAAAAAATGGGTAAATTCAATCGTCTCCCAAAAAGAGATGCAACAATGTTGAAGAGACAGTTATCTACTTTGCAAACATATTTAGGCATGATCAAATATATGACAAAGTTACCTAATATTGTAATTATTATTAATCAGCAAGAAGAATATAAGAAGGCAACGCTCCTCATGCAACAAGACGGTAGTGGAGATTTGGGAGGCTCATGTGGGGGTGCGTGTGACGGTGACTGGTGGAGGTGCGCCTCATGCAACTCGACGACGGTGGCTTCATTCAGAGAAGGAAAGCATGGACGACTCCAAGTGATGGTGATATAGAGGAGGCAGCGGCGGGTGGCACTCCATCGAGAGAAGGTTGCGTGATGGTTCTCCAAGGTGCTTCTAGTAGGTTGTGTCGGTTGATAGTGGTAGATTTGATGATTGCAGATCAGCTATGGCATGACGAGGAGGATGTTCGAGCTTCTTTGCAGGTTCTCTGGAGTGGAGAGCATGGCTAAGATGTGGATAGTGAACGGCGATGGTGCAGTTCTGCACGAGGGAGGTAGTGCAAGATCGGGATGCAGGGATAAGTAGCTCCACTAGGTTCTAGAACAGTGGCACCTTTACGTGGGGAGACACACGCCTCTACAGTGGTGTGATGTTGGATGGTGGGTTGCGTGGCCAAAGGAAGGTTTGCGAGGGAGGTTGATAGTGGCTCCCAGGCGGAGGAGCTGGCGGGGCGACACACTCCCCTCGGCGGTGGTTTGCGATCTTGGGGAGTGCTCCTCAGGGTGGTGCGAGAGCGGCAAAGGGGGGACGATGCCTACTGCGGGCGTTCCCACAAAATGTTTTATTTTTTTGTAATATTTTTTTTGAACCTAAGTATTTTTTTAGTTTTTTATTTTTTCTGCATAAAGTAGCTGTGGAATTTCTTTTTTTAATAAATTTTTTATCCTTTAACCTACAATAAAATTAAAATAAATCGACTCGAGCACGACGACTCAGTCCACAATCAAAAGGGAGATGTGAGTGGATGTGGATCCTTGTGATGTGGAAGATGGATCCAAGTCTTTGATCACCGTGCGTAATCGGATTTGATAGATTATGTGAGATAGAATAAGAACGTGAATAGATCAAGTTGTGAAGGTGAAAAATTAGATCCGGCGAATCAAATCATGGTGATGGATTCTAAGATCCATAAAAAATTACAACGAAATAAAAATATGAAAAAGTAAACTACAATTAAGCTAGGTTAAAAATAAGAGAAGAAAAAATATGGATCTCAACGTGAGAGCGGAAAATACCGTAATCACCTTGATAAAGGCCGACTCGCTGTCACTAGACAGCTCAGAGGCTAGGCACCTCTTTGCAACAAGAAGACTCTTGGAGGATAGGCTCCTCTCACCAAAATTGATCAAATCGAAATGAGGGAGGAGGAGCCATATTAATGTATAAAAGAATGGAGTTTGAATTTCAAAATTTTAAATGAAGATAAGAGATAAGAAAAAGTTTGAAAATAGATAAAGATAAGGAAATTAGTGTCAAAATTATTTATATAATTATTATTTATTTATTTTCTTCACTTAATTACATTAAATAATAAATGCTATTTTTTTATTTTATATGATGGTTATTTAAGAATAGTAACTATATTCATATACTATATACATATCGTACATTATATACATAGTTAAATAAGGATATTAGTTTTTTATGTTTTATGTCTTATTTTTTATTTTTATTTTTAAATAATTATTAGAAAATATTTACAAATGTAATATGGTAAAAATAAATGGTAAAATTGCACAAACCACTCCAGAAAACTTTCTTTCAAACTGTAACTCTGAAGATTACGAAACCATGGCCATTTCATAGATATTTTAATTTAGAATACAATGGAATAAAGTTTTCAATTTGAGTTCATATGGAGCCAGAATTGGTCTTTTAATTATCACTTTTTGGCTTTTTCTGGAAGTGGCTACTTTTATTTTACATATGATTATATTTTGCAATTTTTTATTCTTTAGAAAACATGTTTATTTACAACTTTTGTTTTAAAAATTATTTAATTTGAGGTCACTTTATGTACAATTAAAATAGTGTAAGTTTTATACAAATATACACTGAAAAGTATTTACAAAACACTTGGACCAAGATCACATTACTTCTCTATAGAGAGGAGTCACTAAAATCCAAATCTATTTCATCGTTCCCTCGGAATGGAAACGTCATGGTTATATAATCGTTTATGATCACATCACCCTCAAGTATTCCTAATACATGCACATCTTGCATACTAAAACATTATGATAAACCCAAAGATATAGATCAAATTTACCCCCATTATCTTTAGAATTTCATCAAGTTTCCTATCTTGGTCATTGGCAGTCGGTATTGGTCATATGATTTCCCAAAGCATATATCATACCTTCAAATTCTTATCATGCTTCCAAAGCACAACTACCATGCATGGAATTTAATTGGTCCCAATACCTCATGAGTGAGCTCATATCTTTCGATTCACAAGTGAACCTGTATGATCCCTTAGAGAGATTGTATAAGTCATATGACCTTACAACACACCAACTTGACGGTGTATTTAGGTCATCAACCTATTGGTCTGTCAAATGTACGTACTCAGACCTATAACAACACATCTGTCTCTGGTTAGAGGATGTGTGCCTATATCGTGACAGTATTCGATATAGGACTTTGATTATCTCTATCTTGTTAAGTCAACCCTTTGACCTAGCTAATCTGACACCTCCGAATCACCATTCCCATGCAGAGGACCTACATCAAGGGATCGGTTAGATATCAACCTAATGAGAAAGGATTTCCATCTCCTACTCAAGATGGAGATCATCTTTTAATAATCATTTGACAGTGCTTGAGAGTCCTCAATCTAACTCTTTAGATATTTATCCAAGCACCAACCTCTATGATTCATCTAATGAATCAACATCTCTATGATGATTAAGATATCCATTGTACATAACCTAATTGTACAAAGGGACCTTAATGCATTCATTCATTTAATATCGGAAAAGGAGTGAAACAATCAATAAATTTTATTTATAAAACATATATTACAATAACATTTATTGTAGGAATGGTTCGCCTCAGGCTCACATGGATAACACAATATTCCTTTCTCTATAAGGTATTCTTCTGAATTTATCTGATAGGTACTGGCTACCTTGGTCAAAATAAAATCATTCCATCTTCCTTCTAACTCTGGTTCTCAACCAAATTATGAAATCTTTGAATATTTCAATGTTTTCTAGTGGACAAGGAAGAAATCTCATATACAAATAATCATTAATGGATATAACATATTGTTAATGTTCATTATGGTATAAATGGTTCACATACATCAATATGTATGAGGTCTTGAATACCTCTACATCTTACATCATTCCTAGAGAAGGGTTTATGGGACAATCTATGAACATCCAGATAATCTAAAGTTCTCCCTTACTAGTCTATTAATCTTATCAAAAGACATATGTCCAAGTCAAGATGCTAGATCATTGCCAAATGATCGTCATCCTACTTTTGATCTTTTTAAGGCTTATATTCCAATATTAGAAATGTCAACGAACCATTCATTATTATTCTAATATAATAAAGTACTTTAGATGTTAGATTACCATATGAAATATATCCACTCATAATTCTTTATTATAGATTTATCTTAGAATGTATGTTCATTTATAACAAATTTAGAATAAAGAATGAATCTATTATAATATCTAAGTCATAGAGACATTCTCTAAGACTAAGAGCACTCCCACTAGAAATATGTAGTCTATCTATCTAATGGAGATCGTCGCAACAATTGTATAATGAGTTTTCTGATCTTGTAAATTATGTGGATCCAATTGTAAGTGTTATTAGAAGAAAGTGATACAATTATCTAACTTTAATCTTATCTAACAAGTAAGTCAGTTTCAATGATTATATGTAGATGTAAGATATGTCAATGAACTATCGGAGTCATTCTCTAAGGATTCTAGATTGTCTAGATAGTCATACTATAAGAATATCATCTTATTGCAGTATTGGAATTCATCCAATTCTTTGGATGTCATCCGTGTCAAAGTCAGAGAAGTACAATCAACTTTTTGACTCTCCTTACATGCGTCAGACCCATGCTTCCATTGTACTTCCTTGATATATAAATAACCATTACTTAAGATAAAGGATCTCTTAAATTCAACAAGTCCTCAAGGGACCTCAATATAAGAGTATTTCAACATTTATACTTACTTCATCCCATTCATACAATATGAATATTATGAATCTTTATGAAAGACTTAAGTTGAGGTAATAGATTTATGACATTATTCATATCTATATCCATCTTAACTCTTAAAGAATTTTGTTCAGATATGCACTCAAACATTTTGAGTACATCATCTCATATAGATCTACCATCTTGCATAATGCAGTAAACCATGTCATTCATAATTAAATGTTGAGAGAACATATGTTTGACAAAACATCTCCTTTGATTTATATAAGGATCTTGACAATTACAATCATCAATGATATGTTATGTCCAAAGTGAACTCGATGTGAGATCAATATTGTAGAGACATACAAACCCTAGGTTGTTTTCCTATTTTCTATTTAATTGTCATTCTTCATTATCGTGAGAAAACATACACACTGTAACCACATACATTATGTATCCAAATGCAAGTACTACACCTTGATCATGGATCCAACTCATGATACTGGTCATGATTGAATATAGATATGAGTAGGTTTAATGAAGGTTATCTAAAATAAGATACTTTGCATAAATATATTTTACTTTGATTAAGGTTATTAAAGTTTTAAATCAAAGTTTTCTCTCTTTTTATTACCTTAAAAGTCCATTCCATTACGAACATTCAAAACATAAGGTGTGCTAACCAAAATACCTCAAGAAAGATCTAGGTCTCCCTCCCACTTTTTTCACATCCCAATTCTATGAGAAAATGTAACTCAGGTGAAAGAAGCAGAATTCTTTCTTCCATACAATTCCAACTTGCATTTTTCCAATTCGGTCTTTGACACCGGATCCCACCACACCTAAGGTGATGCTGAACCATTGTCAATTGAATAAACCATTAACAATAATAGAACTCGCTGTCTGCAATCCAATACCATCTCAATTATATTGGGAACAACATTGGGGTCACTACGCATACGACCTTACTCTTTCGAGATTCAAAGAGCCCAATCCATGTGCGCTTGCATGTTGGAGCTATGACTTCGCACAGGCATCTCCGTCGTATAATCCATGGCGACTGAACTCTTCACCTTGACGAGGGACCATGGTTGTCATCATATGATCTTCCATATATCATTCGAATTTTGACTAATCATTTAGAATCAAATTCTTATGATTAACACTTCCAAAGAAAATCCAATTTTATTAAATATAGACTTGTGTATTTTAATTAATTACATTAATTTAATCATATTTAATTAATCATGAAGCGAACAAACAATTTAATTTGCATGATATTACTATATAGCATACACCCTTACATATACTATTTAATTATTCTAATTAGTTGTTAAAATACGCCTTGACAACACATCATGTTATGCTTTCTTAAAACAGATCCGGCCAGATGCTCGAGTTATGCTGGGAGGGAGCATTTTCTTGACATGCAATGCTCTAATTAAGAAACCATGCCAACATACCTAGTCTAGATACCATCTCCATTCCAATTCAGAACAACATAATTGGGTTTATTTATACTGAGAGGTTTTGTCGATTATATGCAACTGATGACCAGCATGAAACTATATAATTATCACTCCGAAATTTAGGCATATTAAATATTTTTAACGATCTTAAATTTCTAGTCATATCAAGCAATCAAGTTGTTTTGCATGGAAATTATGGAACTACATCACTTGTAGTTTCCAATTTAGAGTTTATCATGGATCAAACATACAATCAAGTTGTTATTTGTAAATTATTTATATAACTAAGTGATACTATAATTAATCAAGGTAAATTCATAATTTTCATGATTTATTTTTAATGATAAATACCATAGAAAAATGTCATCAAGATGATCAAATTATGTTCCAACCATTCCCACTAAATATCACATATCTATGGCAAACAGAGTTGGAATCCCGCGAGATAAATTCGAATGAATTGATGGTTTAATTATAAACAATTTAACATATTTCTAACATGTTTCATTACATAAAAATGGTAGATAAATTTTTTGTTACAGATCCGAGTTTAGATACAAAACAACAATATTGCAGGAATTTACTGATTTTAAAATGCATCCTATTTGATGCCAAAAATTGGTGAATCTTCTGGGAAAAATTTATATATTATAAATGCATTTATGTATCTAAAATCTTTATTCAAATAGGCAAAAAATAGTAGCTTTTCATATGAGCAAAAAACTTTACAAAAAAGCATCTACACAAAAAAACAAGTCCTCGCGCATACATTATATAAAATCTTGTTCCCTTAGGGTTTGGATCACATCCTAGACAATTGAACAAGTCTATGATACCACTTGAATGGAGTCAAATTAAATAAAAATGACTCATGCATCATGGAAGAGTGAGGATAGCATCATATGTGATTTAGTCAACTAGTCATACTAGTCGAATATGGCAACGTAATTTAAAAAGTTTTCGATGAAACCACATGACATGAGAATCATTCCCATATTATTTCATATTGATCACAAAAAAGTATTAGGATTACCTGTTGAAGTCTGATCACGATCCTCATATCTCTAAACAAAGAAACCTCTTGTATGAAGTCCGATCCGACGTATGCAGCTCTTGCGGATGCGTGGATGAGACGCATGCTCCCCGCAGTCCTTGGTGACGATTAGAGCCTAGAACTTCCCTATTTTATTATAATTTGTCGTCTTCCTCATGAGCACAAAGCACCGAAGAAGATGGAGATCCATGATCACTCGATCCGATAGCACATCGACAACGTGATGACGGTGATGATCTCCATAAACCCTAGAGTGTAGGCCCACTTGAGGTTGATATGGACATCTTATTGATGTGTATAGAGAGGGAGAAAGAGATAGTTTGTTTCTCCAACTTGCGTGTTGACATGTTATCAAGAAGAGCCCAGGGTTAACCCTATAGAAAAATGGATGGTTATGATGCACTCCTTATACAAAATCAATGGCCTATATTTTTTTACAATAATTTGCAACAATAATTAATTAATTTGAAGAAATAAATAATATTTAATACATTATTAAATAAATTTAATTTCCAATAAATCAATTAATCATCATGAATAAAGAAGAAGAAGAGAGCTACCTTCTATATAAGGGAAAGAAGATAGCATCCTTCCCCTTTAGGAGTGGTGGACGCCCACACCAAATTGGAGAGAGATATTGTTTCTCCAATAGCCATTTAATGTAATATTATTACATTAAATATTCATTCATAGAATTATTTGTCAACTATCACCAAATAGTTTGAAAATTATTTATTACAATTGAAAATAAACCTTTGATTTATTATAAATTATATAAAACTATGCACTATTAAATGTAAAGCATATAATATTTAATTGTATAATGAAAAATTCAATTCACATTTAATTGTATAATGTTAATCCAGTTCATGTTAACTTATAAATTGTAAGTCATATTTACAATTAAATCTCTCCTTTGATATAATGAATCATAGTCATAATATTTATGATTAATGTGTATAGTACTATCCATATTAATAATATCTATGATAATTAAATCCAATTTAACTATCTTAATTCTCTCTCTCTATATGCATCCAAATAATATGAGTCACACATACATTATTCATGATATTAAATCCTATTTAATCATAAATTTTCCAATGCTCAGATATTGTCCACAATAGAATTAGTCTTGGACTCTTTCAAGAACAATGCGCCTTCTCCGTGGATACTTGGAGATAAGGGCATGGAGACTGTATATTCCACGTGTAGTGACTTGGATAGTGAGATCTAATCTCATATCCAGATCTAGAAGACCTCTTAGAGATGTCTAAAAAAGTTAGATAGATTATCCAATCTTTTCAATACATCCGAATCATATTCATATTAATATCCAACAATTGGAGTAAGATTGGATAACCAGTCTACTGAGTGGAGTCACTAAAATCCCAACATATTTCATCACTCCCTTGGAATGGAAGCACCGTGGTTATATAATCATTTAAGCTCACCTCACCCTCGAGTTTTCCTAATACTTGTACATCTTGCGTACTGGAAGACCTATAATAAACATGAAGTTCTGGTCTTATTTGAATAGTTTCCTTCAGAGTTTATCACTAAGTTTCTCATTCGATCAATGGGAGTTGGTATTAATAATGTGCTTTCCAAATACATATATCATACCATCAAATCCTTTCTTATTTTCAAAACAAGACGACTAATGATGGACCGTGGTTTATCCCAATATCTCAAGAGTGAGCTCATGTATTTTGATTCATTAGTGAACCTGTATGATCCCAATGCGATGCATATTACTCATATGCCCTCAAATGCACACCAGATCGTCGGTGCATAGATATTGATTAAGTCATCAACCTAATTGTATGCCTAATGTATATATCTAGACATATAGTAATACATATGTCTCCAGTCAGAGGATGTGTGCCTATCTGTGACATCATAAGTTATAGGTCTTAGTTATATTGATATCGTTTTCAACTCTTTGACCTAACTCATCTAACACCTCGAAATCTCTATTCCTATGTAGAGGACCTGCATCAAGAGGTTAGCCATATGTCAGCATTTGTAGTAAGGATTTACATCCCCTTCTTAGGCTGGAGATCCCTTCTTGATAATCACTAGATGGTTTGGTTGAGTCCTCAATCTAACTCTTTAGATATTCAACCATACACCAGCCTCTTTGATCTAACCTTTTAATCTATCCTCATTTGATCATTGGGAGTTGATTTTGATCATATGCTTTCCAAAAGTATATAGCATTCCTTTAATCATGTCTTGTTTCCAAAACAAGATAAACAATGTTGGAATTTACTTTATACCAATATCTCATGAGTGATGTCTTGTTTTGATTCAATAGTGAACTTGTATGATACATTTGAGGGATCGTATTACTTATATACCCTCATATGAAAACTAGCTCGTTGTGTATAGACCTTGATTAGGTAATCAACCTAATGGTATGCCTAATGTACATACTTAGACATATTGTAATACATATATCTCATGTTAGAGTATGCATGCTTTTACGTGACAACATACACATGTTTTAGTTATCGTGATATGGTAAAGTAAACTCTTTGACTTAGCTCACCCAACACCTCTAAATCTCTATTCCTATGCAGTAGACCTTCATCAAGAGGTTGATCATATGTCGGACATTGAACTAAGAATTGTCATCTCCATCTCAAGCAAGATATCCCTTCTTTATAATCACTTGACAGTGTGGTTTAGTCCACAATCTAACTCTTTATACATTGAACCCTACACTAAACTCTATGATCCAACTGTTGAATCAACAAATGCATGGTAGTTAGATGGTCATGGTATATAATACTATTTGTACAAAGGGACCTATTATGCAAACATGTTATTCTTCGTTTCAGATTATGGAATGATCTGCAATAACCCTTATTACATAATGGCTTGTTGTGGGCTCACTTGTTCAACAATAATTTGTGAGTGGATGTGGATATAGCAATCATTTTTATCATATAGTTGATATTAGATATCTCATTTGTGGTTTAAAAGATTTATAATATATACTAAAACAAAGTAAAGGCTTCATAGATGATGAATCCATGATTCATTGACGTTTCTACCACACTTTATTTTAAAACCCTTAACAAATCATATAAATATGCGTTAATATTCACTTCTTATCAAAATAACATTCATTAATAAAAAAATCAATTTTATGCACTAAAAAGATAAAAAAAAATAATAAAGAGAACAAGGTAGACTGTAACTACATTTATATTTTACAGTATGACTAAGAAAATGTAAGCATAGCTATAAGATATATTTACATAACCTAACTCTCAAAACCAAATTAGCGTGAATTGGTTGATAAATAATAAAGTAAGGGGAGACAATGTAGAAAACTAAAAAACAACTAACAATTTACCTACACATAAATTGCATATATTTATTGTATATACAATCTTAACATAATTAACATGAAACATAATATATTTCTCAAAAACCCTTTGCTCTTGTATAGGTAAAAACATGTATAAACTATAAGAAAACAAAAAATTCTAACATGTATATACGTCAAGTAATCAGAACTCTAAATTGTCAATTTTTCAACATCCGAAGCTCGTAATTTCATCATACGAACTCCAAATTCACTCTACTTACCTTTAAAGTTCAAGAGATAAAATTCTCTAAAAAATGAAGTAGTTTCATCTAAAATGGTGTCTGTTTGCAAAAACTCGATTTTTGGACCTAATGACAATGAGGTTTTTGAGTCATATAATTTATTCGGTACATATTAGTTAAAGTACAACAATTTAACAAATTTTAATTATCTTCTTGATATTGATTTTATTTATAAAATAAAATACAAAATTAAAATCCTTATTTAATATTTTAGATAAATAAAAACTCATAAAGATGATTCAAAATCAAATGCATTGAACATACCTTTACTTATTTACTATGTAAATTAAAATTATTAAAAACCACAAAAATTCATACAAGTCTTATTTAGTATTATATAAGTTTATAAAATATAAAAATGGTACTTTATTTAATACAATATTAAAATAAAAATGCAAGTTCTATTTTTAGAGTATATTATATGTTTCTTTATTAGTATTTTATTTATATATCATAAGATATACTTTATTTATATACTTATAATGTACTTTTGGCCACCAGGAAGAGACAACGGCCATAATTTAGACAATTTTAATTATATATATTTTTCATTCTTATACTTTTTTAAAAATAACATATTTATTATTTGTTATATAAACTATAATTATTTCTCTCTTGGAAATTTATGGTATCGACACTTGTCAGCACCACAACCTTCTTCTCCAAGAAGCCTTCAACCTCTTCTGCTGATAACTGAGTAAACGTCCCATCTTCACCTTTGTTACCCTAGATTCATAACAAACCTCCATTCTAATCCATAGATTTTCAAGACTAATCTACCGTAATACATGCCTAGACATCTATAACCCCCTTCCATTTTCCTATAAAATCGCCCAAATTGGCATTAAACAACAACTTCTCTCGCTATAGTTCGAACATAATTGAAAACCAACCTTAAAGACCTTGATTCTCTCTTCTTCAGGTGGCAAACGTCGATAAGGTTTAGCATAGAAGAAGCTTGATTGGAGAAGAGGTCCCAATGCTCAAATCGACCTTGCATCGCATGTAGCGACGTATACAACTTCATGAAGTCACTATCTCATAAAGCGATGACGTGAAGGTTCATACAACTTTCTTTCCCAGGTGATTTCATCCTCCAAAATTTCTATATTTCATCAGGAATTTAGCCAATTGGATCATAGTTTAGATACTTAATCCGATCCTCATTTTCTTCAAAAAAATACCTTTCACTTTGATTAGTATTATTGTGAATTTTTATTCTAAAATTGAGTTCATAGGTTGAACCCATTTCGTGCAGACCTTCTTTTTCTTCTTTCATTTAAGGTTGATACGAGTCGAATCGAGCCTCGATTTTTTTCCAAGTACTTGCATGGCGGTTTAGAACTAAAGCCCCATCTCTTGGGTTTGTTTCGTGGAACAAAAGATGTTCAAATTTGGGGAAGAACGATTTAAGAATAATAAAGAACACCCTGTGTACAGCCTTGTGACATGTGTACTAGATGAATGGACTATATCACAACATAAGGAACTAATTACAATCGTTTAATGCCGATGGGGTAGAAAAATTGCATTATAAACACCACCAAGTTCCAAGAACTCCAACACACCTCTAGAGTTCTTAGAGCTTTCATTTCGGCCCCTGCATTGGAACCTCACTGAAAGGAAACTTACTTTATTTACAGATCAATCCTTCCACAAAGGCTTAACATCATACATTTATTTCATTTATTTTCATTCGTACCCATGTAATGATTGAGACATTTGTACATTATTTTATAGTGGTATTTCTTTGATTTTTCTAGGGTAGTTACAAGACTTTCCTAGCAAGGTTTTTTCAAGTTTTCGAAGTTTTTCATTGCTTGATTGATTTGTTTTGACTTTTCAAATATCTCATTCTTTTTGGTGTTTTCCTTATGTATTTCTTTGAGCACAATGCTCAATTTTTGTTTCTCATCTCACCTATATCGTACCATCTACCTACATAGTATTGCCTATACAAATATCATCTATATACTATATAGTAAATCATTTTAAAAAATATATTCTCTAAATTGAAAATAAAAAAATCCAATTTCTTTCTCTTAACTTTAATCACTACTTAGAATAGTATACTACACTCAAGTCCACCTACTATGTAATATCATTGTTTTTCAAATTAAACACTTTTGATAATCAAATAAAAATTTCAAAATAAAAATCTAAAATGTTCAAAATTGGAAACAAATAAAATCTATAAAAGATAAAAACTACAAAAAGAATTCACGATGAAAGAAATTAATGACAAAATCAATCTTTAATTCTAAGTATACTTTTGCCTGCTTGTGTTTGACCCAGAGACACTTACCAGGTCAATATCAAGTGAAAAAAGAGTGAGATTTTTTTCTTATTCATCTATTATCACACCTACTCCCCTCTCTATCTCTCTCTTAATTTCTTTGATCACACTTCTCTTCGTGGGTGCTACATCCGGAGACCTTCTCAAATGTCGTGAAGGGGAGCATTATAAAAATAGCGTCGTTGTTGAGGATGCGCTAGATATACTCAAGATTCAATATTTTTGTGATTTTATCTTCTTCTTGCTTTCTTGAGTTTTCTTTTCGACTTTCATTTTTTGATCCGTCTTTGTTTTTTGAGTTCTCTCTTGGTTTTCTTTAAAGGATTTTTATGCTGACAAGTGGTGCATGGCCCATAGGATTAGACAACTTCCTAGGAAGTCAAGGCAGTTGAGTGCATAGATCTTTTTTTATGAGTCCATTGTAGAGGAGTAACATGAGTCAACCGGTTTTTCTATGGTTACATTTTTTATTTTCTTTGTGAGGGAGAGTTTAGGGCGCTTGACCATTTTTCTGTTTTTTTAGTAGAAGAGGTCCCTTAAGTACATCCTGACTTGTACTCAAACTTTGGACATTCTCTTTCTTCATAGATCTATTTCACTAGCCGGTACCAAGGTACCCTTACTACGGTTATCCATTTTCTCGATCGCTTTTTATTTGTTTCTCATGATTTCATGGATCATTGGGGTGTATGCTTTTAGACAGTTAATATAGAATATACTACCCTAATCCACACTTAGGCGTAAAGTCATATGATTTGAAAAATAAATCAATTCTTATGCTAGAACTATCTGCTTAGAGTTACATCTTTCATCACTTTATGTATGCATTAGAATTAGGTTTAAAATTCTACACGGATCACTTGCATGTAGAGTGTTGGAGCTAGGTATGATATATATCCTTGGCGAAGCATTCTCATACTAACATTAATAAAGATAACTTTCCTGTAAACTGGTGCGTGCGAGTGAAAGCATCAAGGTTCACGCAGTCAGCCTGAGCATGCATGCATCATGTTTTTGTTGGCAATGTGAGCCCGAGACGAACCATTCCAAAAATAAATGTTATTGTAATGTTTGATATATAAATAAAGTTGTTGGTTTATTTCACTCAGTGTTTAAGATTAAATAAATGAATTCACAATATGGTCCCTTAGTACAATTAGAGTTATGTACCATGTCCATCTTGATGATCATACAGTTGTTGATTCAATTGTTGAATCATAGAGGTTGGTGCTGGGATGAATATCTAAAGAGTTATATTGGGGACTCATCAAGCACCATCGAATGATTGTTAAGAGATGATCTCTAGCATGAGTAGGAGATGACAATCCTTTCTTATTTGGCTGATATATGATTGACCTCTTGATACATGTCCTCTGTATAGGAATAAAGATTCGGAGGTGTCAGATAAGTTAGGATAAATAGTTGACTTAGCGAGATCGAGATAACCAAATCCTATATCGTAAGCCGTCACAATATAGGCATGCATCCTCTGACCAGAGACAAATGTATTACTATATGTCTGAGTATGTACATTTAGCTGACTGATAGGATAATGGCCTAATCAAGGTCTATACACCGATGAGCTGTTGTGCATACAAGAGCATATGATTAATACCATAACTAAATGGGATCATACAAATTCACTTCTTAATCGGCAAAGCTTGAGAATATCCCCAGCAAGAAAGATCTTCAACAGCAATCGAGGAAGAGCGGTGGCTCTCCTTCTTGTTGGAATTGGAAAATAGGCAAAGAAAGAGGGAGGGAAGAAACGAAAAAGAACAGGAGTGGAGAGAAAGAGAGTGCCGTTGGATTTGAGAAGGAAATTTGGGTTTGAGGAGATCTATATAAGAGAGGAAAGGGTCTTGTATTTTGACAAGTGGAGGAGGAAGAAAGTTACATGGCTGAGAAAAGAAGGGCAGCCGTGTGTTGTGTTGTTTTTTTTTGTTTTTTTACTGTGTGTACTGTAGCAAATATATAAATATTCTTAAATTCAAAAACCTCTTTATAAAAAAATCGATCGTATGCACACCTCGAACCTCGGATCTTGGGGCGCAACATCTCGATTTGATCGTTTCAGAAAGACGATCAAAATGAGTATAATGTCGATATACTTTTGATCGAGTTTTGAATACCCGAAATTTTCGGATACGGTTTTTGTTTAAGATCAAATTTTATAATTTAAAAATATCAAACGACCTCCGATTAACGAACGGTCAATTCCGTTGATCTTCTTTCGTCGAATCAGAAATTATGACGGTCTCGATTTGTTTCGCAGTTTCCAAATTTGCGTCGCGACATTTTCGGGCACGCATTACGATACAACCAATTTTTGGTCAATTTTGCCCGAATGACCTTTGATTCACGATCAATTGATCGTTTTAGGTTATCTAATATCGTGAGATAACTTTATTGGATTAACAAGACCTTAATTGGGTCGAGTTCGGGTTTGGTTGGATACTGGATGTTACAAATATAAAAACCTCAAAGGGAGTCTCGTCCTCGAGACTCGAGTCAAGGTCATTAGGTGTTTTGTTTGGATTGTATATGGACATAAAAACCTCAAAGGGTTTTGAACCCATAAAAACCTCAAAGAGAAAACAAGCCATATATTTATCATTATCTAATTACAAAAGCTTGTTTTGATTATTACCTCAGAAAACCTGCGGGTATCGTATCCTCATGTCAGCTTCGGTCTCCCACGTCGCCTCTTCGACGTCGTGTCGATGCCACAACACCTTGACTAATGGAATCTCTTTGCTGTGAAGCTTCTTCACAGCACTGTCAAGTATCTGTATTGACTTCTCCTCATATGTCAAGTCAGGTTTCACGTCTAGATTCTCGTAGCTGATGACGTGTCGAGGGTCGTGTACATACTTCCTCAGGTTGGATATGTGGAAGACATCGTGAATTTTGTGAATTTTTAATTTTTTCAAAGTAACTTGGTATAGCGACCATGGTCGAACACAAGGATCACAATTATGTACTAAGTAATAGATTTTAGAAATACAAGAGGTTTTTACTGTTTTAAGTGGTTTTTAATTTTGTGAATTTTTAATTTTTTCAAAGTAAAGAAAAAGAGCACAATGAACAAATACACACCAATAATCTTGTTGTATTTTTCAAATAGGTTAAAGATGATCAGAAAAATGTAATGAAAACACTTTTAGGTTTTATGCATTTTATAGTGTTTTTGATAATTTTTATATATTTTTCAAAATTTCTTATAATTTTCTAAAAATTAAAAAGTGAGAAAGACGATAAACTGTGCACAAACAGGACCGTAAGTAACTAGTTCAATCCTGAGGTTATTTTTAAGATAAACTAGAGGAAAACATCTACAAACAGGGAATGGAATCAATTATTTTGGATTTTCTATGATCTTATATGATTTTTAGAAGTTTTAAAGTTTTTACGAATTTTTAGGTTTTTACAAAGTATTTTTCAACAAAATGAATACTGAAGTTATAGCAATGAAATACAATTGCGGAATATTTGTGGAACTTTTAGGTGATTTTTCGAATTTTTTTATGAATTTTCTAAAATAAAATTGGACTTTTAAGGGTAAGTTTTAATTTTTTAGTGATAAAAAAATGAAAATTAACAAGAAAAAATCACCATAAATAATACATGCAATCAGTAACTATAAGTAATTTTTAGGAAACTTTTGGAGTTAATTTAATATTTATTTTACTAAATAAAAGTCAACTAATTAAAAACAGTTTATGTGGACTGGTCTATTATTATTTTAAATTCTTGGTCCTAGCAGACAACAAGCAATAAAATTCCAGAGGGTTCGATGAAATTTCACCACAGTAACCACACGCAACACGTGAATATGATTAACAAGGGTATATATGCAATTCTTAAAATTAAAAATTCATTCCATAACATTCTACAAGTTCCGGGAAAAGACTACAAATATCCCAAAAATGTGTGCGGGGTGCACGTGACTGAGACTCAAATGGATCGAAATGCAAATATCAATTATACCAAGGGACTCACTTTAAATGTCTTTAACTACCAATTATTTTATTGGATTAAACATAAATAGCATTAAAGGTAGGAGAAAAAGTGAAATATACTCTTCGTTGCGGTACGTGTCAGGCATGTGGGACTTTTGGCACATACAGTCCTGATGAGGCACTACAAAGTCAATCTGGTGGTTCTAATTATGTTAGGGGCGTGCAGTCAAATCTACCACACCATGTCTAATCCAACGATTTGCAGGGGCTGATATATTGGGCGACATCGATGGGGGACCAGATCTTATCAAAAGGCTAAGGTTTGGGCGCTATCAGATGACCTTGATCAAGTATGGACTTCCTTCTCTAGATCGAACGACAAAGAGGGATGTTGGATGAACATACAAAGGAGAACTTCAACCGAATGTGGAAGGCAATCCACAAGTCCGATGAAGTCGCTATGGGATCCAGCATCGTCGTGAAGTCTCTCCTCGTCGGTCATGGGGCTCAGGTGAAATGTGAATGGTCGAAAATCCTAGACAGTGGTGCTCTACCTAGAGCTGTTCTGCCACCTAAAATGAGGTTTAGATCGTGCCTCCTTATGCTTGTTGGTACCTGCAAAGGGAATATGGACTCGGAAGCTTTGCTATAGTCATATTATTTCTTGTAAACATAAAGATAAGCGAAGGGGATACGAAGGTTGGTTTTCGACGACGGTGTAAGAGGGAAACCTAGACTAGTCCTTCTCCTATGAGCAATATCTAGGATGATCAGGTCACGGAAGGAGATGGAGGGTGAGTTGAGGTATCACTCTCAGCAGGTAGATGGATAGGATTGGGCTCTGATGATTTGGAGATTGAGCTAAGTGATGAAATCGAAAGGAAATGGGATTGCAGTCGAGATGGGGATACCTGACGGGGGTACGATGGTCAACGTACTACAACTAGAGGAATGGTAATGTTGTAGCCTCGATCTTGTTGCAGCAGGCAGAAGAGGCTTCACGCAGCAGAGCTCCAACCACGTTCTTGAGCTGCGACCAAATAGCCATCAAACCAAGCTCCAAAGAGATCTCCAGAAGGCTTCCACCCTGCTGGAGGTGGCTAGGGAGGAAGGTAGCGGCGAGGAACGAACTGATGAGTGAGGGTGGCGGGGAAGAGACTTTATAGGGATGCCCGAGGGGCTAAAAGAATCGATAGGGAACATGAAACCCTAGGGAGATTCGAACCAACATAGGGATCCGCGAAAATCTCAGATCTACGAGAAATCTTGGGTCTAAATTTCAAGGCAAAGAGATCAAGATTCGGGCATGGTATATGAAAACTGTTTATTATTTTACAAAATATTTTTCTATGATTTTTAATTATTTTTATAATATATAGATATGGTATATATAGTATAATGTAGTATGTACAAGTATAATATACCTATATATTATGTACATGTATTTTTTATTTTATTATTATTACAAAAATACATTACATTTTACATTTTATTTATATATAACATAATTTAAAAAGTATAAAAGAACTTTTTTATTTTTATAAATTAAATAAATATTTTAAATAAATATATATTATGTATAATATTTACAAGTGTGGCTGATGTACAACAGAGTTTTTATTTTCTTTTGCTTTATTTTATGTTTTATCATTTTTATTTTATTTTTATTTTATTTTTGGAATATGTACAACTATTTAAAAATATAGGCACAAAATATTATTTAAAGTAATTTAACATAATTATTTATAGATATAGGTATCATAGGACCCAATCTCCCCTTACTTCCTTCCTTGTCGACCAGGCCAATTATCGACCTTCTCTCGGGGTTTGGGTGAGTCTGTATTTATTAAATAATTACATCCTTGTTTTTTTCTTTTCTCTTTATTCTTTTATTGGGGAAAATATGTGCTAATTATGGAATATTAACAAAGGTATTCACAATGGTAATTTATTATATTCACACATATTTATAGATGTTTTCGCTAAAAGATGAAGGTAGAATAAATGAATAAAGAATGAGAATCAATGATTCATCTAATACTTGAGGGTGATGTGATCATTAATGATTGTATAACCATTATGCTTCCCGGCCTTGATTTAATCAAGCATCTATAAGAGGTCCCCTAGATCTAGATTTGAGATATGATCTCAATATCCAAGTCACAATATGTGGAACATACAATCGCCATGTTCTTATCTCCAAGTATCCACTAAGAAAGTGCATCGTTCTTGAAAGAGTTCAAGAACAACACCTTTGTTGAATTACATATCTGAGCATTGAGATGTTGATAATTAAATGTGATTTAATTATCATGAATAATACGAATGCGATTCATATTATTTAAATGCATGATAATATTGATCCAAGATATATAAATGTGATTTAATTATCAACGATGTGAATAATGTGGATAGTGTTATTTATATATATTATAAATGTGATTTATAATATATTAGAGAGAGCTTATTGTAAATAGTATCTTGAAATTATTTTTTTGATGTGAATTGGATTCACATTGAAAATTAATTGGAAGTGTAATTTACATTTTATTTCAGGTTGTGAATATGATTCATAATTATTTACTAGCATGATTGAAATATTCACAAAATTAATTTGGAATTTCTTTTTGTGAGTTAATTTAAAATAAAAGTTGTTGTAAATATACATGAATTATGAGAAGCCACCACCATCCATTCAATGGATGGTGGACGAACACTGTTGACTTGGTCTCAAGGGTAGCTGTCCCCCCATTTTAGGGAGGTGGGTGGCCTCTCAACTAATCCTTTTATGCAAGTTAATTTAGCTCAAATTAAATTATGTTAATTATTCTATACATATTTAATTTATTCTAAATTAATTATTGTTGTATTTTTACAACAAAATCATGGTCATTGAATAGAAACACAAATCAATCTCAACATTGATTTTGTGTTTCACATGGATTGGAATCCATGCTCCCAAAATACTATAAAAGAAGAGGCAGTCGTAGCTCTTCTTTCACAACACTTTGCAAGTCTCTCTATCTCTCTAATTCTCATTTTACATGCTCCATCTCTCTCTCAGTGGTAAACTACCTTGTTCCCTAGAGAGAGTCACCGTCGATGCCACGTCGTTGTGCCACCACTTCGACTACTCGTGGATCTTCGTCTCCTTAAGTGTGCCTCGCTCATGAAGAAGACATCGGATCTTGTGTGAAGAGATAAGGAGATTCACTGCTTGGATCCTCAACTTGGATTGTGAGGAGTATGTGTCTCATCAACGCACTCGTAAGCATCTCCTCCATTGAATCGGACTTGAGATAGGAGATCGCTTAGTTTAAAGACTTGATCGTAACTACACATCAAGAGGTAATCCTACATATTACTTGTGGTTGGGTTAAACAATATGAGAAGTGCTCTTTGATTATGTGGTTTCATCACTTTTAAATTTTTAAATTCTGCTGCACCGAGCAGCTGGTGTGACTAGTCGCTCTGATCGCATATGATGCGATCATCACGCTACCATGATGCACTTAACGATCTTTCCATGTCCTTTAGTTTCACATTGTATTATGTGATTCTCCCCTTGTGTGACACATTTTTCACTAAATAAGAAAAATGAACTCCCATTATTTTTTTGAAAATACCTAAAAAAGTAAAAATAATAAAATTAAAAAATACATTTCTTTTGAAACTTTAAGTAAAAATAAAAAATTGGACTTAATTGCTTTAGGAGAGCAATCCCCTCACTATCGCAGGTACATTCCATACTTAAGAGGGTGAGGATGTAAAGCTAAGGATTAGAGCCCAAAACCCCAGACTTGTATCCTAAGTCTCTATGTACTGACCTTTAGTACTTGGAGCTGCAAGTACTTGCCATTGACCATAACAGGCATTTTGGTGGGCACTGCTTTACCTTCCTTTTTGGGCCTGATATAACCTAACAACTCAGGCAGATGGTCTATTAATGGGGAAGGGGGGATGTAAAGGCGCAAGCTTGGCAACATGGGGACTCACTTTGTGTTCTTGTGTAACATAACTTTTTGATCACCTAACTTTAAAACTGAAAGATTAATGACCAAATTCTTATTGTCATCGATGTGTGAAGTTTGTGAATTGGGGATTGTTGTTGTGTTTGTTTGTGGCATGTGTGACTCTGCATCTGACATGCCTTTGTTCTATCTTTTGATTGACATCGTGCTCATATATCACATCTTTTTCCATCGAAGATGACTTATCAGTGGTCTTTACACTCAGACTTTGTGAGCTATCGTTACTCCATTGCGGTAGATATGTTTTCATGGACTCGAGATGACCCTCTTACAAGGTAGTTTCACCGATTCATGTGGAGGGTCAGATCCATACTTCCTTGCCTCCCATCCCATTGGTCGAAGGAGACCCTCGTCTTGACATTTCCCTTTCTCCTACACATTTTTCACTTAGTTCTTACGAGGATTTTTCCTTTTTAGATAAGTTGAGAGACACCATGGTAGCAAGAGGGAAAGGACCAGCTGAGGATAGACCGATTGATGAGAGACAACATACATGATCAGATGTGACTACAATAATGCGAGATACTCTCTAGTAGATGAGTACATTGCTTCAGGAGCAGTTTAGAGCCCATGCAGAACCTCGTGTTGAGATTGCAACATTGAGGGTCGGAGGAGGTAACCAATAAGCCAAAGATGTGTCCATAGTCACACTACATTATGAGTATGACCCTAGCATGTATGATACAACATTGGATTTTTTTTGCTACCGAATCAGGGTCCATATAATTCGAGACCATCATTCATATCGCTTCTTTCCAAGTTCTTGGGGACCTATTCTCCTTTTTACACTTGTTTGAGTTGATTTGTCGGACGACTACCTACCCAAATGTTATGTAGGAGGCTATACACCTTGAGGATTTCCCCTTTTCCTTAGCAGATAAGGAACTTTATTGGTTGAACCATCTAGGGAGGGAGATCTCTACATGGTCGATCTTTGGTTCACATTCTTGGGTAAATATTTTCCTCTTGGATGTACGAATGTGATGAGGCACCAAATTTCAAATTTCACTCAATGCCCCCCATGAGTCTTCCCATGAAGAATGGGATCACGTCAAAGATATGATAGAAAAATGTCCTTATCTTGATATTCCAAAGAAGGTGCTTATTCAGAATTTTTTCAAGGGACTATGTGCTGATATCCAAGGATTGGTTAGCGTCATGTGTTGTGGTAGTTACTTGAATAAAGATGCCGAGTTGGTTTGTACCCTTCTGACGGGATAGTCGATAACACTAGAGTTGTTGATTCCATTCAAGCATATTAGAATATCACTCTATGGCCACCACACTAACAAGATCATTAGAAGGTGGTAAATATAGCTAAATTTGATTCACGGTATGCTGATATGGGATTTTTGTGAGAAACTTTCTATAATCGGCATGATTCAGAAGCATATTTAGGAGATATAGAATTTTCGAGTGATGGAGAAGCTTTCATTTCCTGAGCAGATGAGTGATTTAGAGAAGATGACAGCTAAGATTCAAATGCAGAGACAACATCCACCTATACCTCTACTTACACAGAGATCTTCACCCACTCCTCCCACCTGTCAGATACATTTTGTAAAGAGCTAGGAAGGGTCTTCTACGGAGATTCCATATATCACTTCGTCTGAGGAATCATCCACAACAATTCAGAGCTAGATCACTATTCCTATAGTAGAGAATGTTGATGCTTATCCAACTTTTTAGATTAATTGGATTTGGTGTGCTCCAGTTCCTTACTAGTCTCCACTACACAGCACATAACAGAGCATCCACCAAACACTACAAAGATCCACCATTAGCATGTTCGTCAGTGCTATTTGTCCCAAGGATAATTTGTGCAGCATCAATCTCATCATTCTTCCCATCTAGGACTAGTGTATTCGAGCTAATCTCCTACTCCATATTACCCGTACCAGCAGTAATCGCATTCTATTCCTCAACGATCTTCACAACATTATACATCTCAGCCTCCGTACACTTCTTATAGGAAAGAGACATCAAAGAGCCATGGGTAGGCTACTAGACCTGAGTTGCCAGCAGAGTCCTTGGCTTTGAACCAGATTACGGATATGTTGACTACGCTCTAAGTAGCCCATAAGACTGAGAAGGAGCAGGTTAGTCATTGCCTTGATGTGTTAGATGTGCCCAAGACTACTCTTCCAGCACTACCACATATGAATCCAATTCAAGTGTCGTAACACGATTAGGCTAAATATACTAAGGATAAGGTCACCTTTCCTGAATTTTTAGCTTACTATCTTAATGTTAGGAGCTGTAGACATCCACCATTACCTAATCTTACGAAGGAGGGATCTATACATGATGAGGAGCATCAATCTATTCACGAGGATCTACATTCTCATGTTGAGGAGGATCACCATGACGATGCCATAGATAGGAGCGATGTTGAGAAATAGGTGATTTTATTGTTGACACCACTCCAACCCATGCAGACACAACTGAAGAACTTTCTTCTCCTATGTTTGAGAGTTTTGTAGATAATTCTGATACTCTCAATTATATCTTGATTTCAATGAAATGAATAAATATGAGATCTTTTTTTTTCTTGAGATTGTTCCTTTTTCTTATGCTTTATTTCGTAAAGGAAAGAAAAACTCCAATTGAAAAATTATGTAAAGATCACACATGTTTGAATATACCACTCCATAATGCCTTGGATCATTTTCCTACACTCATGCAACAGTTGAAGAACAGATATACACCATGTAGGAAAAAGAAGTCACGTACTGAGAAGCACATCTTGACCAAGGCCACATCTTGCAGAATTCAGAACAAGCTACCCAAGAAGAAGAGAGATTCAAGTACTCATTATGTATGATGCAAGATTTCAAATGCAACATTCGATTATACTCTCTTAGGAAATGCTTCCTCCATTAACTTGTTATCGTCTCTACTAACAGTGAGTAATTTGATGATTGTTTAATGCACCAAGACAATTTACTTCAGAAATTTTGTGAGGTGAATCTCATTTTATCTTGGCAAAAGAGACATTTTATGACTACAAATGGGATTGTGTTGGGGCATGTTATCTCCAAGGAAGGTATGGAGACTAACCATGCCAAGGTGGATGTCATCAATCATCTCTACCCACCAACCAACGTCAAGCAGTCACGATCTTTTATAGGGCTTATTGGTTTTTACCTATGGTTTATACACATGATTTCTCCAAGATTACATGACCGTTGATTGAGTTGTTAGGCAAAGGCATCATGTTTTTGATAGATGACAAATGTCTTGATGCATTACTCACATTAAAGAACATGATTATCACTGCTCCTGTCCTACCGTTGTCTCATTAGTCTCTTCCCTTTGAGGTCATGATGGATGCTTCACGATTGGGGATGTATCAAGATAGAGGAGGAATGGACTCCTAGTTACTATTTACTATGTCGTCCATACTCTAGATAATGCACAGAGGAATTACAAAGTGACAAAAAAAGAGATGTTGGCAATGGTGTTTGCATTAGATAAGTTCGTATCATATCTTCTTAGTTGCAAGAGAATAGTTTTTCCAGATCATTCGACGATCAGATACTTGATGGAAAAGAAGGATGCCAAAACATGGCTTCTTGGATGGATTCTCTTTCTTCAAGAATTCAATTTGTATATTAAGGACAAACTTGGAGTAAAGAATGTGACAACTGATCACCTCTCCCGTTTACATTTAGATTAGTCTCCAGATGAGTATTCACCAGGCATTGCAGAGAGATTTCCAGACGAGAGCATCTTGGTAGTGACAAAGATTATGTGGTATGCTGATATAGTGAACTTTCTGGTCACGCAAAAGAGTCCAGAGGGTTAGCCGGAGGATCAAGTTGACAGGGTAGTTTTTGAGACACGATACTACCACTTGGAGGATTCGATCCTTTTTCATTGGGGGGCAAGATCGTATTTATAAGCGATGTATGCCTCAGGAGGAATACAATAGTGTACTCAACTTGTACCATTCTCTAGAGGCAGAAGAACATCATTCTGTAGAGAGGACACCATAGAAGATACTCCTAAATGGTTTTTGGTGGTTGATTCTGAAGAGAGATGCTTGCATCTTTGTGAAGAGTTGTCCAATTTGTTAGAAAGCAGGAGGGATGATCAGTGTAAGAGATGAGATGTTGATGATGAAGGATAAGGTGAGATCCTTAAGCGCATCACATCAGCGTGAGGATCACATCGTATGCGATCAGGAGCGACTAGTCACACTAGTTGCTAGAGGCATCGGAAATTAATTTTTTTCATGAGATGAAACCACATGATCCCAGAATACTTCTCGGATCATTTCATCTAAACCACAAACACGTATTAGGGTTACCACTTGAAGTGTGGTTACGATATATTCTCTAAATGAAGAGACCTCTTGTCTAAAGTTTGATCCAACGGAGGAGACACTTGCGAGTGCGTTGATGAAACACATGCTTCTCATAATCCTTGTTGGTAATCCAAGCGACGAATCTCCTGATATAATCTCATGAGATCCTACATCTTCTTCACGAGCAAGGCACACCGAAGGAGATGTAAATCCATGAGCAAACAATTAGGTAGCATAACGGTGATGCTGCAGTGATGGTGACTCTCTCTAGGGCATCACGGTGGATGGCCACAAGAGTGAGAGGCAGAGAGATGGCATGTAGAATGAGTGAGAGAGGAGAGAGCTTGCTGATGTTATTGTTGTAAACTTAAGAATATCAAGGGGTGCTTCTTCTTACATAGGGTTTTGGGAGTCCATGGATCACAATCTACGGACTACACAAAATCAATGGATGAGATTGATTTGTTCTTCTTTTAATGGTCAAGATTTTGTTGGAAAAACATAACAACAATAAATTTAATTTATATTAAATATATATTGATAAATCAATATAAGTTAATCCTAAAATTAAATCAATCAAACTTGGAGACAATGGAAGGAGATATCCTCCTTCCATGTAGGTGGAGTGGACAACCACCTTTTCCTTATATGAATTGGTGGCCGTCCCCTTGTCCTTATAGGAAAGGGGAAATCTTCATGTAATCTCCAATATTACATTATTCCATGCATCTCCAATATTTACAACAATAATTATTGTAAATTATTCTACAAAAATAATTCATAGTTAATTTGTGAATGTTACAATCTTGCCATTAGAAAATTGTGAACCATATTCACAACCCAAAATAGAATGTGAATAACATTTTCAATTAATTGTCCGAAGTGAATCCAATTCACATCAACATTTAGTTAACAAATGTAAATTACAAATAGCTCTCTCTTATATATTATAAATCACATTTATAATATATATGAGTAATATGGATAGTGCTCTCCACATTTATTCATATCCATGATAATTAGATCACATTTAATCATATTGAATCTCTATTCTCTTGTGCTCAAATAATATGAATCACATTCACATTTCACATCTCTGATAATTAAATCACATTTAATTATTGTAGATAACTCTCCTTATAATATGAATTAAATTTATATTATTCATGATAATTAAATTACATTGAAATATCTATTTTCTCAAAGCTTGGATACATATATCAAAAATTAAATTATCCTTGAACTCTTTCAGGGATAATGCACTTTCTCCGCATATACTTGGAGATAAGGACAGAACAATTGTACTGTTCCACGTGTAGTGACTTGGACATTGAGATCACATCTCAAATCTAGATCTTGCGAACCTCTCATAGATGCTTGATTAAATCAAGATCGCAAATCTAATCTTCTCATTGCATTTGAATCATATTCAGATCAATATCCAATATTTGGACCAAGATCAGATCACTTCTCTACTGAGAGGAGTCACTAAAATCCAAACAGAAGCGTCATGGTTATACAATCGTTTATGATCACATCACTATAAGGGATCCCTAAGACTTGTACATCCTACATACTGGAAGACCCAAAATAAACCAGAAGTATAAGATGAATTTTGCACTGTCTACTTTAGGGATTTATCATTAAGTTTCTCATTTGATCATTGGGAGTCGGTATCGATCATATACTTTCCAAAAGAATATATCATACCCAGGTATTGATCATATACTTTCCAAAAGCATATATTAGACCCTACAAATTCAGCCAAAATGAGAATACCGTGTGCGGAATTTGATTCTTACAAATATCTCATGAGTGAGCTCATGTCTTCTGATTCAGTAATGAACCTGTATGATCCCTTTGAGTGATCTTATTACTCATATGCCTTTGTATGCATACCAGCGCACATGTTTATAGACCTTGATTAGGTCATCAACCTATTGGCCTTCCAAATGTACATACTTAGACATATAGTAACACATCTGTCTCCGGTCAGAGGATGCGTGCCTATATCGTGACAACATACGACCTAGGACTTTGGTTATCTCGATCTCGTTAAGTCAACTCTTCGACCTAACTTATCTAACACCTATGAAACTCTATTTCTATGCAGAGGACCTACATGAAGAGGTCGGTTAGATATTAGCCTTTAGATAAAGGATTGTCATCTCCTTCTCAGAGTAGAGATCCTCTCTTAACAATCATTTGATGGTGCTTGATGAGTCCTCAATCTAACTCTTTAGATATTCATCCAAGCACCAGCCTCTTTGGTTCAATAATTGAATCAACAGCTGTATGATCATTAAGATGGCCATAGTACATAACCCTATTTGTACTAAGGGAACTATTATGCAAATAAGTTATTCTTCATTTCAGATTAGGGAATGATATTTGCAACAAGATTTATTACATAATGACTCGTCGTGGGATCACATGTCCAACAATCTCCCACTGGCTCAAAGAGCCATTAATGGGCTAATATTTAAACACACACTCATGTGATAATCATAGGCTATTTAGAAAAAAAGTTAGGTAAGCTGATTAATCACTCTATTCCCAAGAGACTACACCAAGTCCTTTTACGACATTTGCATATCTCCTAGTAACAGTGCTTGCATCCAATGCGAGAATTGCATCTTATGCAACCAATACTCAATCTTATTAGTTATAATGTACATGGCACTACATATCAATAATTATAATTATTATAACCAAACCAGAATACCCTTATTCCCAGAGATATATATCTCCTAAGTTATTTGTAGTTAAGACCTTTTAGATCACTATCTATAATATCTTAATCTCTTGAAGATAAGACTTAGAGATCATTATCTCTAAAGTATTGTCATCTTTGAACATATTGTTATTACTACAACTAAGTGTTTTATCTCCATGATAGGATTAGCAATAGTTTACTCCTCTCAATAAATGGGAGACATCCGGCTTTTGCACACATATAGTATATACTCGACTTCTTGTAACTGATGCACAAGTGCAAGCAGTTCTGGCATTCACTTCCTCAACTCCTTGAGGTGCTATCCCTTCAGATAGGTCAGTACCATATCTTAAGGAAAAGAAGAATTTCATGGAATTTCGTAGTAAATGGAACATGTCCAAGGTGTACTACTAATGTAATGGTCTCAATACCCTCTTCTCTTTGCTTCTGAACAACTTCAGAACTAAGATCTTAAGAGGTTTCCTTGAGATCACTCATTTTAAAACACTCATTTTCTTCCTTATATCATTCCAAATGATTAGGATATCATCTACATTTAGCATGATGAACACAATGGTACTCTCACTAAGCTTCATATAGTTCATTAAGATTCTATATGAAATCATAACATTTATAGTTTTATCAAATCTTATGTTCCAACTACAGAAGCTTATTTGAGTCCATAGATGGATTTTCTTCAGCTTGAACACATTTCTTTCCTCAACCATGAAGCCATAGGGCTACTTCATGTGAATATCCCTAGAGAGGTATTCATAGAGGGATGCAATATTGACTTACATCTTGTAGATGTCAAAGTCAAATTGTGTAGCTATAGTAATCAATAATATAATCAGTTTAAGCATGGTCACTAGAAAACAAGTCTCATAGCAAGCGATGTCTTCTTTCTTCGTGTGGATATGAACCGTGTTTTGAAGGTCTCTACCTTCTCATCAGGTCTCCTCTTTCTCTTGAAGATCCATTTACACCTAACTGGTCTTACCCGTCTAGGTGGATCCTCGAGGGTCCATATACAACACTTGTATATGAAGTCTACTTTCGACTTTATTGCTAACATCCATATTTCCATGTCATGATCTTCAGAAGCTTCATCACATGAAGTTCGATCAATGTCATATTTCTCTGAAACATGGAATCTATCCTCAAACTCATTTGAAGAGGTATTAGTGTTTCATCTTTAATTGTCCTTTTAGTTTATGATTTCAGGAGCATCGTCATCTTCTCAAGATTCGATGAGTTCCTTCACTTCATTTTCATCTTGATACTCAAGAATCTCATCCTCTAAGAATCATATTATCAGAGACGATATATTTTAAGAATCTTAATGTCATAAAGTAGGTATGAAATACCATCCTTTATTTTCCTAATGAAGTAGCAATCTTTGGTGCTAGATTCTAGGTTACATGCATGAAACCTTATTAAGGATACATATTGTAGTCTCTACTACATATATACCTGGAAACTAAGAGATAATTATGCTAAGATTAATCATTGACCAAATCATGTCACACATGATCCAATTGTATCTCCCTATAACTCTATTGAGTTTAAGTTTATTAGGAGGAGTGATATAGGAATGATATTCCTTTCTTCATAATGAATTATTTGAATTTATCTAATAGGTACTTGCTACCTAGGTTACATCAAATTCATTTTATATTTCTTCAAACATTAGTTCTAAATCAAAATTGTGAATTTTTTTTAACATTTCAAAGCTTTCTAAGATGAAGTGAAGAAATCTCATATTACACATAATCATGAATAGATATCACATATCCATAATGTTTATTATGATATAGATGATACACATACATCAATATGTATGAGATTTTGAATACCTTGACATATTACACCATTCTTAGAGAAGGGGGTGTTGGACATTGTACTTTGAATACAATATTCATAAGAATATATGATTTAAAATTTCAGGCAATCTAAAGTACATTTCTTACTAGTCTATTGATCTCATAAACATACATATGTCCAAAGCTTGATTCTAGATCATTGTCAAATGATCTTTATCCTCCTATTGATCTTTAGATGTTTAATTTTTAATATTTAGAAATGTTAATAAACTATTCATTAATTTTCTAATTTAGTAAAGTCCTTTAGAGTTAGATTACTTTCTGAAAAATATCCATCATAACTCTTTATGATAGGTCTATTTCAGAACTCATGTTTATTTCCAACATTTAGAAATATACAATGAGTGTATTCTAGTATCTAGGTCATAGAGACATTCTCTAAGACTAAGGACTCTTCAATTGAATTTTATAAGTCTATCTATCCAATAGAGATTGTTGCAACAATTGCATAAATATCCACGTGGATGACAATTAAACCTTAAGATCAAAATTTCCAGTCTTCTAAAACACATGCAACCAATTACAAATGTCATTAGAAGAATGAGATATAATTATTAGATCCTGATCCAAGCGACGAATCTCATGATCTCATCACAAGAGATCCTACGTCTTCTTCACAAGCAAGGCACACCGTAGGAGATGGAGATCGACAAGCAAACAAACCAGCAACATAAGGACGACGCGGTGGTGATGGCGACTCTTTTAAGGGCATCATGGTGGACGACCACAAGAGAGAGAGGAAGTTCGTATGTGGAGAGAATGAGAGAGAGAGCATATGTTATAAACTTAAGAAGAGCAAGGCGTGCTTCTTCTTATATAGGGTTTTGGGAGTCCATGTATCACAATCCATAGAATACACAAAATCAATGGATGAGATTTATTTGTGCTTCTTCAAATGGCTAAGATTTTATGGAAAAATACAACAACAAGTAATTTAATTTAAACTAACTATATATTGGTAAATAAGGGAAATTATCCAATGAGCCCTGTGCCCATTTGAGATGAGATGAGCCCACTCATTTTTTTACCATTATTTCCTATCTTTTTGAGATTAATAGGTATCTGTTTACAAGTGTTATATCATATTCTTACTACTAGTAACTATTTTCAGGAAAAAAACCTTAAAAGTCATACAAAATGATTGTATTATTATTTGTATTACTAGTCTCATTTTTATTCTTACTAATGACCATTTCTTGTGAATCTGAGATTTTCTTTATATGAAAATAGTTACTAATAGTAAGAATATGATATAACAACAGTAAATAAATAAGCATTGAACTCAAAATGATGGAAAATATTGGTAAAATATGAGTGGGCTCATCTCATCTCAAATGGGCACAGGGCCCATTGGATAAGCCCCCGGTAAATAAATATAATTTAGTCCCAAAATTAAATCAATTAAACTTGGAAAAAATGGAAAGGAGATTCCCTCCTTCCATATAGGAAGAGGGGACGACCACCCTTTCCTTATCAGAATTGCTGACCATCCGCTTCTCCTATTAGGAAAGGGGGAATCTCAATGCAATATCCAAGATTGCATGGTTCCATGTATCTCCAATATATACAACAATAATTGCTTTAAATTATTCTAAAAAATAATTCATAATCATTTTGTGAATATTGCAATCTTGCCATTGGAAAATTGTGAATCATATTCACCACTCAAAATAAAATAAATTAACTTTTCAATTAATTATCCAATTTGAATCCAATTCACATCAACATTCAATGAACAAATGTAACTTACAAATAGCTCTCTTATATATTACAAATCACATTTATAATATATATGATTAATATGGATAGTGTTATCCACATTATTTTTATCCATGATAATTAAATCACATTTAATCATCTTGGATCTCTACTCTTATTTGCCCAAATAATATGAGTCATAATCACATTATTCATATCTTTGATAACTAAATCACATTTAATTATCTAAGATAACTCTCTTTATAATATGATTCAAATTCATATTACTCATGATAATTAAATCGCATTCAATTATCAATTTTCTCAATGCTCGGATATGTATATCAACAATGAAATTATCCTGAACTCTTTTAAGGATAATGCGCTTTCTTCGCGGATATTTGGAGATAAGGATAGGGCGATTGTATTGTTCCACATATATTGACTTGGATATTGAGATCACATCTCCAATCTAGATCTTGCGGACCTCTCATAGATGCTTGATTAAATCAAGACCATAAATCTAATCTTCTCATTGCATCTGAATCACATTCAGATCACAGTCCAACATTTGAACCAAGATTAGATTACTTCTCTATTGAGAGAACTCACTAAAATCCAGACCCGTTTCATCACTCCCTAGGAATGGAAGAATCATGGTTATACAATCATTTATGATCACATAAACATTAGGTATTCCCAATACATGTACATCCTACATATTGGAAGACCCAGAATAAACCCAAAGTATTAGATCAGTTTTATACCGTCTACTTCATGGTTTTATCATTAAGTTTCTCATTTGATCATTGGGAGTCGGTATCGATCATATACTTTCCAAAAGCATATATCATACCTAGGTCTTGATCATATACTTTCCAAAAGTATATATCAAACCTACAAATTCAGTGAAACATCCAAAGAGAGACGACCGTGCATGGAATTTTATTCTTCCCGATATCTTATGAGTGATCCCATGTCTTTTGATTTTGTAAATGAACATGTATGGTCCCTTTGAGATATCGTATTACTCATATGCCTATACATGCACACTAGTGCGCCAATGTATAGACCTTGGTTAGGTCATCAACCTATTGGTTTGCCAAATGTACGTACTTAGACATATAGTAACACATCTGTCTTCGGTCAGAGGATGTGTTCCTATAACGTGACAGCATACGACATAGGACTTTGGTTATCTCGATCTCGTTAAGTCAACTCTTTGACCTAACTTATCTAACAACTCCGAATCTTTATTCCTATGCATAGGACATGCATCAAAAGGTCGGTTAGATATCAGCCTACAGAGAAAATATTACAATCTTCTTCTCAGACTGGAGATCATATCTTAATAGTCATTTTATGATGCTTGATGAGTCCTCAATGTAACTCCTTAGATAGTCACCCAAGCACCAACCTCTATGATTCAGTTATTGAATCAACAATTGTATGATTATTAAGATGGTTATGTCACATAACCCTAATTGTACTAAGGGACATATTATGAAAATTAATTATTCTTCATTTAAGATTAGGGAATGATATTTGCAATAACACTTATTGCATAATGGCTTGTCATAGGCTTGCATGTTCAACAATCTCCCACTATCCCAAAGAGCCATTAATGGTCTAATCTTTAAACCCTCACTCATGTGACAATCATAGGCTATTTAGAAAAATAGCTAGGTAAGCTGATTATTCACTCTATTCCCAAAAGACTATGCCAAGTCCTTTTACAACACTTGCATATCCCCCAGTAACAGTGCTCACATCTAATGCAATTGTTGTATATTATGCAACCAATACTCAATGTCGTCAGTTATAATGTCCTTGACACTACAACTAAATAATTATCATAATAAGTATTTCCATAATTCTTATAAGAATACCCTTATTCCTGGAGATCTCTATCTCTTATGGTATCCGCATTTAAGACCTTTTAGAAAACTATCTATAAAGTCTTAAGTTCTTGAAGATAAGACTTTGAGATCACTATCTTAAAAATTGTCATCTTTGAAGATATTGTTATTACTACAATTAAGTGTTTTATATCCATAGTAGAATTAGTAACATTTACTACTTCCGCTGCATGGCAGACATCTGACTTCTGTACACATTTTGCAAATACTCAGCTTCTCATGACTGATGCGCAAGAGCAAGTAGTTTTAGCATTCACTTCCTCAAATCTTTGAGGTGTTATCCGTTCAGATAAGTTAGTACCATATCTTAAGGAAAAGAAACCTTTCTTGGAATTTTCCAGAAAATAGAAATGTCCAAGGTGTACTACAAATGTGACGGTCTCAATAACCTCTTCTTTTTGCTTCTAAACATCTTCAGAACTAAGATCTAAGAGGTATCCTTGAGATCATATCTTAAGGTATGGAATAGCAAATTGCGAAAAAATTATTATCATCATTAAATCATTCCAAATGATTAGGATATTATATACATTTAGCATAATGAACACAATGACACTCCCACTAAGCTTCACATGGTTCATCAAGATTCTATCTAAAATTATAACCTTTATAATTTCATTAAATCTGATGTTCCGACTACAACAAGCTTATTTGAGTCCATAGATGGAGTTCTTTAGCTTGCACACCTTGCTTTCCTCAACCATGAAGCTCTAGGGCCACTTCATGTGAATATCCTCAGAGAGGTATTCATAGAGGAATGCAATATTGACTTTCATCTTAGAGATGTCAAAGTCAAGTTGTGTAGCTATAGTTAGCAATAATCTGATGAGTTTAAGCATGGTCACTAGAAAGCAAGTCTCATCGCAAGAAATGTTCTTCTTTCTTCATGTGTATCTTGTTGATATGAGCCGTGCTTTGAAGGTCTCGACCTTCTCATCAGGCTGCCTCTTTCTTTTGAAGATCCATTTACACCTTTCTGGGTCTTACCCATATAGGTGGATACTTGAGGGTCCATATACAACATTTGTATATGAATTCTAGTTTAGACTTTATTGCTAACATCCATCTTTCCATATCATGATCTTCAGAAGATTAATCACATGAAGTCAGATCATTGTCAGACTTACCTAACACATGGAATACATCCTCAAACTCATTTGAAGAGGTATAAGTGTTTCATCTTTAATTGTCCTTTTAGTTTCTGATTTCAGGAGCCTCATTATCTTCTCAAGATTAAATGAGTTTCTTTACTTTGTTTTCATCTTGATTCTCAAGAGAGTCATCCTTTAAGAATCACATTCATAGAGGAGATCTTTCAAGAATCTCAAGGTCATAAAGCTGGTATCCAATACCATCCTTTATTTTCCTAATGAATTAGCACTCTCTAGTGCTAGATTCCAGCTTACTTTCATGGAACCTTATTAAGGATATATTTTGCAAACTCTACTACATATATACCTTGGAAACTAAGAGGTAATTATTTTAATACACATCATTTATCAAATCATGTCACACATGATCAATTGTATCTCCCTACAACTCTATTTAGTTTAAGTTTATTAGGTGGAGTAAGATAGGAATAATACTCATATCTCCATAAGGTATTCCTTGAATTCATCTCATAGGTACAAGCTACTTAGGTTAGATCAAATTCATCTATCTTCCTTCAAACTTTGGTTCTAAACCAAAAATTGTGAAATATTTGAACATTTCAAAGATTTCTACGGTAAAGAGAAGAAATCTCATATCACAAATAATCATCGAGTGATATCACATATCTTCAATGTTTATTATGATATAGATGATCCATGTACATCAAAATATATGAGATCTTGAATACCTCGGCATCTAACACCATTCTCAAACAAGGGTGTATTGGATATTTTTCTTCGAATACAATATTCACAAGTATGTAAGATTTGAAATTTCAGACAATCTAAAGTTTCATCTCTTACTAGTTTATTGATCTCATCAATAGATACATGTCCAAATCTTGATGCCATATGATTGTCAAATGATCTTCATCCTCTTATTGATCTTTAAAGGTTTAATTTTCAGTATTAGAAATCTTAATGAACCATTCATTAATTTTCTAATTAAGCAGAGTCCTCTAGATGTCAGACTACTATCTGAAATATATCCATCATAACTCTTTATGACAGGTCTATTCCAGACTTCATGTTTATTTCCAACATTTAGAAATAAACAATGAATGTAATCTAATATCAAGATCATAGAGGCATTCTCTAAGACTAAGGGCTCTCCCGTTGAAATTTTGAAATCTATCTATCTAATAGAGATTGTTGCAACCATTACATCAATATCCAAGGATGACTATTAAACCTGAAGATCAAATTTTTAGTCTTCTAATACATATGCAATCCAATTGCAAATGTCATTAGAAAAAAAGAGATACAAATATTAGACTTGATCTTATCATATAAGTAAGTCAATTTCAATGAAGATATGTAGATATAGATTATTACAATGCATTATCCGAGTCCTTTTCTTAAGGATTCAAGATAGACTTGATGGCCATACTATCAACACATCAGCTTATTGTAGTATTGGCATTTATCCAACCTTTTGGATGTCATATGGAAGTCATAGAAGTACTGTCACCTCTTTGACTTTCCTTCTAAACTTGGGTATGATCCATGCTTCCACTATGCTCTCTTCATTTATAAACAACTCTTATAAATCAATGTAACTTGCCAATACTACAACTTGGGTCTGATCCATGCTTCCACTGTGCTCTCTTCATTTAAGACAAGGGATCTCTTATGTTGAACTCAAAAAGAATTCAGTGTAAGAGTATTTCAACATTTATACATGCTTCATTTAATTCATATAATATGAATATTATGAATCTTCTTGAATGACTATAGTATAGATAGTATAATGATGATACTCATCATATCTACATACATCTTAACTCTAAAAGACTTCAGTTCAGGTAGGTACTCAAACATTTTGAATACATCATCTCTTACAGAGCTACCATTCTGATTCTGCATGGTGCACTGAATCATGTCATTCATGATTAAATGTTGAGAGCACATATGTATGCCAGAACATCTTCTTAGATTTTAAAATGATTATTTGATAATTACGATCATATCTACATGTCACTTCTAAAGTACATTCGATGAGACCAAGACTTTAGAGACACACAAACCCTAGGGTTGAAGTCCTATTGTCTATTTAATTGTCATTCCTCATTATTATGAGGAAACTTGAATATATATTATGCGTTCAACTACAAGTACAATTTCTTGATCATGGATCTAATCCACGACATTTTACTGAAGTGAGTTCAATAAAGGATTATCTGAAATAAGAAATTTGCATATATATATATATATATATATATACTTTTCTTTGATTTAGGCAGTTTTATATCAAAGTTGTCTTTCCTTGTCAACACCGAAAGTTCATTCCCTTAATCACTTTCAATGTAAGAGATAAACATACTATTATATCTCAATCATGATTTGGAATCTTCTTCTTTATCTTTGTCACATTCCAATAATATGAGAACCTGTAACTCGGATAAAAAAGAAGCGGGAACACATTCTGCCTTGCAAGTCCAACTTGCATTCCCAGTTCGGTCTTTAACACCTGAGCCCACTACTCCTAAGGTGATGTTGATCCATCATTAATTGAACCAAGCCATCAACAAGAATACAACTCGCTATGCGCAATCCAATATCACCCCAATAATATGAGGACACAATATTGGGGTCACTACACATACGTCCTTACTCTTTCAAGAAGCTAAGAGCCCGATCCAGGTGCACTTGTATGCAAGAGAGGACACTTCGGACAGACGTCTCCTACATACAATCTCTGGTGACGGAATCCTTCGCCTCGATAGGATATCATGGATGTCACTTATGTGATCATCCATATCATATTCAATTTTTAATTAATCATTATGAATCATATTCATTAAAATTAATTCTTCCTATGGAAATACAACTATATACATAATAGAGTGTTCTTATTTTAATTAGATTCCAATTAATATAATCATATTAAATTAATGATCCAACTAATATCCAACCAACATTCTTTATTGTTACTTGAAATAATAGTATTATCTCAAAAAACATATTATTCATTAGAAAAATACACCGTGATCTCTCCTGCATTATCCCATCCCTACCCATTGTCATGGCCATTACTAACGGGAGTGAGACAGAGCGCACACGGTGCAACCAGCTACCTCAACGCTCCCTGACTAGGCACCATATTGATCATTGTGTACTTGAGATGATAATCGGTTCTTAAACCGAAGTTATAACATATATTAATAATCAAAATATTTTTATTAACATTATAAGGAAATTTGCTAAACAAATTCTCAATCCTATTCAAGCAACTTTGTTTATTGGAAAGTGTATAATGTAACCAATTGTGATCTAGATCATATCTAATCAATTATTGGTAAAGGCAATGTAATTTAAGGAAATAATTATCATCAAATATTTCATAAATATTTATCCATAATTATACCAATAAATTAAATCATTTAATTTAATTAATTGATTAAATGACAATCACAAGGTTCTTGATTAGCAAAGTAATTTTCAGCAATGACCCTCACTTACTAAAATTAGCATATCTCAATCAATTTAAATAAAAAAATTAAGCAAAATAAGTTTCCAAAGTTTGATAATTTGATTTGCAACATAAAGTATGTGATTTGCATGCATTTTTAGGCGTCAAATCAGTAATTAAATCTTTAATTACGTCATGATTCGCAGTCCCTGAAACAGTTGATACATGTTCACTAAAACGATCATAACTTGAGCAAACGGATTCAAAATCACGCATACTTAGATCCTATGGTTTCCTTATTTAATGGGTAACATAATTCAAGTGATAATGTTGTGTTTAAAAATTTCAAAAGGGCGGAAAATAATCACTAAACATAGATGCAAAATTGAAATATGATAAAACTTTCGCAAATCCTAACGAACCCAAGTCTTCCTAGGTTTATGGATCGCATCCAAAACTTTCAACCTAAGTCTTTGATACAAATTGAAGGATATGGTAAGATCCTTAAGCACATCACGGAAACATGAAGATCACATCGTATGCAATCAGGAGCAACTAGTCGCACTAGTTGCTCGAGGCAACGTAAATTTAAAAATTTTTCATGCGACGAAACGACTTGATCCAAGAACACTTCTTGGATCATTTCATCTAAACAAAAAACAAGTAATAGTATTAACTCTTAAAACATGATTTCAATCGAGTCTCTAAACGAAGAGACCTCCTATCTCAAGTCTGATCTGATGGAGGAGACACTTACGAGCATGTTGATGAAACACAGCTTCTCGCAATCCGTGTTGATGATCCAAGCGACGAATCTCCTGATCTCGTCACACGAGATCTGACATTTTATTCACGAGTGATGCGCACCAAAGGAGATGGAGATCCATGAGCAAACAATCTAGCAGCATAACGGTGACGCGGCGGCGATGGCGACTCTCTCTTTAGGGAATCATGGTGGACGACCACAAGAGAGAGAGAGAGAGAGAGGAGGTTGGTGTGTAGAGAGAATGAGAGATAGAGAGAGCATATGTTGTAAACTTAAGAAGAGCAAGAGTTGCCTCTTCTTATATAGAGTTTTGGGAGTTCATGGATCACAATCCATGGACTACACAAAATCAATGGATGGGATTGATTTGTGCTTCTTTCAAAGACCAAGAATTTATTTTGAAAAATACAACAACAAGTAATTTAATTTATATTAACTATATATTGGTAAAAATATAATTTAATCCCAAAATTAAATCAATTAAACTTGTACATAATGGAAAGGAGATTCCCTCCTTCCATATAGGAAGACTGGACAACCATCCTTTCTTTATAGGAATTGCTGACCACCCCCTTCTCCTATTAGGAAAGGGGGAATCTCAATGCAATGTCCAAGATTGTATGATTCCATGTATCTCCAATGTTTACAACAATAATTGTTGTAAATTATTCTACAAAATAATTATAATCATTTTATGAATATTGCAATCTTGCCAGTGGAAAATTGTGAATCATATTCACCACCCAAAATAAAATGTAAATTACCTTTTCAATTAATTTTCTAATGTGAACCAATTCACATCAACATTTAATTAACAAATGTAACTTAAAAACAACTCTCTCTTATATATTATAAATCACATTTATAATATATATGATTAATACGGATAGTGCTATCCACATTATTCTTATTCATGATAATTAAATCTCATTTAATCATCTTGGATCTCTATTCTCATTTGCCCAAATAATATGAATCATAATCACATTATTCACATCTTTGGCAATTAAATCACATTTAATTGTCAAAGATAACTCTCTTTATAATATGAATCAAATTCATATTACTCATGATAATTAAATCGCATTCAATTATCAATTTTCTCAATGCTCGGATACATATATCAACAATGAAGTTATCCTGAACTCTTTTAAGGATAATGCGCTTTCTCTGTGAATACTTGGAGATAAGGACATGACGATTGTATTGTTCCACGTATATTGACTCAGATATTGAGATCACATCTGAAATCCAGATCTTGCGGACCTCTCATAGATGTTTGATTAAATCAAGACTGTAAATCTAATCTTCTCATTGCATCTAAATCACAATCAGATCATAGTCCAATATTTGGACCAAGATCAGATTACTTTTCTACTGAAAGGTATCACTAAAATCCCGCCCCGTTTCATCACCCCCTAGAAATGGAAGTGTCATGTTTATACAATCGTTTATGATCACATCACCATTAGGTATTCCCAATACCAGTACATCCTACATACTATAAGACCCAGAATAAAACTGAAGTATTAGATCAATTTTGTACTGTCTACTTCATGGTTTTATCATTAAGTTTTTCATTTGATCATTGGGAGTCGGTATCGATCATATACTTTCCAAAAGCATATATCATACCTAGGTCTTGATCATATAATTTCCAAAAGTATATATTGTACCTACAAATGAATCAAACTTCTAAAGACGATCATGCAGGGAATTTGATTCTTCCCAATATCTTAAGACTGAGCTCATATATTCTGGTTCAGTAAATGAACCTTTATGAATCTCTTTGAGAGATCGTATTACTCATATTCCCTCGCATGCACACCAGCATGTCGGTGTATAGACCTTAGTTATGTCATCAACTTATTGGTACGCCAAATGTACATAGTCAGACATATAGTAACACATCTGTCTCCGATCATAGGATGCGTGCCAATATCGTGACAACATATGACTTTGGACTTTGGTTATCCCGATCTCATTAAGTCAAGTCTTTGACCTAACTTATCTAACACCTCTGAATCTCTATTCCTATGCAGAGGACCTACATCAAGAGGTTGGTTAAATATCATTCTATGGAGAAAAGATTGTCATCTCCTTCTCAGGATGGAGATCATCTCTTAATAATCATTTTACGGTACTTGATGAGTCCTCAATCTAACTCCTTAGATATTCATCCAAGAACCATCCTCTATGATTCAATTATTGAATCAAAAATTGTATGATTATTAAGATGGCCATGGTACATAACCTAATTGTACTAAGGGACCTATTATGAAAATTAATTATTCTTCATTTCTGATCAGGGAATGATATTTACAATTATTACATAATGGCTCGTCGTGGGATCACATGTCCAACATCCTCCTCCTGTGGTGGTGAGGGTAGCTATGCTCCAGCGAGCCCATTAAATCACCTCCGAGCTAGATTCACGAGTTTGATAGTCGATGAATGATGTTGGAGGTGAGACGATCACCTGGAAGTGGCTATTGATGTGAAGCGGTGGAGGATCGTTGAAGCTGTTGACCGAGATCGGAGTGGAAGTGAGAGCTCTGACCAATGAGGGATCCAAGGAGAAAATGGTGTTTATTAATACCCAAAGTGTGCGCATGGGTGATTGTGAACAAATGGTGGTGGAATGGGGGCCAAATCGGAGCGAAAGAAGGTGGAGCCCAATGGGTCCTCTACCTCTATGACGGAGGAAGGGGAGTGGCTTGATGAGAGGTTTTGGGGAGGAGGATGGTGATCTGGACCTCCCACAAAGATAAGGGAGGGTCCGATCTAGCTCTAGTTATGGTCAAATCGGGGTGAAGTAATGTAGGTGTGTGGGATAAAATCAGAGAAAATAGAGGAAAATGATAAAGAAGATTACATGGAGATTTGAAGAAGGACATGGGCGGAGGTATTATCTTGTGATGGGCTTCTAGTGAACCCCTAGTCTTCTCTTAGGCTCGGTTAGCCGATCCGAGGAGCTTAGTGATGCATAGCATGGTTCCAACATGACTGGAGGTGAAGGATATGGTTAGATCCTCAAGCGCATCACGGAAGCGTGAGCGTCGCATCGAATACGACGAAGAACGACTAGTCGCACTAGTGGTTCTATGCAGGCGGAAATTAAAAAATTTTCTTGCGACGAAACCACATGATCCAAGAACACTTCTCGGATCGTTTCGTCTAAACCACAAACAAGTATTAGGTTTACCTCTTGAAGCGTGGTCGCGATCGAGTCTCTAAACAAAGAGACCTCCTATCTCAAGTCCGATCCGACGGAGGAGACGCTTGCGAGCGCGGGGATGAACCGCGTGCTTCTCGCAATCCATGTTGATGATCCAAGCGACGGATCTCCTGATCTCGACACACGAGATCCGATGTCTTCTTCACGAGCGGGGCGCACCGAAGGAGACGGAGATCCACGAGCAAACCATCGGGCAGCATAACGACGATGCCGCGGCGATGGAGAACCTCTCTAGGGCATCCATGGTGGACGGCCACATGAGAGAGATGGAGAGAGGACGTGTAGAGAGAATGAGAGAGAGAGAGAGATTTGTTGCCTCAACTTGTGTGTCAAGAAGAGCAATGGGGTGCCTCTTCTTTTATAGGGTTTTGGGATCCATGGATCTCAATCCATGTGTCAACACAAATCCAATGGTCCACATCAATTTGTGTTTCTTTCAATGGTCATGATTTGTTTGCTAAAAACACAACAACAATTAATTTAATTTAAATTAAATATATGTTGATAAATCAACACAATTTAATTACAAAATTAAATCATCAATATATGGAGATAATGAAAGGAGAGATAGCCTCCTTCCATGTGGAGAGGGGGGACGGCCTCCCTTTCCTAATGGGAGTGGTGGCCGTCCACCCTCCTCCATTAGGAAGGTGGTTATTTCACCTTTTATGTAATCTCCATTATTTGCAACAACTTTTGTTGCAAATTATTTCACAAAAAATAAATCCAATTTATTTTGTGAACATTGCAATCATGCCATTGAAAAATTGTGAATCACATTCACAACCCAAAACAAAATGTAAATTACATTTTCAATTTGATGTCCAATGTGAATCCAATTCACATTAACATTTAATTAACAAATGTAAATTACAAATAGCTCTCTCTTGTATATTATAAATCACATTTATAATATATATGACTAATATGGATATTGATATCCACATTATTCATATCCATGATAATTAAAATCATATTTAATCATCTTGGATCTCTATTCTCTTGTGTCCAAATAATATGAATCACATTCACATTATTTACATCTTTGATAATTAAATCTCATTTAATTATCTAAGATAACTATCTTTATAATATGAATCAAATTCATATTACTCATGATAATTAAATCACATTTAATTATCCATTTTCTCAATGCTCGGATACATATATCAACAATAGAATTATCCATGAACTCCTTCAAGGATAATGCGCTTTCTCCGTAGATACTTGGAGATAAGGACAGGGCGATTGTATTGTTCCACGTATAGTGACATGGATATTGAGATCATATCTCAAATCCAGATCGCGGGCCTCCCATAGATGCTTGATTAAATCAAGACCGTAAATCTAATCTTCTTATTGCATCTGAATCACATTCAGATCAATGTCCAACACTTGGACCAAGATTAGATTACTTCTCTACTGAGAGGAGTCACTAAAATCCAAACCCGTTTCATCACTCCCTAGGAATGGAAGCGTCATGGTTATACAATCGTTTATGATCACATCACCCCTCAGGTATTCCCAATACCTGTACATCCTGCATACTGGAAGACTCAGACTAAACCCGAAGTATTCGATCAACTTTATACTGTCTACTTCATGGTTTTATCAGTAAGTTTCTCATTCGATCATTAGGAGTCGGTATCGATCATATACTTTCCAAAAGCATATATCATACCTAGGTCTTGATCATATACTTTCCAAAAGTATATATCAAACCTACAAATTCAGTCAAGCTTCCAAAGCGAGACGACCGTGCGCACGGAATTTGATTCTTCCCAATATCTCATGAGTGAGCTCATGTCTTCGGTTCAGTAACTGAACCTGTATGATCCCTTTGAGAGATCGTATTACTCATATGCCCTTATATGCACACCAGCGCGCCGGTGTGTAGACCTTGATTAGGTCATCAACCTATTGGTCTGCCAAATGTACATACTTAGACATATAGCAACACATCTGTCTCCGGTCAGAGGATGCGTGCCTATATCCTGACAGCATACGATATAGGACTTTGGTTATCTCGATCTCGTTAAGTCAATTCTTTGACCTAACTAATCTGACACCTCCGAATCTCTATTCCTATGCAGAGGACCTGCATCAAGAGGTCGGTCAGATATCAGCCTTCAGAGATAAGGATTGCCATCTCCTACTCAGGCTGGAGATCATCTCTTAACAATCATCTGACGGTGCTTGATGAGTCCTCAATCTAACTCTTTAGATATTCATTCAAGCACCAGCCTCTATGATTCAATAGTTGAATCAACAGCTGTATGATCATCGAGATGGCCATGGTACATAACCCTAATTGTACTAAGGGACCTATTATGCAAATTATGTATTCTTCATTTCAGATTAAGGAGTGAATTGCAATAACATTTATTGCATAATGGCTCGCCGTGGGCTCGCATTTCCAACAATCTCCCACTAGCCCAAAGAGCCATTAATGGGCTAATCATTTAAACCCGCACTCATGTGACAATCATAGGCTATTTAGAAAATAGCTAGGTAAGTTGATCAGTCACTCTGTTCCCGCGAGACTATGCCAAGTCCTTTTACGGCACTTGCATATCCCCAGTAACAGTGCTCGCATCTAATGCGAATGTTGCATCTCATGCAACCAATACTCAATCTAGTTGGTTACAGTGTCCCTGACATCATAACCAGTATCCCCACAATCCTTATTAGAATACCTTCATTCCCGGAGATCTCTATCTCCTAAGGTATCTAAAGTTTAGACCTTTATAGATCACTATCTACATGGTCTTAAACTTTTGAAGATAAGACTTTGAGATCACTATCTCAAAAATCTCCTCATCTATGAAGATTTTGTTATTACTGCAATCAAGTGTTTTATCTCTACAGTAGGATTAGTAACAATTTACTACTCCCACTGCATGACAGACATCTGGTATTTGTACACTCTAGCATACACTCAGCTTCTCGTAACTAATGCACAAGTGCAAGTAGTTGTAGCATTTACTTCCTCAACTCTTTGAGGTGCTATCCCTTAAGATAGGTCAGTACCATATCTTAAGGGTTAGAAGCCTTTCTTGGAATTTCTATGAATAGAATATGTCCAAGGTATACTACAAATGTGACAGTCCAATTATCCTCTTCTCTTGGCTTCTGAACAACTTCAGAACTAAGATCTAAGAGGTATCTTTGAAATCATATTTCAAGATATGGAATAACCAGACTATAAAACAATTATTATTATCCTTATATCATTTTAAATGATCAGGATATCATCTATATTTAGTGCAATGAACACATAGGCACTCCCACTAAGCTTCGCATGGCTCATCAAGATTTCATTTGAAATCATAACATTTATAATTTCATCAAATCTTATGGTCCATCTCAAAGAAGCTTATTTGAGTCCTTAGATGGATTCCTTATCTTGCACACCTTGCTTTCCTCAACCATGAAGCCCTGGGGCTACTTCATGTGAATATCCTCAGAGAGATATTCATAGAGGAATGCAATCTGGACTTACATCTTGAAGATGCAATAGTCAAGTTGTGTAGCTAAGGTTTCTGATGATTTTAAGCATGTTCACCGAAAAACAAGTCTCATTGCAAGCAATGTCTTCTCTTCCATGTGTAGCTCATTGCTACGAACTATGCTTTGAAGGTATGTACCTTCTCATCAGGTTCCCTTTCTCTTGAAGATCCATTTACACCTTCACGGGTCTTACCCATATAGGTGGATCCTCGAGGGTCCATATACAACACTTGTACATGAAGTCTACATTAGACTTTTATTGCTAACATCCATCTATCCATGCTATGATCTTCAGAAGCTTCATCACATGAAGTTCGATCATTGTCAGATTTCTCTGACACATGGAATCCATCCTCAAACTTATTTGAAGAGGTTTTAGTGTTTCATCTTCAATTATCCTTTTAATTTCCAATTTTAGGAGCCTCATTATCTTTTCAAGATTAAATGAGTTCCTACACTTCATTTTTATCTTGATTCTCAAGAGTCTCAACCTCCAAGAATCACATTCTCAGAGATGAGATATTTCAAGAATCTCAAGATCATAAAGTAGGTATCCAATACCATCCTTTATTTTCCTAATGAAGCAGCACTCTCAAGTGCTAGATTCCATCTTGCATGGAACCTTATTAAGGATATACATTGTAGTCTCTACTACACATATATACCTGGAAACTAAGGGATAATTATGCTAAAATTCATCATTGATAAGATCATGTCACACATGATCCAATTGTATCTGCCTATAACTCTATTGAGTTAAGGTGTGTTAGGAGGATTGAGATAGAAATGATATTCATATCTCTATAAGGTATTCTTTGAATTTATCTAACAGGTACTTGCTACCTAGATTAGTTCAAATTCATTTTATCTTCCTTCAAACTTTTGGTTTTAAACCAAAAATAATGAAATCTTTGAACATTTCAAAGGTTTCTTAGGTGAAGAGAAGAAATCTCATATCATACATAATCATCAACAGATATCACATATCCATAATGTTTACTATGATATAGATGATCTACATACATCAATATGTATGAGATCCTGAATACCTTGACATCTTACACCTTTCTCTAAGAAGGGTGTATTGGACATTTTTCTTTGAATACAATATTCATAAGTATGTAAGTTTTGAAATTTTAGACATTCTAAAGTTTCATCTCTTACTAGTCTATTGATCAAATCAATAGACAAATGTCCAAGGCTTGATGCTAGATCATTGTCAAATGATCTTCATCCTCCTATTGATCTTAAGGTTTAATTTCAGTATTTAGAAATGTTAATGCACCATTCATTAATTTTCTAATTTAGTGGAGTCCACTAGATTTTAGATTACTATCTGAAATATCTCCATCATAACTTTTTATGATAGTTCTACCTCAGAATTCATGTTTATTTCCAACATTTAGAAACAAACAATGAGTGTATTCTTATATCTAGGTCATAGAGACATTCTCTAAGACTAAGGACTCTCCCACTGAAATTAACAAGTCTATCAATCCAACAGAGATTGTTGCAACAATTGCATCAATATCCATGTGGATAACTATAAACCTTTAAGATCAAATTTTCCAGTCTTCTAAAACATATGCAACCTATTGCAAATGTCATCAGAAGATTGAGATACAATTATTTGACTTTATCTTATCAATGATTTATGTAGATTAATCTGATGCTCCATCCGAGTCCTTCTCTAAGGATTCTAGATAGACTTGATAGTCATACTATCAACACATCACCTTATTGCAGTATTGGCATTCATCCAACTCTTCGGATGACATATGGAAGTCAAAGATGTATAGTCAACTCTTTGACCATACTTCTTACTCTGGTCCAACCCATGCTTCCACTGCGCTCCCTTTATCTATAAGCAACCATTGCTTAAGACTAAGGATCTCTTATGTAAGAGCATTTCAACATTTATACATGCTTCATTGAATTCATACAATATGAATATTATGAAGCTTCATGAATGACCAGAGTATAGATAGTAGAATGATGACACTCATCATCTACATCCATCTAAACTCTTAAAACATAGGTTCAGGTAGGTACTCAAACAATTTGAATACATCATCTCTTATAGAGCCACCATTCTGCATGATGCAGTGAACCATCTCATTCATGTTAAATGTCAAGAGCACATATGTATGCCAGAATATCTTCATTAATTTTATAAGGATTATTTGACAATTACGATCATCATCGACAGGTCACTTCCAAAGTACATCCGATGAGAGATCAAGACTATAGAGACACACAAACCCTAGGGTTGTAGTCCTATTATCTATTTAATTGTCATTCCTCAATATTATGAGGAAACTTGCACATTGCAACCACATACATTATGTGTCCAATTGCAAGTACAATATCTGGATCATGAGTCTAATCCATGATATTTTACTGGTTATTATTGAGTATATCATTGAGTGGGTTTTAATGAAGGATTATCTGAAATAAGAAATTTGCATAAATATATAAATATATATATTTTACTTTGATTTAGGATTTTTATATCAAAGTTGTCTTGTCTTGTCAACACTGAAAGTTCATTCCCTTAATCACTTTCAATGTAAGAGATATACTTACCATTATATCTCAACAAGATCTGGGATCTCCTTCCTTATCTTTGTTACATCCCAATAATATGAGAATCTGCAACTCGGATAAAAAAGAAGCGGGAACACATTCTGCTTTGCAAGCCCAACTTGCATTTCCCAATTCGGTCTTTAACACCCGAGCCCACCACCCCTAAGGCGATGTTGACCCGTCGTTAATTGAACCAACCGTCAACAGGAATAGTACTCGCTATACGCAATCCAATATCGCCCCAATAATATGAGGATCTGATATTGGGGTCACTACGTATACGGCCTTACTCTTTCGAGAAGCAAAGAGTCCGATCCAGATGCGCTTGCATACAGGAGCTGTCACTTCGGACAGGCGTCTCCCACATACAATCCCTGGCGACGGAACCCTTCGCCTTGACGGGAGACCATGGATGTCACTTATGTGATCCTCCACCTCATATTCAAATTTTAATTAATTATCGTGAATCACATTTACATAATTAATTCTTCCAAGGGAATTATTAACTCTAATAATATTAGAGTATTTCAATCTTAATTGGATTCCAATTAATCTAATCATATTAAATTAATGATCCAATTAATATCCAACAAACATTTTAATAGTTACTTGAATAATGGTATTATCTCAAATACGTATTATTTCGAATTTTAATAATTAGAAAAATACATCTTAATCCCTCGGACATTATCTCGGCCCTACCCGCTGTCATGGCCAGTACCGACGAGAGTGGGACGGACCACATACGTTGCAACCCGCAACCCCAATGCTCTCCGACTAGGCACCATATCCGCCTCGGGAAAGGATAATGCCAAATTGATTAATTTGTACTTGAGATGATCATCGGTTCTTCAACCGAAATTGTACCATATAGTAATAATCAAAACATTTTTGATTAACATTATAATGAGATTTGCTAAACAAATCCCAAGTCCTATTCAAGCAACATGTTTGTTGGAATGTTGATCATGTAGATCATGTAACCAATCTTGATCTAGATCACATCTAATCATTTGTTGGTTAGGGCAAAGTCATTTAAGGACATAATTATCATTAAATATTTCACAAATATTTGTGCATAATTATTCCAGGAAATTAAACAATTTAATTTCACTAATTAATTAAATGACAATCACTAGGTTCTTGATTAGGAAAGTATTTTCAGCAGTGACCCTCACTTACTAAAAATATCATATCTCAATTAATTTAAATCCAAATTAAGCAAAGTAAATTTCTAAAGTTTGCTAACTTGATTTACAACAGAACCCAAGTGATTTGCACGCATTTCAAGGCGTATCAAATCCGCAATTAACATCTTAATTACGTCATGATCCGCAGTCCCCGAAACAGTGGATACATGTTCACTAAAATGAGCATATCTAGAGCAAACGGAATCGAAATCACGCAAACTCAGATCCTACGGTTTCCTTATTTAATGGGGAATAAAATCCAAATATTATTTTCGTATTTAAACAATTTAAACAGTGCCGAAAATAATATCAAAACAGAGATGCGAAAATGAAATGCAAGAAAACTTTCGCAAACCCTAATGAACCCAAGTCGTCCTCGGTTTATGGATCGTATCCAAAAACACCGACCTAAGGCTCTGATACCACTTGAAGGATATGGTTAGATCCTCAAGCGCATCACGGAAGCGTGAGCGTCGCATCGAATACGACGAAGAACGACTAGTCGCACTAGTGGTTCTATGCAGCGGAAATTAAAAAATTTTCTTGCGACGAAACCACATGATCCAAGAACACTTCTCGGATCGTTTCGTCTAAACCACAAACAAGTATTAGGTTTACCTCTTGAAGCGTGGTCGCGATCGAGTCTCTAAACAAAGAGACCTCCTGTCTCAAGTCCGATCCGACGGAGGAGACGCTTGCGAGTGCGGGGATGAACCGCGTGCTTCTCGCAATCCATGTTGATGATCCAAGCGACTGATCTCCTGATCTCGACACACGAGATCCGATGTCTTCTTCACGAGCGGGGCGCACCGAAGGAGACGGAGATCCACGAGCAAACCATCGGGCAGCATAACGACGATGCCGCGGCGATGGAGAACCTCTCTAGGGCATCCATGGTGGACGGCCACATGAGAGAGATGGAGAGAGGACGTGTAGAGAGAATGAGAGAGAGAGAGAGAGATTTGTTGCCTCAACTTGTGTGTCAAGAAGAGCAATGGGGTGCCTCTTCTTTTATAGGGTTTTGGGATCCATGGATCTCAATCCATGTGTCAACACAAATCCAATGGTCCACATCAATTTGTGTTTCTTTCAATGGTCATGATTTGTTGCTAAAAACACAACAACAATTAATTTAATTTAAATTAAATATATGTTGATAAATCAACACAATTTAATTACAAAATTAAATCATCAATATATGGAGATAATGAAAGGAGAGATAGCCTCCTTCCATGTGGAGAGGGGGGACGGCCTCCCTTTCCTAATGGGAGTGGTGGCCGTCCACCCTCCTCCATTAGGAAGGTGGCTATTTCACCTTTTATGTAATCTCCATTATTTGCAACAACTTTTGTTGCAAATTATTTCACAAAAAATAAATCCAATTTATTTTGTGAACATTACAATCATGCCATTGAAAAATTGTGAATCACATTCACAACCCAAAACAAAATGTAAATTACATTTTCAATTTGATGTCCAATGTGAATCCAATTCACATTAACATTTAATTAACAAATGTAAATTACAAATAGCTCTCTCTTGTATATTATAAATCACATTTATAATATATATGACTAATATGGATATTGATATCCACATTATTCATATCCATGATAATTAAATCATATTTAATCATCTTGGATCTCTATTCTCTTGTGTCCAAATAATATGAATCACATTCACATTATTTACATCTTTGATAATTAAATCTCATTTAATTATCTAAGATAACTATCTTTATAATATGAATCAAATTCATATTACTCATGATAATTAAATCACATTTAATTATCCATTTTCTCAATGCTCGGATACATATATCAACAATAGAATTATCCATGAACTCCTTCAAGGATAATGCGCTTTCTCCGCAGATACTTGGAGATAAGGACAGGGCGATTGTATTGTTCCACGTATAGTGACATGGATATTGAGATCATATCTCAAATCCAGATCGCGGGCCTCCCATAGATGCTTGATTAAATCAAGACCGTAAATCTAATCTTCTTATTGCATCTGAATCACATTCAGATCAATGTCCAACACTTGGACCAAGATCAGATTACTTCTCTACTGAGAGGAGTCACTAAAATCCAAACCCGTTTCATCACTCCCTAGGAATGGAAGCGTCATGGTTATACAATCGTTTATGATCACATCACCCTCAGGTATTCCCAATACCTGTACATCCTGCATACTGGAAGACTCAGACTAAACCCGAAGTATTCGATCAACTTTATACTGTCTACTTCATGGTTTTATCAGTAAGTTTCTCATTCGATCATTGGGAGTCGGTATCGATCATATACTTTCCAAAAGCATATATCATACCTAGGTCTTGATCATATACTTTCCAAAAGTATATATCAAACCTACAAATTCAGTCAAGCTTCCAAAGCGAGACGACCGTGCGCATGGAATTTGATTCTTCCCAATATCTCATGAGTGAGCTCATGTCTTCCGGTTTCAGTAACTGAACCTGTATGATCCCTTTGAGAGATCGTATTACTCATATGCCCTTATATGCACACCAGCGCGCCGGTGTGTAGACCTTGATTAGGTCATCAACCTATTGGTCTGCCAAATGTACATACTTAGACATATAGCAACACATCTGTCTCCGGTCAGAGGATGCGTGCCTATATCCTGACAGCATACGATATAGGACTTTGGTTATCTCGATCTCGTTAAGTCAACTCTTTGACCTAACTAATCTGACACCTCCGAATCTCTATTCCTATGCAGAGGACCGGCATCAAGAGGTCGGTCAGATATCAGCCTTCAGAGATAAGGATTGCCATCTCCTACTCAGGCTGGAGATCATCTCTTAACAATCATCTGACGGTGCTTGATGAGTCCTCAATCTAACTCTTTAGATATTCATTCAAGCACAGCCTCTATGATTCAATAGTTGAATCAACAGCTGTATGATCATCAAGATGGCCATGGTACATAACCCTAATTGTACTAAGGGACCTATTATGCAAATTATGTATTCTTCATTTCAGATTAAGGAGTGAATTGCAATAACATTTATTGCATAATGGCTCGCCGTGGGCTCGCATTTCCAACAGGAGGGTCATAGGTCTACACCCAGAGCTCCGATCATTATCTCGTGCCAATTCCTCCTCCTCCTATCATGAGTAGGGGAAGGCGGTTAGGATGGTGCTTTGTAAGTTGGTGGATGAAGGTAGAAGGAGACGGAGATGGGTTTTTATGGGCGATGGAATTTGGGCATTATGAAGGTCGCAGGGGAGTTTTGCAACAATTGTAGTGATGAGGAGTGGTGATGGAGGGGCCTATTGAAGGGCTCACGAAGATCGCAGAAGCTAGGACAACGTGGAGGCGGTGAGTGTAGGTGGATAGGTGATTGGAGTGGGTGGCGAAAATGGAAAAAGGATGAGGGAGGGGTGAGGTGGCAGCGCATTATGTGAGGAAGATGATGATGGATAGCTGTTGGATCTTGCAATCCAATGGCATTGATGAGGACGTCAATGGAAGGTGCAGATCGCCTTGATAAGTATGACCATAGGGTTGAGATAAAGGCCAAGTTGTGCAGTGGAGATGAAGCCGGGGTTGTCATCCAACGGTGTCAGTGGTTTAGGTGACGTGGAGGCAGAGGAGGCGTTGGATGCTAGGACATCCAACGGCTCAGGGTGAGGCGGAAGAGAGTGGTTGTGATCAGGTCTTTGGGAAGATCTGATGGCTGAGAATGATCAGGAGATGAACGGATGAGATGGGAGTGGGAGGAAGGGATCTGAAAGATGAGAAGGGGGTGCGTGGATGTAAAGGGACGGGCCACGTGGCTCAATCAGCGGGAGCCATGTGGTCCAATAGAAAAATTAGAAAATAGGGAAATCATAGAAAAAATAATTAGAAGCTGAATTAGGGAAAAGTCAAAACAATAAAGTTGTAGATCTCAATGAGATCTACAAGTTTCATGTTTGTTAAAAATCCAAAAAAGGACATTTATATAAAGAAGAATTTTCGTAAGTATTTTTGTGACTTAAAAACACTTAAATTTATGGTTTTATAATTTTTATCTTTTTAATTTCTTTTTGAAACCAAAATAAATATATACAATATTTAATATAATTTTTCAGGATTTTAATAATAAAGAAAATAAGGAAAAGTGTTAGTAATTAAATAGAACAATTAGGGTTAGAAAATTGGTGTTAATTATACACAAATTATTTACAATATAAGAATAGTTAGTATTAATGACTTTATTGTGGTTTTTATTGAATTGTTTAAGTTGGGAGAATAATAAATGAATTTTATATTGATGTATCTAAGATTCATCATACCCCTATACTTTAAGTATGCTCGTCCCCAAACATCTAAAGAATGAAGAGTCAGATTAATTCTTGACAATGCATGTGAAATTTCAAAACATTATTTATTGAAGATGCTCAATTTGAGTGATCCTAAAATTTTGGGCTTAACCATGCTCTAGTCAAAAGGAATACAACTTCTCTAATTATTAGACTTTTTTATACATAAAATATAAGGATATGATAATTAGTGTACTGCAATCATGAGAGTCGAGTCTAGATGTCATCCAAAGTTCCTGTCCAGGAGACTCTCCTCTAGACGTTATCCTCAATACTAGGGAGTAAGCCGGTTCTTGCATTCAATCCATTGTTTCATTAGTTTTCCATACTTGAAAGTGTAGATAGATGGCCATGCGATGGAGGGCATAGGATTGTGTCTATTTTTCTCTCCTTCACATTGAAACAAGGGGCCTCACGAGTAACTTATTACTCAACACATTTATATTTTTGTTTGTTGATCAGTGTATCCGTCAAGAAAATTCGGAGTCTTCTGCACTTGTTTTCGTGGGAGTACACTGGGGTGTGTCTCTTTTGAATATCTAAGATACCTTCGACATCCAGACTAGTATCACTATACGATGTAGAGACCTTTTTTGGTACTAGCCTGACTCCTTGGTCCTAATAACATTTGGTCCAAGTGGACACTTTGAAATGGTTAGGAGCGCTCGCCTTTGGGTGGAAGCTCTTTTTGAATTTGTATTTGTAATGATAGAGCATATCTTTGTATGAGAGAATTTCTCTCGAATTTTCATTTCATTATTTGTCTATATCCACTGCTTTTACCAAAAGTTGGCACACACTAATCAACAATTACTTAAGATTCATCAGACCCTGGCACATAGGTAAATATCAAACAATAGCATGCGAACTTGTTCACATACTAGCTAGGGTTTTACTGGCACTCAGATTTCTTGAAGCCTTCATTGACTTTATCCCATCCTCGAGCATCATTAAGAGAGGTCTAAACTCAAATCACCAATCCTAGTTCCTCAAGTTATAACTCAAGTCATCTCATCAATCATGTAATTGTGATAGTGATGTGTTGATCATATTCTTTAGAAGGTAGAGATGAAGAGTGCAATATAGCGCTCAAATCTTTCAAACTAGAGAAGTGTGGATTATTAAATTCAGAACCCTAATGGCTAAGGTTGGCTAACTCAGACATCTCAGAAATCAAATGTCCACAAATCCTCAAGCCTTGAGTGGTAGTGAATGTGTCAGGAATACACCAACTCCTTAGTGAATTTTGTGATTTTTGTCTTTTGCAATTTTTTGTGAATTTTATTTTTTTTCATTTTTAAATTCTTAAGAGAGATAATTAAATAATAAAATAAAAAGAAGCAAATAATATTTAAAAATCAAATAAAATACAACTAAAATTAAAAAAATAAAAGAGAAATAGAAAATGAAGTCAAATCAAAAAGTGGTCAACACAAAAGTTGTTTGTCTCGATGAGATCTACTTTTTGTGATGGATCCAAAATCAAAAAAAGTTCAATTGTGTAAAAAATAAATTTAGAGCTACTCTATATATAATAAAATAAAGAATTTTTTTAATTTGATTATAATTAGTGAATTATTTTATAAAAAATATACACATAATTAATCTAATTTTATGGATTTTTTATAGGATATAAAAAGGAAAAATAAAAACAACAAACATAAAATTTATCCAACATATACAATGTTAGATATTTTTTATTTCTTTCAATTTTTATCTTTTATGGATTTTATTCTTGAAGGCATGTTAGTTAATTAATCAAAGAATGTAATAGGGAAAGAATTAGGTTAAAAGATGATTAATTGCACATAACATAACTAGTTCAATCTACGTAAAAATCGGAGTTATTTATTTACAAACTTTATCCACAATTTTAGCACAATTAGTTAATGTTAATTAATTGATTTTAGGGAGTTCAATTAATGAATTATTAAGGGTGTTTTACAAAAACATTCATATAATGTAGATGAATCATGGATTCATCACACCCCTATACTTTGCTCTTTGCTTGTCCCCAAGCAAATTTTATTGAATTAAAAGGCATAATCCTTGACCGTGCAAGTGCAAATTGCAAAACTTGTCTCAATAAGAATTTTTGGTTTTAGTGGTCCCATAATTCTAAGCTCAATCCAGGCTTTAATCGAAAGAAATCCAACTTCTCTAATTATCAGATTCCCTGCTTGTACATATAGTATAAAGGGTATGACAATTAAGGTGTACTGCATTTCATGAGAGTCGAGTTACAACGTCACTCAATGTCCAAGTCCGAGAGATTTTCCTCAAGACCCAATCCTCAACACTAGGGAATAAATCAGTTCTTACATTCAGTCTACAGTCTCAGTACTTTGTCAGACTTGAAAGTGTATATGGTAGGCCAGATGATGGATGTCTTAAGATTGTGTATTTTCTTCTCTTCCTCACATTGGAACAAGGATCCTCTCAAGTGCCTTATTACTCAACACATGTATTTTTGGTTGTTGACCAGTGCGTCCATCAAAAGTTATTGAGTCATATGTACTTGTTTTCCTGGGAGTACAACATGGTGTGTCTTATTTAAGTATCTAATATACTTACACCCATAGTTGTTTCTCTTATGATGTATAGCTCTTTTTAAGGTACTAGCCCGACTCACTGGTCATAATTTAGCTTTGGTCCAAGTGGAACTTTGTAATGGTTGGGAGCGCTCACCTTTGCTGGAAGTTCTTTTAAACTTGTATTTATAATGACAGAGAGTTTTTCCTTATATGAGAGAACTTCTCTCGAATTTTATTTCATTGATGTTTGGCTAGATAAACTGCTTTTACCATGAGTTGATACACACTGATCATCAATTATTTAATTTCATCACACCGTGGCACATAGGTAAACGCCAAAAGATAGCATGTGAACTTATTCGCATACTATCTTGGGTTTGCTGACACTCATATTTCTTGAAGCCTTCATTGACTTTATCCCATCCTCGAGAATCATTAAATCGGGTCTAAACTCAAATCTCCAGTCCCATTTCCTCAAGTGATAACTCAACTCATCCCATCAATCATGCAGTTGTGAGAGTGATGTAATTATGATACTCTCTAGAAGGTAGAGATGAAGAGTGCAATATAGCACTCAAATATTTCAGACTAGGGAAGTGCATATTATTAAGTTTCAAAACTCTAATGACTAAGGTCGGTTAACTCATACTCTCAAGATCTCAAAAATCAAGTGTCCTCAAATCCCCCTAAGTGATAGTTAATGTGTTAGGATTACACCAACTCTAGAGTTAGTGAATTTTTGTAATTTTTGAGTTTTGCAATTTGTATGAAATATTTTTTATAAACCACCTATTATTTACACAAGAAATTTAGTTTAATATATATATATATAATATACACAACTTATACCCATACATGAATTTTGAAGAAACAATTAAAGTATGAGATATGAATAAAGTATATAGAATATATACAAACACCAACCTATACTTAGCATGTGCTAAGTCCTCATTGCATAAAATGAAATGTAGACTTAGCTCATACTAAGTATAGTTGAGTGAAAAGAAAATGAACTCGACTCGTCTCTCTATACATAAGCTGAGGGCCTGAGTATATCAGCTATTGAGGGTAGGAAGAAAAGAATAAAAGTGAGATATACACAATGATATCGATCCCCGTATACATAGTCTCAGGTCAGCCTAAGTATGATCGAGAAATCACAGGTGGAGGATCGAGTAGATTTGGAGTGGATATACAAGTGATCAGTTGAATCTTCTAGATGCATTGAAGATGATGACTTCATTTATTAGGGTTTTATGTGGGCCAAGGGATCTGTCGTCCGATTTTGTGCCCTAAGTGAAGGAGATATTATCCATCTAAACCAACTGCTCGTGTGATTCGATGAAGTATTTAAGTGGTTGTCTATTGTAGGGAAGTTCGTGTATTGTCTGCTACCTCAGAAATTATTACATTGTCATTATTTTGTACTTCCTTAATGATGAAAGTTCCCATCCATTTTGATTCAGCTTGCCTTGAAAAACCTTAACCTTGCATTAATCAACCATACTTTCTGCCTTGGGATGAAGTTCTTTGTTCTAATGTGTTTTCCATGCCATTTCTTTATGTTGTCCTTATAGATTGTATTATTCTCATATGTATGCTTTCTAATTTATGAAAGCTCGTTTAAATTCATACCTCTATTCTTTTTTCTTTGGTGACAGTTCCACTTGATCATTTTGATTGTTCATTCTTATTTATGCAGTAGTTCTACAGACAAATGACATGATTTTCAAAATACCTTTCTAAATGGGGAGGTGCCAAATTGGGTCTTCTCAGCTGTCATGTAAGCCCATAGAACTTGGTCCAAGACTTGGGACCATTTCTTCATGTCAGGAAAGATTAACTTCTGTAAATTATCTTTGACCTTCATGTTTGACACCTTTACCATGCCATTAGATTGTGGGTGGTAAGGACTAGAGATATAGTGCTCGATGTCATATTCCGTAGTCAACTTCTTCACCTCCTAGTTGACAAAGTGGCTACCACCATCAAATATCAGAACCTTGGGAATTCTGAACCTCAAAATAATATGATCTTTCAAAAATTTAAATACAATTCTGTTGTTTGCAGTTCGAGTATGGTAGCGTCCACCCACCTTGATAAATAGTCCATCGTGAGAAGAATATATTCAAATCCATGGCTGTTAGGGAATGGGCCCATAAAATTAATGCCCCATGCATCAGATACATCGTAAATGATCAATGGTTGCATAGGCATGGAATCTTTGGGACCATTGGTCCCTCCCATTCTCTGACAAACCGGGCCACGAACTGATAAAACTGTAGGCATCTTTAAACAAGGTCGGCCTTTAAAATCCATATTGTAATGTCTTCGTTGCGGTTCTCATTCCTGAGTGGTGTCCTCCTCCTTCCTCCATGGAGTGGTACAATGTGAGGACACTTTGGTATTCCTCCTAAGGAATACATCTTCTCCATATACAACTCGGTCCTTCGAAGAAAAGGAAGGGATCCTCCCAATGGTAGTGTATGAATTCTGACTTAAGTCGGTCAATTCAGCTTTTAGTCCAACCTTAGGGAACATTATTAGAGAAAATATAGTTAACCATGTCATATATATTGTAGTGGTTAACCATATATATTGTATACATACTTTTATATATATAATCTTAGAGACTTAAGTTAGTCAATTATGCTTTTGGGTATATCGTATATATTGTATATATACTTTAGCCATAGATCATATTTTTAAATTTTAAAACTTCTTCGAGGCTAGGGTATAAGTATATTGTGAACTTATTTTTGTAAATATATTTATAAATGCTTTGGAAAATTTTCTGTGTAACACTATTTTAAAAAATGTGTGACATTTGTTTGGAAAAAGGGATTTTACTCGTTCTGAAAATCGTTTGAAAACTGTTTTGAAAATATATATATATTATGTGACATGGTTTGAAAAATCTTTTTAAAAAACATTTCAAAAATGAAGGACTAACTTCTTGTTTGTAATACAATTGTCCTTTTCCAAAAATCTCATAAAAAATCTGAAAAATTAAAATCTTTTCTTAAGCAATGATTCTAAATACCGAGCTTAGAAATGAGTAGACATTTCTCAGTGTGGGAACTACGGTCTCCCTTAGAAGAGTGGGTGGTGAAAAGACAATGTGAGTGGCACCGTCTTGAAGTAAAATGGGTAGCTGTCTAACAGTCTGCACTTACACCCATACTGGCTGAAAATGGATACAATTATTTATACGAGCTTTGTAAAATCATTATTTCTCTTGAAATTTAAAAAATTCATAAAAATTGTTAAACTGAAAAATAAAAAAATCACTAACTCTATAGTTGGTGTATTCCTGACACATTCACTATCAATCAAGGCTTGGGGATTTGAGGACATTTAGTTTTTGAGCTCTTGAGAGTCTGAGTTAAACAACCTTAGTCATTAGGATTTGAAACTTAATAATCCAGACTTCCCTCGTTTAAAAAATTTGAGATCTATATTGCACTCTTCATCTCTACCTTCTAGAGAATATGATCAGCACATCACTCTCACAACTGCATGATTGAGGAGATGAGTTGGGTTATCACTTGAGGAACATGGATTGGAGATTTGAGTTTAGACCTGATTTAATAATGCTCAAGTATGTGATAAATTCAGTGGAGGCTTCAAGAAACCTAATTGTTAGCAAACCCTATCCAGTATGTGAACAAGTTCACATGCTACGTTTTGGTATTTACCTAAGTGTTGGGGTGTGATGAAATTAAATAATTGATGATCAATGTACGCCAACTTTTGGTAAAAGCAGTGAATCTAGCCAAACATCAATGAAATAGAGTCGAGAAAAGTTCTCTCATACAAGAAAAAGCTCTCTCTCATTACGAATACAAATTCAAAAGAGCTTCACCAAAGATGAGCGCTCCCAACCATTTCAAAGTTTCCACCTGGACCAAAGCTAAATTAGTACCAATGAGTCAGGCTAGTTCCTCAAAAAGGGCTATGAATTGTAAGAGATATAAGTCTAAGTGTAAGTATATTAGATACTTAAAGAAGACATACCCCGGTGTACCCCCAGTAAATAAGTACAGATGACTCGACAACTTTTGACAGACATACTGGTCAACAACCAAAAATACATGTATTTAATAATAAGGAACTTGAGAGGATCCTTGTTCCAATGTGAGGAAGAGAAGAAAATACACAATCTTAAAACCTCCATCATCACATATACACTTTCAAGTCCGACAAATTATTGAGATGGTAGACTGAATGAAAGAATTGATTTATTCCCTAGTGTTGGGGATTAGGTCTTGAGTAGAATCTCTTGGACTTGGACTCTGAGTGATGTTTTAGCTCGACTCTTATGAAATGCAGTACACCTTAATTGTCATACCCTTTATACTATATATACAAGCAGAGAGTCTGATAATTAGAGAACTTGGATTACTTTTGCCTCGAGCATGGTTGAACCCAGAGTTTAAGGATCACTTAAATTGAGGGTCTTCGATGAACCGAGCCTTGAAAATCACAAGCACTTTCAGGAATTAATCAAGCTCCTTCATTCATTAGATGCTCGAGAGCGAGCATAATTTAAGTATAAGGGTGTGATGAATCTCTTATTGATCATCACTATATCTCTTTTTATTTTCGAAGAATAAGAACTTCATTGCAAATCTTCATTAATTCTACGTCTTTAGCAATAATCCTCCTCTCTATAATTACCCCTAATTACTAAACCTTATTATTTTATTTTTATTACTAACATTTTATGATTTTCTTTTTTATTAAAAATCCCAAAACATAGATAAACATTGTATATATTTGTTTTGGTATTGAAAAGAAATTAAAAATATAAAAAACATCAAAACCACTAAAATAAGTGTTTATAAATTACTTAAAAATACTACCAAAATTATTTCTTTATTTTCCTGACCTCTTTGACTTCGTGACCAACATGAAACTTGTGTATCTCATCGAGATCTACAAAGTTTCATGTCTTGACTTTTTGTTAATTCTACCTCCTTCTAATTTTGTGTATTTTTCTTTAATTTTCTATTTCTAATAATTTCATTGGGTCACGTGGTGATTTTTGGAGCCACCACATAGCCCTTTGTCCTTACGCCACCTGTAGCCCTCCTCTACCCTTGTATCACCCCTTCCCCGCCTCTATCACCACCTTCCATCTCCAGATCTCCCACAACCCTTAGATCCTTCTCTAAATGTTATAATAACCACTCCTTTTCACCTCTATTTCAGTTGTTAGGTGCGATATCACCTAACGACTGAATACCCTCCAAGTCTCCCTCACTCATCCTCATCATTGGATTCCGCCCGACTCCATCTCAGCCCTTCATATCTGCCTGCATCTCTACCGCTTGATCATATCTCTAGATCTGATCAATACCCCTCCCTTGTGCGTACCTCCTAAATGTTGGATCGCGACATCCATTGGTCCCCAACCATCTTCCACTTACATATCTCCCTCTTCCTTCCATTACACCTTGCTAGACACACCCCTTCCTATTTTGGCAATCTTCTTAGTCACCCTCTCAGGTTCCTAACGACCCCTTCTCGAAACCCTAACGTCCCTAAACTTCACGCATGCTATCAATGCCTAAGCCACCGTCTCTACCTTCTCCTCCCAACATTTAGAATCATCCCTTCACCATTAACGGGCAAAGCTCTACCACCTTCAAATACCCCTGCCTTGCGTGCGTAATCTCTCGCCCACCATTACAGAGATTTCCACCTAGTTCCTCTCCCCCCTCTTGTGACAATGGAGGGGCGGAGCGTAGAGCGATGATGGTCGAAATGTCTAGGTGTTGACACATGAATCCAACCAAGTTGTAGCTCCTTCTGGAGGTTGCCCGAGCTCCTTGTCTTGGATGGGTGAGTATGAGCGAAGATCTAAGGACCAGCCAGGTCCTCAGCCCAAGCCACTACCTCCGCCATCGTTGAATCTCTGACAAGGTACTCTCCCTCCTCATTTTCTTTGACTTCTCTCTGAATTAATCTGATGCTCACACTCACATTCATCGATCATTGACCCTCTGACTATCTTTGCTACATCGACTATATTCGCTAGACCACCTTCATCTTCTTGGCACCCCCTGCTATCTCAATTCACTTCTCTAGAGCCTCGACTAACTTACTCCCCTTCTTCTTCAATTTGCTAGAGAAGGAGCCTAGGTCCCCCACTCCTCCACCTCCATGGGACCTCCATTTGACTCACCTTGCACGCACAACACATGCTTCAGCTAATGCTAATACTAGCTAGTACACACTCCTTCAATGACTAGAGCCTACATTGCAGTTACGATCTCGAACGCCCCTCCGACGAGCTCGCATCATCACCAACTTCAAGATAGCCCAACACCTCCTCCTTTGTTGTATCTTCTTCTCCAACTCTCCAGGGGTCTTTCTGGAGCTTCAATATGGATAGAGGGTTGGGTGGAGCTCTAGGAATCTCTCCTAAGTCCCATTTACGCCGCCACAATCGTAGCAAGAAAGAAGAGAAATTGTCGTTGGATGGCCATCCCTCGGTAGCCATCCAACAACCGTGATGCAACCATATAGTAGCGCCCCATGCCATTAGCTTCGGTGGACTCGTAGCTCCATCACGTGCCATGTGGCTCCCGAACATTCCACCCACCGAGCCTCGCTCACGCATGTGTTGCACGTGAGGATGAAGGATATTGAGAATCCTTAAGCGCATCACGTAAGCGTGTTGATTGCAACGTATGAAATCGGAGCAACTAGTCGCACTAGTTGCTAGATGTGGTGGAGATTAAAAATTTTAAAAAACTAAAGATGAAACCACATGATCACGAGAACACTTCTCGGATCGTTTCATCAAACCACAAAGTATAAGAAATACCTATTGAAGCGTGGTTGTGATCGTGAGATCCCAAACAAGAGATCCTCCTGTCTCAAGTCCGATCCACGAAGAACGCACTTGTGGGCACGATGATGAGTCGCGTTCCTCCCGCAATCCTCGATGAAGATCCAAGCGATGGATCTCCTGATTTCGTCAAACGAAATCCGTCGTCTTCCTTTAGAGTAAGCAACTCCAAATAAGAATGAGATCCTCGAGTCATCGAAGGTGAAGGCAAGATGCTCTCCTCCTCAATATACAAAGTGGACGGCCACTTGAGATTGAGAGGGAGAGAAGCTAGACAAGAATGAGAGAGAGAGTAGTAGTCTTCTACAACTCTTGATGATGTCCCAAGAAAGGCTAGGCTAGCCCTCCTTTTATATTAGTTTAGGATCCAATGGATCTTAATCCATGGGACACATAGATCCAACGTCCATGCCTGGTCTATGTAATAATCAATGGATATGATGTTGTTGGCTAAAACCAACAACATTTATTTATATTTAAATTAAATTTATGTTGCAACATTATCAACACAATTTAATTTAACATAAATTAATTTATCAAGAGATAACGTGATAACAAAAAAGGGAGGCAACAAACCACCCTAAATTATAGGGGGTGTCACCTACGAATAAGTCATAGGTGACGCCACCTTTTATTTAGGTGGTTATTTTGTCTCCTTTTATTTTATCTTGTTATCTCTACTATTGCAATAATATCCACCAAATTAATTCCAAATTAATTTGTGAATATTTCCATCATGCCATCAAAAAATATGTGAATCAAATTCACAACCCAAACTAGTTTGTAAATTACATTTCCATTTAATTAATAAATGTGAATCCAATCCACATTTAATAATTAAAAAATGCTATTTACAAAATTTCCTCTCTTGAATATATGTATATCATAAATCATAATTATTATATTATGGATAGTATTATCCACATTCTCTAATCCTTGATAATTAAATCCTATTTAATTATCTTGGATAATTATTCTCACAATATGAATCCCATTCATACTATGCTTGATAATTAAATCTCATTTAATCATCAAGTCTCTCTTGCTTGGATATGCATTTCATCAAATGAATTAATCTTGAACCCTTTCAAGAATAATGTGCTTTCTCCGCAGATACTTGGAGATAAGGATACGACAATTGTATTATTCCATGTATAGTGACTTGGATATTGAGATCTTGTCGCAAATCTAGATCTTACGGACCTCCCATAGATGCTTGATTAAATCAAGACCGCAAATATAATCTTCTCATTGAATCTACATCTCATTCAGACCAATGTCCAACACTTGGACCAACAATCTCCCACTAGCCCTCAGAACCATTCAGGTACAATCCGTAAACCCATATTCATTACATGCTGGTCAAAAACCTTTTGTGTCAGAGGTTTGGTAAGAGGATCAGCAATGTTGTCGGCAGAGGCCACCTTGGTGATGATGATATCACTACGCTTTTGAATCTCCCGAATGATGTGGTATTTCCTTTCCACGTGCTTGCTCTTTTTATGGCACATGGGTTCCTTTTCTTGGGCAATGGCTCTGATGTTATCACAGAGTAACGGGACGGGAGTATCAGAGGAAACTACGCCAAGCTCCAAGATGAACTTGCGCAATCACACCGCCTCCTTTGCAGCATCCGATGTGGTAATGTACTCGAATTCTATTATTGAATCCACTGCAGTGTCCTACTTCTTGCTTCTCCAGCTCACAGCATCACCGTTCAATAGGAATACAAACCCTGATGTCGACTTTCGATCATCAATATCTGAGTGGAAGTCTGAATCTGTATATCCCAAGACTTGGAGATCACCATCCCCATAGACCAAGATGTAATCTTGCGTCCGTCTTAGATATTTGAATATGTTCTTTACTACCTTCCAGTGTTTCTCTCCATAGCAGGATTGGTAATGACTTACCACTCCCACTGCATGGCAGATGTCTGGCCTAGTACACATCATGGCAAACATCAAGCTTCCTACAGCTGATGCGTAAGGGCATCCAGCCATGGCCTTCCTTTCCTCAACACTTTGAGGAGCCATCCCTTTGGACAGATGGATACCATGTCCTAAGGGGAGGAGTCCTTTCTTTGAACTATCCATACGGAATCGTTCAAGAATTTTCTTGATGTATCCATGTTGTGATAATCCCAGTATTCTCTTTTCTCGGTTTCTGAACAACTTCAGGCCTAAGATGTGAGAGGCTTCTCCAAGATATTTCATCTCGAAGGTATGGTATAGCCAAATATTCACACTGGTCATCATTTCTATATCATTCCCAATGATAAGGATATCATCTACGTAAAGCACGGTGAACACAATGGCACTCCCACTAAGCTTCTTGTACACACAAGGTTCATCAGGATTCTGCGAAAATCATAACTCTTTATGGTTTCATCAAATATGATGTTCCAGCTACGAGAAGCTTGTTTGAGACCATATATGGATTTCTTCGGCTTGCATACTTTACCATCCTCAACTATGAAGCCCTGGGGATGCTCCATATAGATATCCTCCTCGAGGTATCGATTGAGGAAAGTTGTCTTGACGTCCATCTGCCAGATGTCGTAGTCAAGAGACGCAGCTATAGCTAGCAGTGTCCTGATGGATTTAAGCATAGCCACATGAGAGAACGTCTCATCGTAGTCGATGCCTTCTCTTTGTGTGTAGCCCTTGCTACGAGCCGTGCCTTGAAAGTCTCTACTTTCCCATCAGGTCCCCTCTTTCTCTTGTAGGGTCCATAGACCATTCTTATGAATGAAGTCAATTTTTGACTTCATTGATCCGCGAGAGCTTCATCAAATGAAGAAGGATCAATGTCAGTTTCACCTGACACATGGAATCCATACCTTTCAGGCGGTGCAACAACCCTCGAACTCCTTCGAAGAGGTATGGGTGTTTCATCTTCATTTATCTCTTCAATTTCTGGTTCAGAAATCTCAGAATCCTCAGGGGATTCAATGAGTTCCTCTACTTCATTTATATCTTGACCTTTAAGGAAATCATCCTCCAGAAATTTCACATCCCTAGAGACAAAAACCTTTTGGGTCTCAGGGTCATAAAGCCGGTATCCAATACCATCTTTAACATACCTAATGAAGTAGCACTCATGAGTGCATGATTCTAGCTTACTTGCGGCCACGCTCTTCGCATGGACCAAGCACCCCCAAACCCTCAAGTGTTTAACACTAGGTTTGGTCCCATACCAGAGCTTGTGAGGAGTCCTGGGTGCAGACTTGCTAGGAAACTTGTTCAGGATATAAATTGCAATCTCTACTGCATATCCCCAGAAACTAAGAGGTAAACGTGCTTTGCTCATCATTGAACAGACCATGTCCATGATGGTCCTGTTGCGTCTTTCAGCAACACCATTAAGTTGGGGAGTTCCAGGGGGAGTGACATTGGAGACAATTCCATTCTCTTTAAGATATTCCTTGTATTCATATGAGAGGTACTCACCACCTCGGTCAGATCGAATCTGTTTGATCTTCCTATCGGTTTGGTTCTCAACCAAAGCCTTAAACTCTTTGAACTTTTCAAAGGTTTCAGATTTATGATGTAGTAGGAAGATAAACCCGTATCGTGAATGGTCACCAATAAACGTCAAGTAATATCGATATCCATTTCTAGTCACGGTACTGAAGGGACCGCATACATCAGTATGTATTAGGTCAAGAATACCTTTGCATCTCGTAACCTTGTTACGGAAAGGCATCCTGGTCATTTTACCTCGAATGCAATGTTCACAGGCAGGTAAAGATTGAACCTGTAGAAAATCTAAAGGTCCATCCTTTATCAATCTATTGATCCTATCAACAGACAAATGACCAAGCCTTTGATGCCAAATCATATTCGAATGATTTTCATTCTCCCTGGATCTCTTAGGGTTTTTATTATCAGTGGTAGTGACATTTATGACATATTCATCAATGCACAATTCATAGAGTCCACCAGAATTCAGAACACCTTCCGCAATAAATTTATCATAATGATTAATGACTAACTTATTACAGAACAGGAAGGAGTATCCATGTCTAGCAAACTTAGATACAGATATCAAACTCCTCCTGACTTCAGGTACATAAAGACACTCTTTAAGTACTAGGACTCGACCACAAGATAACGATAGTCTGCACGTCCCGATGGCGACTGCTGCAACACTTGCATCAGATCCCATCTAGATAACTATCTCCCCTTGCTCTAGATTCCTAGTTTCCTGAAACAAATGCAACGAATTGCATACATGAACATAAGCACCAGAATCTATGACCCAAATTCCTTCTCGTCCAACTAGAAAGCTAGTTTCAATGATGAAAGTAGATTTCATACCTGTTGGGGCTTTACCTTTGTCAGCCGACGTCAGGTAATCCGGGCAATTACGCCGCCAGTGCCCTGGCTTCTTGCAGTGGTGATAGACATCGGACTTTTTCGATATCATCAGTGTGGAAGCACTAGAAGACGAACCAACTCCTTGATTCTTCTTCTTTCTCTTTGGGGCCGGGCCTTTCCGAGAACCTTGCTTCCGCCCACGCTTTCCTCTCACTTGTGCAACCACTGCACTAGCAGAGGGGTCGTCCTTCTTCATGACGTCTTCTACAGACTTCAATGTAGCTAATAGCCCAGCGTTAGTGAAATCACCTTTGCTCATGTGATAAGACACGATAAAGTTGTTGAAAGACTTAGGGAGCGACAGGAGAATAAAATCAGCCTGCATGTCTGAATCCATGTAGGCTCCTAGGGTTTCTAATTCAGAGAGGTGCCCAAACACTTTGAGTATGTGTATTCTGACAGAGGTCCCTTCCTGCATTTTACAACGAATAAGCTCTTTCATCACGTTGTAACACTGTGTGCGGTTTATGCGACCGAACATTTCCTTCAAATTCAGCATAATCTCTTTGCAAAGGTTCATTTCCACATGTTGCTTCTGAAGCACATTGGACAATGACCCAAGGATGTAACACATTGCCAGATTATGGTCTTCATCATTTTTCTCATTATATGATTTATCTTCTGCAGTCTTAAGGTTTGCTATCTTGTCCTTACTCAGTACATAAGAGATGCGCTCCGCAAATATGACAAGATCCAAATTTCAGATCCAATCCGAATAATTTAGTCCGGTCAACTGGTTGACCTCCAGGAGCCTGCTAAATGGGTTCATGGACTTCATTTTCTGAAATTAAGAATGCACTATATTAGAATATGTAGATAAGTATATATTCATTTTAAAATATTTTATTAAGCCATTTTAAATCAAATTCATCTTACCATGTCAACTTTGAAAGATTATTCCCTTATTTTTCTTTCAAAGTAAGAGATACACTTACCGCTATATCTCAAGCAAGATCTGGGATCTCCTTTCCTATCTTTGTCACATCCCAATAATATGAGAAATTGCGACTCCGATAAAAGGAAGCGGGAACTCATTCCGCCTTGCAAGTCCAACTTGCATTCCCAATTCGGTCTTTAACACCCGGGCCCACCACCCCTAAGATGATGTTGACCCGTTGTTAATTGAACCAACCGTGAACATGCTTAAAACTCGCTATACGCAATCCAATATCGTCCCAATAATATGAGGACTCAATATTGGGGTCACTACGTATACGGCCTTACTCTTTCGAGAAGCAAAGAACCCGATCCAATTAAATCATATACAGGATCTGTCACTTCGGACAGGCGTCTCCTATACACAACAACTGGAGATGGAATCCTTTGCCTTGACGGGAGACCATGGATGTCACTTATGTGATCCTCCATCTCATATTCAAATTGAATAATTAATTATCGTGAATCATATTCATATAATTAACTCTTCCAAGGAAAATACACATCTATTCATAATAGAGTGTTAATTGGATATAATTAATTTAATCACATTAAATTAATCATTAATCCAATCATCAATCAATAAACTTGATTATTACTTGAATAGTAGGTATAATCTCAAAGTACGTTATTCGAATTCTAATAATTAGAAAAATACACTTTGACTTCTCTGGCATTATCCAGTCCCTACCCGCTGTCATGGCCAGTAACGACGAGAGTGGGACGGACCACATACGTTGCAACCCGCGACCCCAATGCTCTCCGACTAGGTACCATATCTGCCTCAGGAAAGGATAATACCAGATAGATCATCATGTACTTTGAGATGCTCATTGGTTTGTCAACTGAAATTATACCATATAATATACATCAAAACAATTGTGATCATATTATAAGGAGATTTGTTAAAAAAATCCCCAATCCTATTCAAGCAGGAGGGTTTTTCATGTAAAAGTTGTCCTACAACTATTTTAGGATAAACTATGGTTTTTCATGAAATCAATGTTTATTGATGGATTCATATCAACCAATGATCAAGATCAATTATCTCATCATTGTGGTTTAGGCAAATGTCATTCAATGAAACAATTATCTCTTTAAATATTTCACAAATATTCATCACTAGTTATTTCAGAAAATTAACAATTAATTTTCATCAACATTCATGCATCCAACATTAGTTGTGCAATCTGGAGTAGGTGCTTAATCTAATGATGGGAAAACTCGAAGGAAGAATAGGGAAGAACTGCATATGAGGAGAACTTTGATCTATTCTACCGAGCATCTTCGATGGTTTTGGGCTTGGCAAAAAGGCTTGGAAGCTCCATGGAAGCGACCTGGGGCTACTGGCGGTATTGGATCGGTCTGAGAACAGCCGAAGGAGTTCCTAGAGGTTGGAGAAGATTCAGGGGTGTAGGTGTTTCGATCGACCCGTGAAGGGTCTTGGGTCCTCCAGAACTTGTAGGGAAGCTTAGTACACACAAACAGTGGTTTTGGGGGTCTGTAGAGGGTGAATTGTAGAGGGGTGAAGTGGGGTGATGATCTTCGGTGGAAGGTGGAGGAGAGAGATTAGATCTTCTGTTCCTGAGAAGATCAAGGTGAGAGGAAGAGCCTGGGGTGTTTAGAACTCAAGGGGATCGAGATGGAGGTGATATACCAGTCAGATAATGAAGAAGATACAGTGAAACGATCACCGGAGCTCAGCTCCGACGAACTACGAATATGAGACTTAGCAAAATAACATGTGATTTTAAGTAAAACTAAACCCTAAAGTACTCTAACCTAAGTCATAAGAATAGAAAGAAGGATTAGACAAGGGCACTACCAGGTTGAGCCGGGAGCCTGGTCGAAGCTCCTTCCTAGAAGAACGAGGATGCCTAGATCTCTTCCTTCGCACCTCTTCCTGCTCACAACTTGGTTTGTAAATGAGTATCAAAAATTTAGAATGGGCAGAGGAGGTATATTTGCATAGGGAGGACTTCAATCGAGCTTCCTGGTCAACACAGTTTCCCATTGATCGAGGTGAGATGTAACCATTGATGGATGAACAAAAGTCAAAAAAGAATCAAGATGAAAAAGTGAAAGAATAGATGGGAAACAATCAAGGAAGATGGTTGGTTGTCGAGCCAGGGATATCGATCTTAGGGTTGCAGGGCTCTTAGTTGACTGGTGGGTCAATCAAGGATCCACTCTTGTTGGGCCATGTAGCCATAAAAGAACAAACCATAAAATAAATTCAAAACGAAATCAAAATAAAATAGTAATTGATTTATTTTATTTTTGGTAAAAACATGAATAATATTTTTATATTACATAGTATTTTAATCATCTTTTTATTTATTTTTACAAGTTTATTTATTGTATGCTACCTTTTGTATGTACATTTATAGGTATATTTACCTATGTATAACGTATTTTATTTTATTTTTTATTTTGGATTTTTTTATTTTATATACATAGTATATATATTTATAACTTATTTAAATACATATAGATATTATTTCATGGTATTTTTCTGAAGTTGTATGTACACTTATATAAATAGCTATATTTATTATGGAAAATGGACCCTACATCGGCGGGTGCAAGTAAATCCTTATACCTGACCTGTTTTTTCATTATTGTGTGATTTTTCGAAATAAAATCTTAGATATTTATATCACCATGTATTACTATGGTGTAATCCAAAATTCGACTTAGGTTGACTGTTTTAGAATCACTGAAAATGACTTCTTCAAGATGAATATGTTAGGAATGTTTGTTTTGGATGAAACTAGAAACACTTATTCTACTCAACATATTAAGTTCATCCTCCCATGTTGAAGGATATTGGGAAATCCTCAAGCACATCACGGAAGCGTGTTGATCGCATCGTATGCAATCGGAGCAACTAGTCGCACTAGTCGCTAGATGCAGCGGAAATTAAAATTTTTTAAAACTAAAGATGAAACCACATGATCACAAGAACACTTCTCGGATCGTTTCATCTAACCACAAGTATAAGGAATACCTCTTGAAGCGTGGTTGTGATCGCGAGATCCCAAAGTAGAGATCCTCCTATCTTAAGTCCGACCCACGGAGAATGCGCTTGCGGGCACGATGATGAGTCGCGTCCTTCCCGCAATCCTTTGACGAAGATCCAAGCATCGAAGGAGAAGCAAGATGCTCTCCTCTTCAATATGCAAAGTGGACGGCCACTTGGATATTAAGAGAGAGCCCACATGAGAATTAGAGAGAGAGAGAGAGAGTAGTAGTCTTCTACAACTCTAGATGATGTACCTTGGAAGGCTACCCTAGCCCTCCTTTTATATTAGTTTAGGATCCAATGGATCTCAATCCATGGGACACATGGATCCAAGGGCTATGCTTGGTCCATGCCAAATCAATGGCTATGATTGTTGTTGGTTAAAACCAACAACATTAATTTAAATTAAAAAATGTTGCAACATTATCAACATAATTTAATTTAACAATAACTAATTAAGAGATAATGTGATAAATTAAATGGAGTCAACCAACCTCCCTAAAATTGGGGTTATTTTGTCTCCTTTTATTTTATCTTATTATTTCTTAATAAATTGCAATAACTATTATTGCAATAATATCCACCAAATTAATTCCAAATTAATTTGTGAATATTTAAATCATGCCATTGATCATTATGTGAATCATATTCACAACCCAAACTAATTAGTAAATTGCATTTCCAATTAATTAATAAATGTGAATCCAATCCACATTATTAATTAACAAATGCTATTTACATAAATTCTCTCTCTTATATATGTATACTATAAATCATATTTATAACACACATATATCATGGATAGTGTTATCCACATTCTCTTAATCCTTGATAATTAAATCCCATTTAATTATCTTAGATAATCATTTTCACAATATGAATCATATTCATATTTAAGCTTGATAATTAAATCTCATTTAATCAACAAGTCCTTGCTTGGATATTTCATCAAAAGAATTATTCTTGAACCCTTTCAAGAATAATGTGCTTTCTCCGCAGATACTTGGAGATAAGGACAGGGCGATTGTATTGTTCCACGTATAGTGACTTGGATATTGAGATCTTATCTCAAATCCTAATCGTACGAACCTCCCACAGATGCTTGATTAAATCAAGACCGCAAATCCAATCTTCTCATTGAATCCGAATCTCATTCAGATCAATGTCCAACACTTGGACTAAGATCGGATTGCTTCTCTACTGAAAGGAGTCACTAAAATCCAGACCTGTTTCATCACTCCCTCGGAATGGAAGCGTCATGGATATACAATCGTTTATGATCACATCACCCTTCAGGTATTCCCAATACCTGTACATCCTGCATACTGGAAGACCCATGGTCAACCCGAAGATCAAGATCTATTTTACATTGTCTTCTTCAGGGTTTGATCACCAAGTTTCTCATTTGATCATTGGGATTTGGTATCGATCATATACTTTCCAAAAGCATATATCATACCTAGGTCTTGATCATATACTTTACAAAAGTATATATCAAACCTACAAATTCAGTCTAGCTTCCAAAGCGAGACGACCGTGCACGGAATTTGATTCTTCCCAATATCTCATGAGTGAGCTCATGTCTTCCGGTTCAGTAGTGAACCTGTATGATCCCTTTGAGAGATCGTATTACTCATATGCCCTTACATGCACACCAGCGCGCCGGTGTATAGACCTTGATTAGGTCATCAACCTATTGGTCTGCCAAATGTACATACTCAGACATATAGCAATACATCTGTCTCCGGTCAGAGGATGCGTGCCTATGCTGTGACAGCATTCAGCATAGGACTTTGGTTATCTCGATCTCGTTAAGTCAACCCATTGACCTAACTAATCTGACACCTCCGAATCTCTATTCCTATGCAGAGGACCTGCATCAAGAGGTCGGTCAGATATCAGCCTATGTGAGAAAGGATTGCCATCTCCTACTCAGGCTGGAGATCACATCTTAACAATCATTTGACGGTGCTTGATGAGTCCTCAATCTAACTCTTTAGATATTCATCCAAGCACCATCCTCTATGATTCAATTATTGAATCAACATCTGTTTGATCATTAAGACAGCCATGGTACATGACCCTAATTGTACAGAGGGACCTATTATGCAAATTATTTATTCTTCATTTCAGATCAGGGAATGATATTCGCAATAACATTTATTGCATAATGGCTCGCCGTGGGCTCACATGTCCAACAATCTCCCACTAGCCCAAAGAGCCATTATTGGGCTAATCATTTAAACTCACACTCATGTGACAATCATAGGCTATTTAGAAATAGCTAGGTAAGCTGATCAGTCACTCTGTTACCGCGAGACTATGCCAAGTCCTTTTACGGCACTTTCATATCCCCAGTAACAGTGCTCGCATCCAATGCGAATGTTGCAACTAATTCAACCAATACTCAATCTAGTCAAAGCAGTTATAGTGTCCTTGACACTATTGCTCAATAACTATTATAACCAGTATTTCCATAATCCTTATCAGAATACCCTTTTCCTGGAGATCACTATCTCTCAAGGTATCAACAGTTAAGACCTTTTAGATCTCTATCTAAAAGTCTTAATTTCTTGAAGATAAGACTTAGAGATCACTATCTCTAAAGCCTTGTCATCTTTGAAGATATCGTTATTACTGCAATCAAGTGTTCTTTCTCCATAGTAGGATTAGTAACAGTTTACTACTCCCACTGCATGGCAGATGTCTAGCTTTTGTACACATTTAGCATACACTTAGCTTCTCGTAACTGATGCACAAGTGCAAGCAGTTCTAGCATTCACTTCCTCAACTCTTTGAGGTGCTATCCCTTTAGATAGGTCAATACCAAATCTCAAGGGAAGGAAGCCTTTCTTGGAATTTCCAGAAATGGAACATATCCAAGGTGTACTACTAATGTGACAATCCCAATACCCTCTTCTCTTTGCATCTGAACAACTTCAGAACTAAGATCTAAGAGGTATTCTTGAGATCATATCTCAAGGTATGGAATAGCCAATCTATAAAACACTTATTATCATCCTTATATCATTCCAAATGATTAGGATATTATCTACATTTAGCACGATGAACACAATGGCACTCCCACTAAGCTTCACATGGTACATCAAGATTTTATTTGAAAGCATAACATTTATAATTTCATCAAATCTTATGTTCCAACAACAAGAAGCTTATTTGAGTCCACAGATGGATTTCTTTAGCTTTCACACCTTACTTTCCCCAACCATGAAGCCCTGGGGCTACTTCATGTGAATATCCTCAGAGAGGTATTCTTTATAGGAATGCAATCTTGAATTACATCCTGAAGATGCAATAGTCAAGTTGTGTCGCTAAGGTTAGCAATATTCTGATGATTTTAAGCATGGTTTCCGAAGAGCAAGTCTCATTACAAGCAATGTCTTCTCTTCCGATGTGTAGCTTATGGCTACGAACCGAGCTTTGAAGGTCTCTACCTTCTCATCAGGTTCCCTTTCTTCTTGAAGATCCATTTACACCTTAATGGGTCTAACCCTTATAGGTGAATCCTCGAGGGTCCATATACAACACTTGTATATGAAGTCTACTTTAGACTTTATTGCTAATATCCATCTTTCCATGTCATGATCCTTAGGAGCTTCATCACATGAAGTCCGATCATTGTCAGACTTAACTGACACATGGAATACATCCCCAAATTCATTTGAAGAGGTATTAATGTTTCATCTTTAATTGTCCTTTTAGTTTCCGATTTCAGGAGCCTCATTATCTTCTCAAGATTAAATGAGTTCCTTTACTTCATTTTCATCTTGATTCTCAAGAGTCTCAATCCTCCAAGAATCACATCCTCAGAGATGAGATTTTTTTTAAGAATCTCAAGGTCATAAAGTAGGTATCCAATACCATACTTTATTTTCCTAATGAAGTAGCACTCTCAAGTGCTAGATTCCAGCTTACATCCATGGAACCTTATTAAGGATATATATATTGTAGTCTCTACTACACACATATACCAGGAAACTAAGGGATAATTATGCTAAAATTCATCATTGATCAAATCATGTCACACATGATCCAATTGTATCTCCCTACAACTCCATTGAGTTTAGGTGTATTAGGAGGAGTGAGATAGAAATGATATTCATATCTCCATAAGGTATTCTTTGAATTTTATCTAATAGGTACAAGCTACCTAGGTTAGATCAAATTCATTTCATCTTTCTCCAAACTTTGGTTCTAAACCAAAATTGTGAAATCTTTGAATATTTCAAAGGTTTCTCAGGTGAAGAGAAGAAATCTCATATCATACGTAATCATCAATAGATATCACATATCCATAATGTTCACTATGATATAGATGATCCACATACATCAATATGTATGAGATCCTGAATACCTTGACATCTAACACCATTCCCAGAGAAGGGTGTATTGGACATTTTTACTTTGAATACAATATTCACAAGTATGTAAGATTTGAAATTTTAGACATTCTAAAGTTTCATATCCTACTAGTTTATTGATCATATCAATAGACATATGTCCGAGACTCGACGTCAGATCATTGTCAAATGATCTTCATCCTCCTATTGATCTATCAAGGTTTAATTTTCAGTGTTAGAAATCTTAATGAATCATTCATTAATTTTCTAATTTTCTGGAGTCCACTAGATGTTAGATTACTATCTGAAATATATACATCATAACTCTTTATGATAGTTCTATCTCAGATATTCATGTTTATTTCCAACATTTAGAAACAAACAATGAGGGTATTCTAATATCTAGGTCATAGAGACATTCTCCAAGACTAAGGGCTCTCCCACTGAGAATATAAAGTCTATCTATCCAACGGAGATTGCTGTAACAATTACAGCAATATCCATGTAGATGACTACTAAACCTTAAGATCAAATTTCTAATCTTCTAATAAATATATGCAACCAATTGCAAATGTCATTAGAAGATTGGGATACAATTGTCAGACTTAATCTTATGAAATAAGAAAGTTAGAGTCAATGATTATATGTAGACTATTCTGATGCTCTATCCGAGTCCTTCACTAAGGATTTTAGATAGATTTGATAGTCATACTATCAACACATCAACTTATTGCAGTATTGGCATTCATCCAACTCTTTGTATGTCATATGGAAGTCACAGAAGTTGGTCAACTCTTTGACTTTCCTTCTTACTCGGGTCTGACCCATGCTTCCACCGTGCTCTCTTAATCTATAAACAACCATTGCTTAAGACTAAGGATCTCTTATGTTAAATTCAAAAAATTCAATGTAAGAGCATTTCAACATTTATACATGCTTCATTAAATTCATACAATATGAATATTATGAAGCTTCATGAATGACTAGAGTATAGATAATAGAATGATGACACTCATCATATCTACATACATCTTAACTCTCAGAGACTTAGGTTCAGGTAGGTATTCAAACATTTTGAATACATCATCTCTTTCGAGCCACCATTCTGCATAATGCAGAGAACCATGTCATTCATGATTAAATGTCTAGAGAACATATGTATGCCAAAATATCTTCTTTTATTTTATAAGGATTATTCGACAATTACGATCACCATCGACATGTGACTTCTAAAGTACACTCGATGAAAGATCAAGAACATAGAGACATACAAACCCTAAGGTGATGTCTTATTGTCTTATTTAATTGTCATTCCTCATTATGTTGAGGAAACTTACACATTGCAACCACATCCATTATGTGTCCAATTGCAAGTACAATATCCGGATCATGAGTCCAATCCAAGATATTTTACTGGTTATTATTGAGTATATCATTGAGTGGGTTTAATGAAGGATTATCTGAAATAAGAAATTTGCATAAGTGTATATATATTATATATACATATTTTACTTTGATTTAGGAATTTTTATATCAAAGTTGTCTTGCCTTGTCAACACTGAAAGTTCATTCCCTTAATCACTTTCAATGTAAGAGATATTCTTACCATTATATCTCTAGCAAGATCTGGGATCTCCTTTCCTATCTTTGTTGCATCCCAATAATATGAGAACCTACAACTCAGATAAAAAGAAGCGGGAACACATTCCGCCTTGCAAGTCCAACTTGCATCTCCCAATTCGGTCTTTAACACCCGGGCCCACCACCCCTAAGATGATGTTGACCCGTCATTAATTGAACCAACCGTCAACAGGCTTAATACTCGCTATACGCAATCCAATATCGCCCCAATAATATGAGGACCCGATATTGGGGTCACTACGTATACGGCCTTACTCTTTCGAGAAGCAAAGAACCTGATCCAATTAAATCATGTACAGGATCTGTCACTTCGGACAGGCGTCTCCTATACACAACAACTGGCGACGAAATCCTTTGCCTTGACGGGAGACCATGGATGTCACTTATGTGATCCTCCACCTCATATTCAAATTGTAAGTAATTATTGTGAATCATATTCACATAATTAATTCTTCCAAGGGAAATACACATCTATTCAAAATAGAGTGTTTATTGGATATAATTAATTTAATCATATTAAATTAATCATTAATCCAATCATCAATCAACAAACGTGTCTTTTACTTGAATAGTCGGTATATACTCAAAGTACGTATTATTCGAATTTTAATAATTAGAAAAATACATATTGTCTGTCTCCGGTATTATACAGTCCCTACCTGCTGTCATGGCCAGTACCGACGAGAGTGGGATGGACCACATACGTTGCAACCCGCGACCCCAATGCTCTTCGACTAGGCACCACATCCGCCTCGGGAAAGGATAATACCAGATAGACCATCATGTACTTTGAGATGTTCATCGGTTTTTCAACCGAAATTATACCATATAATATACATCAAAACATTTTTGATTATATTATAAGGAGATTTGCTAGACAAATCCCCAATCTTATTCAAGCAAAAGGGTTTTTTATGTAAAAGTTGTCCTACAACAATTGTAAGATAAACTATATTTTCATGAAAGCAATGTTTGTTGATGAACCAATGATCAAGATCTAATATCTCATCATTGTGGTTTAGGCAAGTGTCATTCAATGAAATAATTATCTCTTTAAATATTTCACAAATATTTATCACTAATTATTCCAGAAAATTAACAATTAATTTTCATCATGATAATTGAATGACATATCACAAGGTTCAAGATCAAAACTGTTAATTTCCAGCAGTGACCCCCAATCACTAAAATTAACATATCTTGATCAATTTAAATCCAAAAAAAGCAAACTCAGTTTCCAAAGATTGCTTATTTGATTTATTAAAGAACCCAAGTGATAATTCACGCATTTTAAGGCGGATTAAAACCGTAATTATCTCATTAATCACGTTCAAATCCGCAGTTCCCGCAACAGTGAATATAGTCATATTCAAAAGACCATATCTTGAGCAAATAAAGTCCAAATTTAGTAAACTCAAGTCCTATGGTTTCCTTGTTTAATGGGGAACAAAATACAATTGAAAATTTCGTGTTTAAACATTTTAAACAGTGCCGAAAAATTCAATTATACAGAGGTGCGAAAATTGAAATGCAGTAAAAATTTCGCAACCCTTTCAAGAACCAAATCGTCTAAGGTCTATGGATCATATCCAAAACCTTATTCAAACCTGGCTCTGATACCACTTGAAGGATATTGGGAAATCCTCAAGCACATCACGGAAGCGTGTTGATCGCATCGTATGCAATCGGAGCAACTAGTCGCACTAGTCGCTAGATGCAGCGGAAATTAAAATTTTTTAAAACTAAAGATGAAACCACATGATCACGAGAGCACTTCTCGGATCGTTTCATCTAACCACAAGTATAAGGAATACCTCTTGAAGCGTGGTTGTGATCGCGAGATCCCAAAGTAGAGATCCTCCTATCTTAAGTCCGACTCACGGAGAATGCGCTTGCGGGCACGATGATGAGTCGCGTCCTTCCCGCAATCCTTTGACGAAGATCCAAGCATCGAAGGCGAAGCAAGATGCTCTCCTCTTCAATATGCAAAGTGGACGGCCACTTGGATATTAAGAGAGAGCCCACATGAGAATTAGAGAGAGAGAGAGAGTAGTAGTCTTCTACAACTCTAGATGATGTACCTTGGAAGGCTACCCTAGCCCTCCTTTTATATTAGTTTAGGATCCAATGGATCTCAATCCATGGGACACATGGATCCAAGGGCTATGCTTGGTCCATGCCAAATCAATGGCTATGATTGTTGTTGGTTAAAACCAACAACATTAATTTAAATTAAAAAATGTTGCAACATTATCAACATAATTTAATTTAACAATAACTAATTAAGAGATAATGTGATAAATTAAATGGAGTCAACCAACCTCCCTAAAATTGGGGTTATTTTGTCTCCTTTTATTTTATCTTATTATTTCTTAATAAATTGCAATAACTATTATTGCAATAATATCCACCAAATTAATTCCAAATTAATTTGTGAATATTTCAATCATGCCATTGATCATTATGTGAATCATATTCACAACCCAAACTAATTAGTAAATTGCATTTCCAATTAATTAATAAATGTGAATCCAATCCACATTATTAATTAACAAATGCTATTTACATAAATTCTCTCTCTTATATATGTATACTATAAATCATATTTATAACACACATATATCATGGATAGTGTTATCCACATTCTCTTAATCCTTGATAATTAAATCCCATTTAATTATCTTAGATAATCATTTTCACAATATGAATCATATTCATATTTAAGCTTGATAATTAAATCTCATTTAATCAACAAGTCCTTGCTTGGATATTTCATCAAAAGAATTATTCTTGAACCCTTTCAAGAATAATGTGCTTTCTCCGCAGATACTTGGAGATAAGGACAGGGCGATTGTATTGTTCCACGTATAGTGACTTGGATATTGAGATCTTATCTCAAATCCTGATCGTACGAACCTCCCACAGATGCTTGATTAAATCAAGACCGCAAATCCAATCTTCTCATTGAATCTGAATCTCATTCAGATCAATGTCCAACACTTGGACTAAGATCGGATTGCTTCTCTACTGAAAGGAGTCACTAAAATCCAGACCTGTTTCATCACTCCCTCGGAATGGAAGCGTCATGGATATACAATCGTTTATGATCACATCATCCTTCAGGTATTCCCAATACCTGTACATCCTGCATACTGGAAGACCCATGGTCAACCCGAAGATCAAGATCTATTTTACACTGTCTTCTTCAGGGTTTGATCACCAAGTTTCTCATTTGATCATTGGGATTTGGTATCGATCATATACTTTCCAAAAGCATATATCATACCTAGGTCTTGATCATATACTTTACAAAAGTATATATCAAACCTACAAATTCAGTCTAGCTTCCAAAGCGAGACGACCGTGCACGGAATTTGATTCTTCCCAATATCTCATGAGTGAGCTCATGTCTTCCGGTTCAGTAGTGAACCTGTATGATCCCTTTGAGAGATCGTATTACTCATATGCCCTTACATGCACACCAGCGCGCCGGTGTATAGACCTTGATTAGGTCATCAACCTATTGGTCTGCCAAATGTACATACTCAGACATATAGCAATACATCTGTCGCCGGTCAGAGGATGCGTGCCTATGCTGTGACAGCATTCAGCATAGGACTTTGGTTATCTCGATCTCGTTAAGTCAACTCTTTGACCTAACTAATCTGACACCTCCGAATCTCTATTCCTATGCAGAGGACCTGCATCAAGAGGTCGGTCAGATATCAGCCTATGTGAGAAAGGATTGCCATCTCCTACTCAGGCTGGAGATCACATCTTAACAATCATTTGACGGTGCTTGATGAGTCCTCAATCTAACTCTTTAGATATTCATCCAAGCACCAGCCTCTATGATTCAATTATTGAATCAACATCTGTTTGATCATTAAGACAGCCATGGTACATGACCCTAATTGTACAGAGGGACCTATTATGCAAATTATTTATTCTTCATTTCAGATCAGGGAATGATATTCGCAATAACATTTATTGCATAATGGCTCGCCGTGGGCTCACATGTCCAACACATGTTTCATTCAAAAAAGATAAAAAAACAATGGAAAAATAGGTCAGATGAAGGGAGTTAGCTATACCCCAAGGTGTAGGCACCCCAGCCCCATTTATTATATAGGTATATGTATATATAATTCATATATATGAGTGAATTCAATTCTTATTTTTATTGTATTTTCAATAACTTGTCTTTCTTTTAATTACGTACATATGTTATAAATAATATTTATAAAAATATAACAATATAAAGGTACGAAAAATAAAAAAATAAATATATTTATTATTTTATTAAGGTATATGATACAATAGGGGTCTAAAACCTAACTTTTACAACTTAACTCCAAATTAAATGAAACCACCTAATTAAATAGCTTATCAAATATTATCTACAATTAAAGTGATTTTGACGAATTTTGAGTTCATATGGTGAAGATGCAGGTATGTGAAGTTTTGATTTTCGCTTTTTATTCTAAGTGTGTAGGGGACAATATGTATTATTTTTACATGAATTAAATTTTTATTTTTCTATATATTTTTATCTACAACTTTCATGTACAAATTTTATTGATTTAATGTATAAAATAAAATAGAATTAAATAGGTCTTGAATTGGACTTATTGATGAATTGAAAATAAGGTTTTATTATACTTTGGGCCCTTATCTACACCAACTTTATTCCTTGTCAACATAGTCATCATGATTCCTAGGTCTTGGGGTTCGAGGTCATTCCATACCTATGGTATTTCATTTCTATTTATTTTCTTTATTATTTTATTTTGTCTTTAATTACAATATTTTATACAAGATTTACATTATAAATAATGAAGGTTATTTTATGCAAATAATGATATATACATGCATTTAGCTTGGTTTAAATGCCAAAATGAAAGAATAAAGCTAATGGAATGGACATTCCTCAGTATCTCATATATAGATCAAGCTGACCTCCCAAAGATTTTTAATTAAATCAAACTGTAAATCTAATCTTTTCATTGCATTTGAATCAGATTCAGATCAATGTCTGACATTTGGTCTAAGATCAGATTACTGATCTACTGAGAGGAGTCACTAAAATCCATTCCTATATCATCACTCCCTCGAAATGGAAGTATCATGGTTATACAATAATTTATGATCACAACACCCTCGAGCATTCCTAATACATGTACGTCCTGCACACTGGAAGACCTAGAATGAACCTAAGTTTTAGATCACTTTTAGATTGTCTTCTTCTGAGTTTTATCATTAAGTTTCTCATTCGATCATTGGGAGTTCGTATCGATCATATGCTTTCCAAAAGCATATACCATACCTAAAAAATATTGTCATGCTTCCAAAGCATGATGGTCATGCATGGATTTTGATCAGTCACAATACCTCATTTGTGAGCTCATGTCTTCCAGTTCAATAGTGAACTTGTAGGATCCCTTTGAAAGATCGTATTACTCATATACCTTAGTATGCACCCCAACTCGTCGATGTATAGACCTTGATTAAGTCATACTAGTTTGTCTTATGTACATACTTAGATATATAGTAATGCATTTGTCTCTGTTCAGAGGATGCACGCCTATATCATGACAACATATGACATAGGGTATTGCTTATCTCGATCTCATTAAGTCAACTTTTTGTCCTAACTTATCTGACATCTTTGAATCTCTATTATTATGTAGATGACCCGCATTAAGAGACCAGTCAGGTATCATCCTTTAGAGATGGATTTCCATCTCCTTCTAAGGTTGAAGATACTTTCTTAACAATCACTTAATGATGTTTGATGAGTCCTTGATCTAAATCTTTAGATATTATCCAAGCACCAACCTCTATGATTCAAACATTGAATTAACAACTGCTTGATTATTAAGATGTCCATGGTACATAACCCTAATTGTACTAAGGGGCCTCATAAGTGCATTCATTCATTTAATCTCTAACAAGGAGTGAAATAAATCAATATTCTTTATTGATATATGAAATATTACAATAACATTTATTGAAGAAATGTTTTACCACTAGCTTATATGGCTAACATATACATGATTTATACAATCTCGCAATCATTATCTTCAATTATGTAAATGCAACACAAATATTCTAATATAATTAAGAGTTATTTTCAAGAAATTAAGAATCAACTAGATGTGAATTAAGAAATCCTTAAAATTCTCAGAATAAGACATAAATTTAATTCAAATATTAGCACTTGAATTTACGTAAATATGATTCACAATTATTAGAATTAACATGAATATCATTCACATTTCCTATTAGGGTTTATGCAATATCATTCACATATGATATCACGATTAATATGGATTTGATTCACAATTATGATCCATTATATGTAAATATTATTTACATTTTGTCTTTTTATGAATAGTATCATATTTATATAATCATTAAATTATCTTGAAGAGATAATTGATATTAATTATAATCTCAATATATTTGATTTAAATAAATTATCAAAGACCAATTCCAAAGATGTTTCATGAATTGGTAGTACTCTCCATCAATTCAAAATTGATAGGACTCTTCCAACCTACTTTCACTATCCCTATAATCTTGGTTGGTTGAGGAGAGAGACTAGCAGAGCGGGTAAGTGGTAGTTGGACTAAGTCAAGGGGATAGAAGGTGCTACATCAATGATGGCTTGGGCATTGTATTTTTTATTGACAAAATAGGGAAGGAGGGAATGGAGTCCTAGTCATTCGACAAACCGAGATCAAACATCTAAGGGGATGCTACGTAGCAAGGGCTTGGGTAGATTAAGAAAATAAGGGTTTTTTGGATCTGGATCGATCAAAGGATTAACATAGGGAGACATTAAGTGAGGTGGATGGAAGCAATGCCATTAGATCTTTCTTGATCCAACGGTCCATACAAGAGGCATCAAAGAGAAGAAGGAGTGGCACATGGCTACAGATGGGGTCCATGTGTCACCAACGAAAAATTCCAAAAAAAATTAAAATAAAATAGTAAATAAATCAAATTAAAAGTATTCAAACATGAAAGTAGTTCATCTCAATAAGATCCACAACTTTTGTGATGAAACCAAAATTAAATGACCTCATTTACAAAAAAATAGAATTTTGGGTGGTATATTTATATAAAATACCATTTTTTACATTTTTATGATTTTTAGTTAATATAAAATTTAAATAAAAATCTAATAAAATAAAAGGGATGTATTTTACATTATCTAGATTTTGGGATTTTAATAATTAAAAAAATAAAGAAATAAAATAGAAGAGACTCATGTATATGGTGTAGATACAGATTCCCAATGTTTCATTTTTTATTTTTACATTTTTATGGATTGTATTTTTATTTTATTAAATACAACTAAAGAGAATAAATGCAAAAGTAATAAATTAAAATGAGTTCACTATATACATAAAGTAACAAATCAAAGTCAACAAATGTATACAATATACATTGATTTCTCAAAACTCAAATTTCACATCCGAACTCTTATTCTTTTGAATTTGATCTTGAATTGTAGCTATTGGAGTGTGCATTAAATCAAAGATGGTACAACTTCATAGGAGGTTGCATGAGAGATATATTTGTATTTATGACTTTTTATCTTTGAATTAGGGTTTGGTTTTATTTCACATATATACAAGTGAGTAATTTTCTATTATTTTTTTCTTTAGTTAAACAATGGTGTTAATTTTATTTAATTTGAGATCAATGTAAATTAATTGAAATAGGTGAAAGTAGGTCAATATACATGTGAATATGTATAGATATGATATGACTTTTATTGGGAATTTAATGTACAACAAGTAGCCCTTATTATATATAAAGTATAATTTTTTTGTTTATGCATTTGGAGGGGTTTATTGTGTTTAAATGTCTTGGATATGAGCTAAGATTAATCAATAAGTAAACGAAGTGTGGATTCATCACTTGTGTTTCCATTTATTTACTGCTTATTATATTCATACCTCTGTATATAATAAATTAGATATTACATAAATTCAATCCATAAAATTAAAGTTCAAAAAAATATGTTAGTATACCTTATAATATATACACACACACCGTAGAATAACATATGCAAAAATAAAAATCATTTTCTTTTTTAACAAATCAAAAATAAAACATAAAATTGCATTCAAACATGGAATATTTAAAATCAAACCAATTCAAAAAAATATTAAAAATGTATATTAGATAGATATTATAGTATAGTAAAACATATACAGAAATCAGAGAAAACTCAAAATATACATAATCTTATAAAATCCTAACTAATTATAAAAAATCACAAAAGTAAGTATAATACCTAGTTTTAAAGCTATTAATTTTTTGTATGCAATAAAAAATCCCATTTCATTTAATAGTTTAATTCAATAAAAATTGTAGTATAAATATTCGAATCACTATTTTCAAATATAAAAATCAATAGGAACTTAAAAAAATCTTAAAAAGAAATAAAAATAGTAAAATAACATTGAAAATACAAAAACATTGTCCTTTATAATTTTTGTATATATTAACCTATTTTGAAAGTATAAAGTTTTTCTTTCTTTACATGTATATACTTTTATAATAAGAACCTTTTCAAATATTAAAAATTGATAAAACTAACTAATATTAATACAACAACAAGAAGAAAACTTTTTCCCACATTATGTAGGGTCGTCTACATGAATTCTTCGAATCCATTCAAATCTATCTTGGGTCATTTTTGGGCTTAGACCCAAAAAGTTAAAATCCTTTCGTATAGTCTCATTCCAACACTTCATGGGCCATTCTTGCCCTCTCTAAGCCGGCTCAACATCCCAAAACTAGCATCTCCTCACCGGTGCATCAACTAACCTCATTTGCAAACGATTAAACCACCTTAAGCGGTTTTATTGCATCTTATACTCGATTGTCGCTACACCGACTTTCATTCCGATTGTATCATTTTAAATCCGATCATTAAGTATTTGTGTGTCCACACATCCACCTTAGCATTTTCATTTATTCTATTGTCATTTTCTACACATGTCTACAGTTCACAGGACAACATTCAAAGCCATAAAGCATAGTAGGTCTTGCGGCTACTTTGCAGGGCTTTCTTTTGATTTTCAAAGGATTTTTCTTATCACAGAGAACAACAGAGGCTCCTTTCTACTTCAGCCAGCTTGCATTTATTCTATTAGTAACATCTCCAATGATTTTCCCATAATGTTGTAAAATAGATCTTAGGTATCTAAAGGAATCCCTCTTTTGTATATCATCACCAATCTTCACCTCATTTCCTTCATCATTGCTTCCATTAAAAGTGCACTCCATATATTCAGTCTTAGCCCTACTTATAAAAAATCTTTTAGCCTCCGATGCATGTCTCCATGCTATTCATTTACTCCATTTTTAGACTCATCAATCAACACAATGTCATCAACAAATAACATATACCGAGGTATGTCATACTAAATGTGACTTGTCAACTCATACATAACCAAGTAAAAAGAAATAGACTTAAAGTTGAACATTGATGTAAACCAATGTTAATGTCAAGATAATAAGTCTTCCCAGATCGAATCCTTACACAAGATAAAGCCATATCATACATATCCTTTTATCAGGTTAATGCATAGGACAAGTACTTATTTCTTCTCAAAAATCTCCACAATATCTTATGTGGAATAAAATCATTAGCCTTCACCAAATCAATAAAAATCATATGGAAGTTTTTCCTTCTGGCTCTATAAATCTCCATTGTTCTCCTCAACAAATGAATGACTCCAATGGTTGAGTTACCTGGCATGAATTAAAATTGGTTTTCCTTTACTTTAGAAACTTAACATTCCTAAATTTTCATAGTATGACTCATCAGCATAATTTTTCTTACAAATCAAAGGAAATACAAATAAAAAATATAAATAAAATACAAATATAAAATCAGAAACTTCAAAATATATTAAAAGACAAGTAAAAATAAAAAGTATAAAACCTAAACTTATAAATATCTTACAATGTAGGTATATAAAACAACATAAAAGCAACAAATTCATTAAAACAAATAAAAACATAAATGCCTTATAAAATCCTGACAAATCACAAAACTCACCCTAACCATAGATCACTCTATTATTTATCCCTTATTTATATAGTTTGCCTCCGTTAGTTCGACACTGCTATACTTATCATATACAATTTGTTTATGATTATAAATAATAAAATCTTTAAAGATTCCTTCTTTATACTGTCTTCATCATTTAGTAATATTTCTTTACTCCTTAAGAAACAATTTAGGTGACTTAATCACTAAGTAGTTAAAAAATCCATATCATGGTTTGTTACTCCTTGTGTTGTTTAACTAACTTCCCTGCATCGTATGAAAGCAACAATTATAACTAAAGTTGCATTGCTGTAACATTAAAAGAAAGTTGGTTGATGATATTCGAGTGGAAGATTAACGATAACAGAAGAAATAGTGTAGTAATCAAATGGATCGAATGATAACAGAATAGGTAATAAGAATTAGTATCATAAGATCATATAAATCTCCAAAATCACATCTCCAAAATAGAGATGATAAATGGATTAATTTCTTAAGAATACGTCATAAAAAACATCCCTTTCTTACTTAATAGATAATGTTGGAATACACTTAGTAAATGCACGTGATACCACAACTCTGAGATTTTCTACTTTATGACAAAGAACCTTTATTTTGATGTGTCAATAACAAATGTATCTACACTCAAAATATAAAAGTAACGCATGTAAGGATAAGATTTAACCTGTTACTGAAATTACAAAGTATCTGGAAGTATGATACAAAGCTGACATCTTATATATAATATATGATGTAAATCAAAACATGATTAAACAACATTAGCTATTTTCGAATTAATAAGCATGTTCTTTTAAATGAATAAAACCGTTTAAAATATGATTGAACAAAAATTGTATTCAATTTGTTACGTGTACTGTGTAACACATTTATACATCATGTAAAATATGAGTTCAATACATCCATAGCAGTATAATGTTTTCATCATAAACATTAAATTAGACAATATTGTTGCTATAAGAGTTAATAAAATATATTATTAGCGAATTCAAAACAGAAAATATAGAATACTAACAATGACATGGTTACATTGACTTGCCGATAAATGATACAAAACTAGGGAGAAAATATTTATAGTTGAAAATATGAACTAAAGATAAGAAATGCACACTAGCAAATATAGACTATGTGGATGTAAACAATCAAAGAAAAAAAGAGTTTACCTGCTATATCATTGAATATGAAGTGATTTATACATGGACAAACAAATGGTAGTAATAATGCATAGCAACATATTTTACAAATGTCTTAATACTAAACAAATGTTGTTTACATCATATTTTTCGTATATACTATATAATTAGAGGATGGGAATTATGCACTGATAAACGCGGAATTGAGAGCGGTCGTATTGATTCACAAGGCGAATCAACAGTCGGTATATTGACCACTACAAAATCATGTATTTAGTCAACAATGAACCCACAATCAAATATCAAACAATGACAAACAAATGTGGAGTCAAATTTATTTTTAACTCTACATAAAAGATGTATAGATGCAAGTACGTAGAGAGTTCGAACTCAGGGAGCAATGCAGGATAGATCAACAATGGATGCACAAAATTGTGATGTGATTAAGTGTCTACAATATGCAAATTTTTGTGGGTTTTTAACTTTAATAATTTTTTTTATTTTTTATTTTTAATTTTGTATTTTGGTTTTCTTTTTACTGATTTTGTATTTTCTTTTTATATTTTGTATTTTTGTATTTTCTTTTTCAATAATAGAATATATATACAATGTAAGGAAAGAGGGGAGAATGTATTTATAAAAATAGGTACAAATAGTCAAAAATCAGGGAATAAAATATTTTTGGTCTTTTTATAATTTTAAGATTTTTTATGATTTTTGGGGAATTTTCTGAATGTTTTTGGTATTTTTAAAATAAAAAATAAGGGAAAATAGTGAATAAGCTATTGGCCGAAATTAAAATGGGAATGAAAATATCAAACAGTAACAACATTTTCCCAAATTAATTTTAAAATAAAGACAATATAACAGGGAACCTACAGGACTTGAGTTTCTATTTTTTGATTTTTCTACGATTTTATAGATTTTTTTGAAGTTTTTAGGTATTTTCTAATTTTTAAGGTTTTGATTTTGAATTTTTTAGTGGTTTTTGGACTGACACTAAAATATGATAAAACACACCAAATATAATTTTTTTTGAAATTTTCAAAACGTTTTTTAATTTTTATGGATTTTCTAATGCAACCAGTAGGAAAAATGCATGTTTTTTATTTTTAATAAATATCAAAATGCAATAAAAATACAATGCAAAAATATGGCGTGAATATGCAAGCTAACATAAGCTTAAGTTAACTTTTTGGGAATTTTTCGAATTAAAATGATGCTCTAAATAAATAAGACAAGCACATAAAAATACTAAGCCTGGTAGGGGTATAAGTGCAAATAAGCAAACATCCAGGGGGTACTTTGCAATTTTTACACAAAACATACACGGAATCAGCAATTTAATGGATCAAATATAAAATACAAGACCTACAAGGACACTCCTGCAAAAAACCCACCAGGGCGCGTGACTGGCACACGCCTGGGAGGGACCTGTATGCAATATCCAAAAGTCTGAGGGCCTTAATGCAAATATCCCAAAAAGTTTACACTGAATATCAAAGTTTTAAAACCTAGACAAAATAGCAAGACCCGCGAGGGTGTCCATGCAAAATGCCCCGCGCCTCACATGAACTGGTCACGTGAGGTGACGTGGCTTGGACCTATTTGCAAATACTAAAAGTTCGGGGGCGTAGTTATAATTATTACAAGACTTTTTAAACTATAGAGAAATATTTAAGGACTAAATATTAAATACAAAAATGCGTGGGGTAAAAGTTGTAAAATACCCTAGGCGCGCTATCCAACGGCCGAAGACGCTTCACTTGACACGTGGCGGGCGTTGGACGGTCGATGACGCTTCGGCAATGAAGGACCACGATTAGATCCGCGATGATGATCGGATGGATGGTAACGAGGCGAATCCAATGACGGCTGTGCGAACTGGGGCTCCACCTCGATCCGACGGCTGCGAAGACCGGAGCAAGAACCGTGGAGGAACGCCGACGAGGCGAGGTTCTCTAAGGTCCTGCTCCTTCTCCGGTGGACTTCTGGGCTTCAAAATGAGGCTGGAGCCTCCTCTGGTCTTCCTCTATCTCCTGAGGGCTTCAAAATACCTCGGCGAAGGCCGAGGCTCGCTGTGGAGGGCGGCGGAGCTGGGAAGCTCCCCTGAGCTCCGGCGAGACGCAAAATGAGCCCCAGGCTCGAGTCAAAGTCCTTTGGCCTGCAAAAAGGCGTGAAAGAACCCATGGCAAAGTGCCTGGGTCCCGCGGAGGCGGAGTGGTGGCGCAAAGCGACGGGGTGGAGCTCGGCCGGAGGAACACTCCGGCGAGGGGATCTGATTGGTTGATTTGATCGATGGAACGCAAAATTTATAGAGGGCTTTTGATTCTAAAGCTATGGCGAACAAAATGCAACGAAAATGAAGATGGAATGGGGCATCCTCGACGGTGTATCACCGGAGGGAAGGTACCTCGACCGTCGGAGTTGGGGGAGGTGATGGAAGCGTCTCAGGCATCTCTCGGCCCCCCTGAAGACCTCAACACGAAGCTGTCACCTTCCTGGAAGTTCAAGGATCGAAAGGGGAGCTAATCCTATGGAGGAAGACGTTCAAAAATTCAAAGGAAGGTCGGGGATGCGTTTTGTGTTTCACTCTGTGGCTCTGGCACACCAAAGACCGAGGTCTATCGGGCGACACGATGCTCCAATCCTCGAGCTAAACATTGGGCGTGATAGACCAAAGATCGAGGGTCAAAAGTTGTGAAGAGGGCGACATGATTTGGTGCAAGATGCGGCCTGGAAAAATTATCAAAAACGAGGTCAAATGAGTTCTGACAGGCGCACATTGGTGGGAGGCAGACAGTTGACCAGAGTCAACGAGGACTGCCCCCTGGTTGGTCCACGTGGACCAACCAGGAAAAACCCTTAAGAATTATTTTGTAATTTCATTTAAAAATAGAAAATGAACGAATTAAATTTTGATTATGAAATAAAAAATATTTATTATTTTATAAACTATTTTATGGTGATTTTTAATTATTTTTATGAGGCGTATTTTTACAAGTTCCCTTTTTTACCCCTTATAGGTATATTATCTATATATTTTATTCTTTTATTTTTATTTTGTGATTTTAATTCATTTATTTTTATTTATTATTTTATATAATTATAAAATAATTTTATACACATAATTATATTTTTATTTTATTTTTTTGATGTATTTTGTATACTTAATAAAATATAAGTATAGTTTATACAGGTTTGTATATAGGTATGATACCTATGTATTATATATACATGTATTTCTATTTTGTATTTTATTTAGGTTTTTATTCTGATTTTAATGTACATAATTATTATAAATAATATTTACATAATTATAAAATTATAAAATTATAAAAATAATGAATAAATAATGAATTGAATATTTTAATCTGTACAAGTATACAAGTAGGGTCCAAAACTCAACTTTCAAACCGTAACTCCGAAAAATACGAAACCACCTCCATTAAATAGACTGTTTTATGCTATATACAATTAAAGGTGAATTTGGTACATTTCGAGTTTTTATTTGCAAGATACAGGTCTGGGAAGTTGGAGTTCTGGAATCTTATTCAGACCTTAACTTTTTATCTGTATATTATTTTTGAATGAAATCAATTTTGTATTTTTCATTGTTTAATTATCTACAACTTTCATGCACAAAGTTTCTTTATTTGAGGTATAAAAAGTGGAACCAAAAATAGGTCCCAAAATGAATAAAGAATGAATTAAATCAAACGGGTTTTTATTGTATTTTGACCCTTATCTCCCCCTACTTTATTCCTGGCCGGCCTATTCATCGAGATGCCTAGGTCTCGGGATTTTGGGTCATAAAATATTTACAATATTTTATTCTTTTTCTTTTCTTTTATTTATTCTATAATTTTGGCTATAATTAAAGTATTTTATACGCTATTTACATGCACATGCATGAATGTTAAGATGCAGGATTGAAGGGTATTTACACGCATCTGCTAGGGTTTTTGATGCCAAAATGATAGAATAAAGATGATGAAATGTGGCTTCATCATGCACCCTGGTGCATGTAATTTTACATGCACCGGAGCCTATATCTCCCACATTTTTTACTTTTTTGGAAAATATCACCGTGTATATTCATCTCTATTCCCCTCTAATATACCATTCGAATTTCATCAGAAACAGAGACCCCTATGCCATCCATCTACAACAGGTGGATTACAGCAATTCTAACACCTTTAAAATTACATGTTCTAGATGGGGGGCATAGGAGTCTCTGTTTCTGACAAAATTCAAATGGTATATTGGAGGGATATATAGATGAATATACACGGTGATATTTTCCAAAAAAGTAAAAATATGGGAGATATAGGCCTCGGTGCATGTAAAATCACATGCACCACGGTGCATTTTCCCCATCCTATTTTATACCCATTATTTTAGTGAAATAATCATATAAATATAAAGAAGGAAAGAAAACTTTGCACAAAGAGTTAAGAAATGATATCATCTCAACAACCAGTATGGAGTGACAAGACTAAAACAAAACAAAACACATGATAGAGTAAGAATGGTGTTATATCATCTTAATAATAAAGTATTTATAAATTAGATTAGTTTAAGACCATTTCTATTGGAAAAATATGACCTAAATGTAATTTATTTATAAGAATTAATTTCCTATTTTCTTATCTTACAAATAAAAATAATATATTTAGTAGTCATCTTGTGGGATGCAAAGCAAATGCTACAAAAGACTCAAGTTGTAAAAGTCTGGTGCATAGAAATTATCATAAATTCACCTTAGCAACAAAATATGTAGAAATAATATTAGTATAGACCCATTTTTCCTAAAAAATATGATTTAACAGTAATGTGTAGAAAATACTTTCTCATTTGTCCAAATATGTAAGCGATGGATTCCTCTAACACAAGTTTCTTTTTTCCTTCTCTTTCCAATTGTTATCGCCAAAGTATCCTAAAATGGGGTACCAATTAGAGTGGAGTTAATATTCAATTGAATGACATTTCAATACACGCACTATAACATATTGTAGCTATCGCGACGATTAAATAGCGACAATTATGTAAATTCATCATAATATATTGAAACTCATTAATATAGCGACGATTATATCTGTTCGTCGCTATTTATATTATAAATAGTGATGGTTCTTTGCATTTATCGCTAAGTATACGAGATTTAGCAACACATATTTGCATTCGTTGCTATTTTGAAATAGCAACGAATAAATCTTTGCTCAATCTTGAGTTTATATAATGAGGTGATTTGCAATTTTCAAAAAAAACCCAAGGTATTGGGATTTTTTAATATTACAACTTAGCTTATTTGAGAGATGAAAATCTAGTTTTTAATTACATTACTGTATATTACAATGTCACTATAACAAAAATTACCAAATTCAACGTTAATTTTTTGCAAATGTCGATTATGGTTGCAAAATAAAGTGTTGATGGGAAAAGATCAAAATTGACCACATATACGACATTAGCAATGAAGACATCGAAATGTACAAAAATGTTGACAGTTGTTAATGTCAAGAATACTTAATATATAAATAAACTAGAAAGGGCCCACATTTTTCTTCTTACTGGTGCCCTAACTCCCCCTCTAAACCATACCCCCTTCTGTTCTCATCCATGACGCCACCTCAATCCTCCTTGTCGACGATGCCTCGATGCTCCTTATCGACGTTGCCTCAGTTCCCCTCGTCAGCGTCGTCCCCATCCTCCTCTATGATGTATATATGCTTAACTATACCCATTCCCACCTCATTTCTCTTCTTATTCGTACCTTAAATCTCCCATTCTCAAAAGCAGTGGTGCCCTAAATCTCCCCTCCGCCACAGATTTACGGTCGCCCCTCTTTTTTAGGTATGATCTTCTTCTCGATCTGAGGTGTTATTTGATCGGAAGGTGTTTGGTACATATATTTTAGTAATCAATCAGTATTTCAACAATCTCACAAGTTATTATTTTCAATCTAAAACGTTCTTATCCTCTCATCCTCGATCTAAAATGTGATGAAGTTCCCTAACATCAAAATCTACTTTTATCATACAAAGTTACCTGATTTGGTGTAATATTAGAAGATATTATACACATGCATCTAACGGGTCCAACACAAACTCTTTTCCTTTGCCTTTACTTATCGTGGCATTCATTTAATTATTTTATTACGTTTTTACTTTCTGCGATATTTATATAGTTACCGTATTTTCGTTGTAATCATTACTGCAATTCCAATCAGAACAAGGGGATGTCAATGCCTGTAGATATAAAAATTGCTACGAATCCCTCAACTACAAAAAATGAGAATGTTGGTTGTGTTACAAATGCATTCCTTTTTCAGGATATTGATATTTGTTAGTGAAGGTGCTTTGCCGGGTTATCTCAACCTATAAAAGCACGCACCACTTTAGGTATAATTATCTCTTATCTCCATTTGCATTGAAATATTGTCTACATGAAGCTTAGTCAATTCCAAATTTCAACTCTTTGGGTGAGCTTGTGGTCAGAATTCAAGTTCTAGCATCTATCTAACTCTTGATTGGACACTAGCTTCTGTAAATAAACTTTTGTAATATAGTGGCATTATATAGAAACTGGATTTTGTCAATTCGACCAATGACATCTGAAAATGGATCAAATGTTGTATGGAAACGGGCTTTTGTTACCAGCCAAGGTAAATTTAACGGATTGTGTCTTTATAGAAAGTGGACTTATGAAAAATCCCAATATTTCATCGAAGATTTTGACAGTAAAGTTAGTGTGGTTGTCATTTTCTTCTAATCTTAAAGAGTGGGACTGGTTTTAATATATTTGTGTTGGTAAACTTGTACTGGTTTATGAAAGATTTATTTTAATCTCGATGAGTTTGATTGCAGGTTCAACTGCTATGCTAGTGTGTTTATTTTTGGCATCCATAGAATTGGAGACATTGTGCTCTTTGTTAAATATCTGTTGCTTACTTGTGGTCATAGGTCATCTATTGCTTTATTATCCATTTCTTCCTCATCTCAATATCCTTCTTTTTTTGTTTGTTATCAGTTCCGCACCTTCCCCCTACCCCCCCCCCCAATAATTCGAAGTCTCGAGTCTTGTCTATCATTGATGATATATATTCTTGCTCGCAGGGCCAAGACAGTGGTCCCTTTTTTGATGCTAATGGGATATACATTATTCATATGGTTATCGTCAAGGAAAAAGAAGCTGCATGTGCGTGTTTGCATGAAAATGCAATGTGGTACTACTGAATTTGTGTCTGCACCACATGGTGATTATTTACAAGTGAAGGTAATTATTTTCTTTAAAGGGACAAGAATCTTATCATGGATATGTATTTGCCTGCTACAGCTCAGAATGGTTATGTGATTATTTGTGTGTCCTTCTTAGATATGTCTCATAATCTTACTATTAGTTTGTGTGTCTATTTATCTATGCATTTACCTGTCTTTTTATAAAGTTATTTATAGTCCTTATTTCTTATTTGTCACATTACTGTGATATCCATATTAAACTGTGACACTCTTTACTTATATTCAATAACTTCATGTAAATGAGATTTTCTTATGAAATCTAATACACTAAAAGGTAGTCCTTCTATCTAGTTTTGCTGGTGTAACGTCTGCATCTTTAGCCCAAAACAAGTTTTCTTATTCCCCATTTGCAATTTGAAGGCAAATAAATTTAGAATATCAATTAAATGATATTAATACGCCATTAATCTCTCCCTATAACCACCATAAAAGTCAATGAGAGTAACACAAACATCACTTCTTCTCTCCCAATTTTCCATTGTGCAAAGAGAGATAGAGAGTTAGGAAGAGAAGCCATTGCGGAAAGTTGTTCTTCTTCAAGGGAGATGATGAGGTGCGTCACGGGAGCGCAGGGACGGATAGCGTAGATAGTTGCGGATAAGTAAGCATGACTTGGAGGTGTACGGACTCGGATTTGAGGTATGTATCGGTTTAGGACTACGATATATAAATATATGTGTCGGTAAAGGATTTTACTTATGACTATAGACCTTGTTCGAATAAGACCTTTACCGTATGCATCCGTTTCATAGGTTAATACACATATGCATCGACTTGATTTTGAACAAGATATTCTAATGTATGTGTCGAACCCCTAGGACGCGTACAATATGGAATGCATTAAATCGGAGATATAGTATTTTCAAAGTTATTTTGATAGATATATATGTATCGTCTTAGGTTTATACCTTTGAACAACGATGAAATCCAAGATACGATTAGATAAATGTATGTGTTGGTTTCGTATGATACTAGATATGCATAATGATTTGTTTTTTTATATGGTATCTAATTGTGTGATGGACCGTAGATTGAAATGTAGAAATCTCGTATAACTTTAATGAGGCCTCCAAAGTATTTGTCAAACCTTGTAAGTATGTATAATGGTATCAATCTTAGTCATTGTAAAAGTATTTCGAAACATAGGAGAGCACATATGTACTTGGAAGGGATTATAATATCGTGATGGTTTCACCATTTATTGTCTACAATATATATTTCCATCTAATATGCTGTTGAAGTCCGGCAATAAATGGATCACCTTAATTCCTACACATGGTTTAAGTTATATCATTTTGCTACACAGATTATGCAAAATGGGTCATGTACTTAATAAAAATGGATTCAGTTTTTGTTATGTCAACACATTAAATACAACCCCAAGTTTTAAAAAGAAAATGCATTCCTTATTTTGTTTAACCCATAGGGATCAACTTTGACTGGCATAATCTTGAATATTAGTACAACTCTTATACACATCCGTTACTCACGTGAATTAGGAGATAGAAATACTGAGAGCATCATTGGTTATGCCCATATTATGTGACGTTAAGTTATTATTACAATAGGCCATTGTTTTTCTAATTACATCTATTCTCTTGTTAGGCCATCAGAATCTAAAATAGATATAACAGACTCTCCAACAAGATGTTTAAGTATAATCTTATGGATGCATATAAGTATTTTTTTATACAGTAAACTCACATTGCAGAAAACCGAGTTAACATTTTTTTAGGTGTTGCATAATAATGGGAAATCAATTACAAGATCCATATTTGGCAACTATAATCATAAAAAAATTTGACCTTATATGAGCACACACGTAAATTTAGAGATTTGTATTTCCATTATAAGCCGATGCTGAAGGATATTGAGAATCCTTAAGCGCATCACGGAAGCGTGTTGATCGCATCGTATGCGATCGGAGCAACTAGTCGTACTAGATGCTAGATGCAGCGGAAATTAAAATTTTTAACTTTAAAGATGAAACCACATGATCACGAGAACATTTCTCGGATCGTTTCATCAAACCACAAAGTATAAGGAATACCTCTTGAAGCGTGGTTGTGATCGCGAGATCCCAAAGTAGAGATCCTCCTATCTTAAGTCCGATCCACGAAGAACGCACTTGCGGGCGCGATGATGAGTCACGTTCCTTCCCGCAATCCTTGATGAAGATCCAAGCGATGGCTCCCCCGATTTCGTCAAACGAAATCCGTCGTCTTCCTTTAGAGTAAGAAACTCCAAAGAAGATGGAGATCCACGAGTCGTCGAAGAAGAAGCCGAGAGTCTCTCCTTTCTCAACACAAAGTGGACGGCCACTTAATGGAGAAGAGAAAGAGAGAGAGAGGGCGAGAATGAGAAAGAGAGAGAGAGAGTTGTCACCTTGTACAACTCTTAATGATGTACCATGGAAGGCTACCCTAGCCCTCTATTTATATTAGTTTAGGATCCAATGGATCTCAATCCATGGGACACATGGATCCAAGGGCTATGCTTGGTCCATGCTAAATCAATGGCTATGATTGTTATTGGTTAAAATCAACAACATTAATTTAAATTAAAAAATGTTGCAACATTATCAACATAATTTAATTTAACATTAACTAATTAAGAGATAATGTGATAAATAAAATGGAGTCAACCAACCTCCCTAAAATTGTGGTGGTCAATTTTGGCTCCATTTTATTTATCTTATTATTCCTTAATTAATCACAATAAATATTCACCAAATTAATTCCAAATTAATTTGTGAATATTTCAATCTTGCCATTAAATATTATGTGAATCATATTCACAACCCAAACTAATTAGTAAATTGCATTTCCAATTAATTAATAAATGTGAATCCAATCCACATTATTAATTAACAAATGCTATTTACATAAATTCTCTCTCTTATATATGTATATTATAAATCATATTTATAACACACATATATCATGGATAGTGTTATCCACATTCTCTTAATCCTTGATAATTAAATCTCATTTAATTATCTTGGATAATAATATGAATCATATTCATATTATGCTTGATAATTAAATTTCATCAAGTCCTTGCTTGGATATACATTTCATCAAATGAATTATTCTTGAACCCTTTCAAGAATAATGTGCTTTCTCCGCAGATACTTGGAGATAAGGACAGGGCGATTGTATTATTCCATGTATAGTGACTTGGATATTGAGATATTATCTCAAATCCAGATCGAACGAACCTCTCATAGATGCTTGATTAAATCAAGACCGCAAATCCAATCTTCTCATTGAACCTGAATCCCATTCAGACCAATGTCCAACACTTGGACTAAGATCGGATTGCTTCTCTACTGAAAGGAGTCACTAAAATCCAGACCTGTTTCATCACTCCCTCGGAATGGAAGCGTCATGGATATACAATCGTTTATGATCACATCACCCTTCAGGTATTCCCAATACCTGTACATCCTGCATACTGGAAGACCCATGGTCAACCCGAAGATCAAGATCTATTTTACACTGTCTTCTTCAGGGTTTGATCACCAAGTTTCTCATTTGATCATTGGGATTTGGTATCGATCATATACTTTCCAAAAGCATATATCATACCTAGGTCTTGATCATATACTTTCCAAAAGTATATATCAAACCTACAAATTCAGTCAAGCTTCCAAAGCGAGACGACCGTGCACGGAATTTGATTCTTCCCAATATCTCATGAGTGAGCTCATGTCTTCCGGTTCAGTTGTGAACCTGTATGATCCATTTGAGAGATCGTATTACTCATATGCCCTTATATGCACACCAGCTCGCCGGTGTATAGACCTTGGTTAGGTCATCAACCTATTGGTCTGCCAAATGTACATACTCAGACATATAGCAATACATCTGTCTTCGGTCAGAGGATGCGTGCCTATGTTGTGACAGCATTCAACATAGGACTTTGGTTATCTCGATCTCGTTAAGTCAACCCATTGACCTAACTAATCTGACACCTCCGAATCTCTATTCCTATGCAGAGGACCTACATCAAGAGGTCGGTCAGATATCAGCCTATGTGAGAAAAGATTGCCATCTCCTACTCAGGCTGGAGATCACATCTTAACAATCATTTGACGGTGCTTGATGAGTCCTCAATCTAACTCTTTAGATATTCATCCAAGCACCAGCCTCTATGATTCAATAATTGAATCAACAGCTGTATGATCATTAAGATAGCCATGGTACATAACCCTAATTGTACAGAGGGACCTATTATGCAAATTATTTATTCTTCATTTCAGATCAGGGAATGATATGTGCAATAACATTTATTGCATAATGGCTCGCCGTGGGCTCACATGTCCAACAATCTCCCACTAGCCCAAAGAGCCATTAATGGGCTAATCATTTAATCCCACACTCATGTGACAATCGTAGGCTATTTAGAAATAGCTAGGTAAGATGATCAGTCACTCTGTTCCCACAAGACTATGCCAAGTCCTTTTACGGCACTTGCATATCCCTAGGTAACAGTGCTCGCATCCAATGCCAATGTTGCATCTAATGCAACCAATACTCAATCTAGTCAAAGCAGTTATAGTGTCCTTGACACTATTGCTCAATAACTATTATAACCAGTATTTCCATAATCCTTATGAGAATACCCTTATTCTGGGAGATCACTATCTCTCAAGGTATCCACAGTTAAGACCTTTTAGATCTCTATCTATAAAGTCTTAAGTTTCTGAAGATAAGACTTAGAGATCACTATCTCTATAGCCTTGTCATCTTTGAAGATATCGTTATTACTGCAATCAAGTGTTTTCTCTCCATAGTAGGATTAGTAACAGTTTACTACTCCCACTGCATGGCAGATATCTGGCTTTTGTACACATCAAGCATACACTTAGCTTCTCGTAACTGATGCACAAATGCAAGCAGTTCTAGCATTCACTTCCTCAACTCTGTGAGGTGCTATCCCTTTAGATAGGTTAGTACCAAATCTCAAAGGAATGAAGCCTTTCTTAGAATTTCCATTAATGGAATATGTCCAAGGTGTACTACAAATGTGACAGTCCCAATACCCTCTTTTCTTTGCTTCTGAACAACTTCAGAACTAAGATCTAAGAGGTATTCTTGAGATCATATCTCAAGGTATGGAATAGCCAGTCTATAAAACACTTATTATCATCCTTATATCATTCCAAATGATTAGGATATTATCTACATTTAGCACGATGAACACAATGGAACTCCCACTAAGCTTCACATGGTACATCAAGATTATATCTAAAATCATAACACTTATGATTTCATCAAATATGATGTTCCAACTACAAGAAGCTTATTTGAGTCCATAGATGGATTTCATTAGCTTTCACACATTGCTTTCCTCAACCATGAAGCCCTGGGGTTACTTCATGTGAATATCCTCCGAGAGGTATTCTTAGAGGAATGCAATCTTGAATTACATCCTGAAGATGCAATAGTCAAGTTGTGTAGCTAAGGTTAGCAATATTCTGATGAGTTTAAGCATGGTTACCGAAGAGCAAGTCTCATTGCAAGCAATGTCTTCTCTTCCGGTGTGTAGCTTGTGGCTACGAAACGAGCTTTGAAGGTCTCTACCTTCTCATCAGGTTCCCTCTTCTCTTGAAGATCCATTTACACCTTAACGGGTCTAACCCTTATAGGTGGATCCTCGAGGGTCCATATACAACACTTGTATATGAAGTCTACTCTAGACTTTATTGCTAATATCCATCTTTCCATGTCATGATCCTCAGGAGCTTCATCACATGAAATCCGATCATTGTCAGACTTAACTGACACATGGAATACATCTTCAAACTCATTTGAAGAGGTATTAATGTTTCATCTTTAATTGTCCTTTTAGTTTCCGATTTCAGGAGCCTCATTATCTTCTCAAGATTAAATGAGTTCCTTTACTTCATTTTCATCTTGATTCTCAAGAGTCTCAATCCTCCAAGAATCACATTCTCGGAAATGAGATCTTTTAAGAATCTCAAGGTCATAAAGTAGGTATCCAATACCATCCTTTATTTTCCTAATGAAGTAGCACTTTCAAGTGCTAGATTCCAGCTTACATCCATGGAACCTTATTAAGGATATATATTGTAGTCTCTACTACACATATATACCAGGAAACTAAGAGGATAATTATGCTAAAATTCATCATTGATCAAATCATGTCACACATGATCCCATTGTATCTCCCTATAACTCTATTGAGTTCAGGTTTATCTGGAGGAGTGAGATAGAAATGATATTCATATCTCCATAATGTATTCTTTGAATTTTATCTAATAGGTACAAGCTACCTAGGTTAGATCAAATTCATTTCATCTTTCTTCAAATTTTGATTCTAAACCAAAAATGTGAAATCTTTGAACATTTCAAAGGTTTCTCAGTTGAAGAGAAGAAATCTCATATCATACGTAATCATCAATAGATATTACATATCCATAATGTTTACTATGATATAGATGATCTACATACATCAATATGTATGAGATCTTGAATACCTTGACATCTAACACCATTCCCAAAGAAGGGTGTGTTGGACATTTTACTTTGAATACATTATTCACAAGTATGTAAGATTTGAAATTTTAGACATTCTAAAGTTTCATGTCTTACTAGTCTATTGATCAAATCAACAGACAAATGTCCAAGGCTTGATGCCAGATCATTGTCAAATGATCTTCATCCTCCTATTGATCTTATAAGGTTTGATTTTCAGTATTAGAAATCTTAATGAACCATTCATTAATTTTTCTAATTTCGTGGAGTCCACTAGATGTTAGATTACTATCTGAAATATTTCCATCATAACTCTTTATGATAGTTCTATCTCAGAGTTCATGTTTATTTCCAACATTTGGAAACAAACAATGAGGGTATTCTAATATCTAGGTCATAGAGACATTCTCCAAGACTAAGGACTCTCCCACTGAGAGTATGAAGTCCATCTATCCAACAGAGACTGCTGCAACAATTACAGCAATATCCATGTAGATGACTACTAAACCTTAAGATCAAATTTCTAATCTTCTAATATATATGCAACCAATTGCAAATGTCATTAGAAGATTGGGATACAATTGTCAGACTTTATCTTATGAAATAAGAAAGTCAGAGTCAATGGTTATATGTAGATTATTTTGATGCTCTATCTGAGTCCTTCACTAAGGATTTTAGACAGATTTGATAGTCATACTATCAACACATCAACATATTGCAGTATTGGCATTCATCCAAATCTTTGGATGTCATATGGAAGTCACAGAAGTAGGTCAACTCTTTGACTTTCCTTCTTACTCGGGTCCGACCCATGCTTCCACTGCACTCTCTTAATCTATAAACAACCATTGCTTAAGACTAAGGATCTCTTATGTTAAATTCAAAAGAATTCAATGTAAGAGCATTTCAACATTTATACATGCTTCAGTAAATTCATACAATATGAATATTATGAAGCTTCATGAATGACTAGAGTATAGACAGTAGAATGATGACACTCATCATATCTACATGCATCTTAACTCTTAGAGACTTAGGTTCAGGTAGGTATTCAAACATTTTGAATACATCATCTCTTTCGAGCCACCATTCTGCATAATGCAAAGAACCATGCCATTCATGATTAAATGTCTAGAGCACATATGTATGCCAAAATATCTTCTTTTATTTTATAAGGATTATCCGACAATTACGATCACCATCGACATGTCACTTCCAAAGTACACTCGATGAAAGATCAAGACTATAGAGACATACCAACCCTAAGGTGATGTCTTATTGTCTTATTTAATTGTCATTCCTCATTATGTTGAGGAAACTTGCATAATGCAACCACATACATTATGTGTTCAATTGCAAGTACAATATCTGGATCATGAGTCTAATCCAAGATATTTTACTGGTTATTATTGAGTATAATATTGAGTGGTTTTAATGAAGGATTATCTGAAATAAGAAATTTGCATAAGTGTATATATATTATATATACATATTTTACTTTGATTTAGGAATTTTTATATCAAAGTTGTCTTGCCTTGTCAACACTGAAAGTTCATTCCCTTAATCACTTTCAATGTAAGAGATATTCTTACCATTATATCTCTAGCAAGATCTGGGATCTCCTTTCCTATCTTCGTTGCATCCCAATAATATGAGAACCTACAACTTGGATAAAAAGAAGCGGGAACACATTCCGCCTTGCAAGTCAAACTTGCATCTCCCAATTCGGTCTTTAACACCCGGGCCCACCACCCCTAAGATGATGTTGACCCGTCATTAATTAAACCAACCGTCAACAGGCTTAATACTCGCTATACGCAATCCAATATCGCCCCAATAATATGAGGACCCGATATTGGGGTCACTACGTATACGGCCTTACTCTTTCGAGAAGCAAAGAACCTGATCCAATTAAATCATGCACAGGATCTGTCACTTCGGACAGGCGTCTCCCATACACAACAACTGGCGACGGAATCCTTTGCCTTGACGGGAGACCATGGATGTCACTTATGTGATCCTCCACCTTGTATTCAAATTGTAATTAATTATCGTGAATCATATTCACATAATTAATTCTTCCAAGGGAAATACACATCTATTCAAAATAGAGTGTTTATTGGATATAATTAATTTAATCACATTAAATTAATCATCAATCCAATCATCAATCAACAAACATGTCTTTTACTTGAATAGTAGGTATATACTCAAAGTACGTATTATTCGAATTTTAATAATAAGAAAAATACACATTGTCTGTCTCCAGTATTATACAGTCCCTACCCGCTGTCATGGCCAGTACCGACGAGAGTGGGACGGACCACATACGTTGCAACCCGCTACCCCAATGCTCTCCGACTAGGCACCACATCCGCCTCGGGAAAGGATAATACCAGATAGACCATCATGTACTTTGAGATGCTCATCGGTTTTTCAACCGAAATTATACCATATAATATAAATCAAAACATTTTTGATTATAAGGAGATTTGCTAGACAAATCCCCAATCCTATTCAAGCAAAAAAGGTCTTTCATGTAAAAGTTGTCCTACAACAATTGTAGGATAAACTATAGTTTTCATGAAGGCAATGTTTGTTGATGAACCAATGATCAAGATCTAATATCTCATCATTGTGGTTTAGGCAAGTGTCATTCAATGAAATAATTATTTCTTTAAATATTTCACAAATATTTATCACTAATTATTCCAGAAAATTAACAATTAATTTTCATCATGATAATTGAATGACATATCACAAGGTTCAAGATCAAAATTGTTAATTTCCAGCAGTGACCCCCAATCACTAAAATTAACTTATCTGGATCAATTTAAATCCAAAAAATGCAAACTCAGTTTCCAAAGATTGCCTATTTGATTTATTAAAGAACCCAAGTGATAATTCACGCATTTCAAGGCGGATTAAAACCGTAATTATCTCATTAATTACGTTCAAATCCGCAGTTCCCGCAACAGTGAATATAGTCATATTCAAAAAGCCATATCTTGAGCAAATAAAGTCCAAATTTAGTAAACTCAAGTCCTATGGTTTCCTTAATTAATGGGGAACAAAATCCAATTGAAAATTTCGTATTTAAACATTTTAAACAGTGCCGAAAAATTCAATTATACAGAGGTGCGAAAATTGAAATGCAGTAAAAATTTCGCAACCCTTTCAAGAACCAAATCGCCTAGGGTGTATGGATCATATCCAAAACCATATTCAACCTGGCTCTGATACCACTTGAAGGATATTGAGAATCCTTAAGCGCATCACGGAAGTGTGTTGATCGCATCGTATGCGATCGGAGCAACTAGTCGTACTAGATGCTAGATGCAGCGGAAATTAAAATTTTTAACTTTAAAGATGAAACCACATGATCACGAGAACATTTCTCGGATCGTTTCATCAAACCACAAAGTATAAGGAATACCTCTTGAAGCGTGGTTGTGATCGCGAGATCCCAAAGTAGAGATCCTCCTATCTTAAGTCCGATCCACGAAGAACGCACTTGCGGGCGCGATGATGAGTCACGTTCCTTCCCGCAATCCTTGATGAAGATCCAAGCGATGGCTCCCCCGATTTCGTCAAACGAAATCCGTCGTCTTCCTTTAGAGTAAGAAACTCCAAAGAAGATGGAGATCCACGAGTCGTCGAAGAAGAAGCCGAGAGTCTCTCCTTTCTCAACACAAAGTGGACGGCCACTTAATGGAGAAGAGAAAGAGAGAGAGAGGGCGAGAATGAGAAAGAGAGAGAGAGTTGTCACCTTGTACAACTCTTAATGATGTACCATGGAAGGCTACCCTAGCCCTCTATTTATATTAGTTTAGGATCCAATGGATCTCAATCCATGGGACACATGGATCCAAGGGCTATGCTTGGTCCATGCTAAATCAATGGCTATGATTGTTGTTGGTTAAAACCAACAACATTAATTTAAATTAAAAAATGTTGCAACATTATCAACATAATTTAATTTAATATTAACTAATTAAGAGTTAATGTGATAAATAAATTGGAGTCAACCAACCTCCCTAAAATTGTGGTGGTCAATTTTGGCTCCATTTTATTTATCTTATTATTCCTTAATTAATCACAATAAATATTCACCAAATTAATTCCAAATTAATTTGTGAATATTTCAATCTTGCCATTAAATATTATGTGAATCATATTCACAACCCAAACTAATTAGTAAATTGCATTTCCAATTAATTAATAAATGTGAATCCAATCCACATTATTAATTAACAAATGCTATTTACATAAATTCTCTCTCTTATATATGTATATTATAAATCATATTTATAACACACATATATCATGGATAGTGTTATCCACATTCTCTTAATCCTTGATAATTAAATCTCATTTAATTATCTTGGATAATAATATGAATCATATTCATATTATGCTTGATAATTAAATTTCATCAAGTCCTTGCTTGGATATACATTTCATCAAATGAATTATTCTTGAACCCTTTCAAGAATAATGTGCTTTCTCCGCAGATACTTGGAGATAAGGACAAGGCGATTGTATTATTCCATGTATAGTGACTTGGATATTGAGATATTATTTCAAATCCAGATCGAACGAACCTCTCATAGATGCTTGATTAAATCAAGACCGCAAATCCAATCTTCTCATTGAACCTGAATCCCATTCAGACCAATGTCCAACACTTGGACTAAGATCGGATTGCTTCTCTACTGAAAGGAGTCACTAAAATCCAGACCTGTTTCATCACTCCCTCGGAATGGAAGCGTCATGGATATACAATCGTTTATGATCACATCACCCTTCAGGTATTCCCAATACCTGTACATCCTGCATACTGGAAGACCCATGGTCAACCCGAAGAACAAGATCTATTTTACACTGTCTTCTTCAGGGTTTGATCACCAAGTTTCTCATTTGATCATTGGGATTTGGTATCGATCATATACTTTCCAAAAGCATATATCATACCTAGGTCTTGATCATATACTTTCCAAAAGTATATATCAAACCTACAAATTCAGTCAAGCTTACAAAGCGAGACGACCGTGCACGGAATTTGATTCTTCCCAATATCTCATGAGTGAGCTCATGTCTTCCGGTTCAGTTGTGAACCTGTATGATCCCTTTGAGAGATCGTATTACTCATATGCCCTTATATGCACACCAGCTCGCCGGTGTATAGACCTTGGTTAGGTCATCAACCTATTGGTCTGCCAAATGTACATACTCAGACATATAGCAATACATCTGTCTTCGGTCAGAGGATGCGTGCCTATGTTGTGACAGCATTCAACATAGGACTTTGGTTATCTCGATCTCGTTAAGTCAACCCATTGACCTAACTAATCTGACACCTCCGAATCTCTATTCCTATGCAGAGGACCTACATCAAGAGGTCGGTCAGATATCAGCCTATGTGAGAAAAGATTGCCATCTCCTACTCAGGCTGGAGATCACATCTTAACAATCATTTGACGGTGCTTGATGAGTCCTCAATCTAACTCTTTAGATATTCATCCAAGCACCAGCCTCTATGATTCAATAATTGAATCAACAGCTGTATGATCATTAAGATAGCCATGGTACATAACCCTAATTGTACAGAGGGACCTATTATGCAAATTATTTATTCTTCATTTCAGATCAGGGAATGATATGTGCAATAACATTTATTGCATAATGGCTCGCCGTGGGCTCACATGTCCAACAGATGCTTCTTGTAAATCTACATGCAAAGGCCATTAATCAAAACTGATTAAATTCAAACGTTACCTTAAAGAGTTGATAAATGCATGCATGTATCATATAATTGTATAAATTATTATAATTCCATTCGTTACTATATAATTTAAATTGGAAATCATGAGGCTTCAAATATATAACTTTTTATGCATAGTCACCTATCTTTTAATTACAGGTTATGCACGGATGAGAACTTATAAATACATGTAACATCTGATATTGAATGTTTGTATAAATAAATCATTAAAGTTGACGATAAATGTTGGCACCGACTTAAATTAAGAAAAGTGACTCTCAACAATATGAAAGAAATAGTTGGTGGAAATGAAAGAATATGTATATGTGTATATGACTATTCTATGGAAAAAGAAATTCTATTAAAAGAATTGAAATTTTCTTAAAATAATTAATGGTATGATGACGATAAACGGAGTTAAGTGCTACACATAATGGTGGGAGCCACCTCTAGAGTCCAATTACTGTAGGCCCAAGGGGCAACGCCGCAAGGGGCGTATGGTTGCAAGGAACCAAAGAGGCAAAAGCTAAGTCCTCTACAGTTGTAGCTACACTGTCATGTATGTTTATGGATCGCTAGTGCCAGCGATAAAGCCAACAAAGCCATCAAAGCCGCCTAAGAATATAACGATCAAGACAATTCTAAATATTGAAAATGTTATGGTTATATGTGCAATGATGTTAATGTCATGGCTATATATGCAATTATGTTAATGTAATGAACATATGTGCTATTATATAAATATTATGGGCATATATGCAATCTTGTTAATGTCATAGGCATATGTGCCATTATGTTAGTATTAAGGTATATGCATGAATGGATTGAAAATTCATGCAAGAAATGGTTTACAATGGTAAACCATTATATGTATGCAAGAAAATGGTTTATAATGGTAAACCATTGCAAGTTATGAAAGATATGGTTTATAAAGGAAAACCATTGCATGTTATGCAAGAAATTTGTGTAATTAAAGATAAACCATTATATATTATACAAGAGATGGTTTAATAAGGAATAAATCACTACATGTTGTACAAGAATTAGTTTAAGAAATGTAAGCTATTAAAGTCATGGGGGTTAAAATGCAAAGTGAATTATGATAAAAGAAACATGTACATGTTATGAACCTTATGAAATATGCCCCACAAGATGAAGGACGTGTATGCTATTTATTCTCATTCTTATTACCTATGTATACTCATGTGTATGAAAGAAGCCAATTTAAATTTGTTAGGAAACGAACAAGACATGCATGGGAACAATTAGGCCTGTAATAATGCTATTCCATTGAGGGTTAAGTACATGAATTATAATAGGTTAAAAGACCGTTAGAACTCCCATGCATGGACCCCGATACATACTGGGCATTAGGCTCACGTAAAATTATGTTTACTTATCTCAGGTGAAGAGCAAGTTTGATCAAGAACTCATGTTCATATGGCAGACTCAACGAGACATTGAACGTGGTATGGAAAATTACAAGGATTAAAGTGGATATCTGTATGCCCACTGGAACGGAGAGTTACATTGTGAAATTATTCAGTTTTTCTTTTGCAAGTATACCCTTGGAGATGTTGTAATAATGGAACTCCTGATTGAATTGGATTTATGGTTCTTTTCTAGAATGATTTTTATTTTTCATTGATCACCATACATGAATCGGTGACGGTTCGGTCAGGCAACAAAATGTTTTATGCTTCCGCTGGTTAGCATGACCCATTCCGTTACAGCTGGCTATAGATATTCTCATTCGTATTATATGTTCTTAGTTTCTACATTCGGGTTTTCTCGTTCGTATTATTGCTACGCATCGGTTGTGCCGTGAACACACAGGTAATTAGATGATGCCTGATATCACCATGAATCACTACAGAAACAACTACTTTCGTGTGACTGTTAATTTTTCCATTGTATATGTTAGTTTACAGATTGTGCAAAAGATTGAACAAGATAAAATTCCAGCATTACATACGCTGCCAGATCAATAATTTTGCGGGATTTTTATCCAAATACAAATTTATTAAAACTCCATTCTATAAACTTGTAGATATTAGTTTTCGTTCGGATTGAGGGTTAAACCACCCCCCCCCCCCAAACCCTCCTTTTCTGTCACTCTCCCTTCTTTATTTCAACACTAAATATTTTTCTTTCATCCATTCCATCAAAAAATATATATTATCCCCTCATATGACCTAAAAAATATACACAACTCAAGTTCTACTTATTTTTCCAAAGTTCAATACAATCGCATTACAATAACTACCCACTTTTCCAAACACCCTTATGATTGACTTTAATGTATATTCTCTTACTCTGGGAATTAATTCATGATAAAGTAGATGTTTGTATCTTCACCTTAGAGTTACAACAAACTTGTGCTACCTTCAAGTATCTAAGCTTCATTTGGTTATCTATATTTCACCAAGACAAGACTTGCATCACATTTTTACAGAATGTAGGCAACTCACTTGGTTACTGGGGAAATATATGCACTTTAATTGGAAGATAAGCTATAGATCTGTGAAGGGGATCCCTTGCCATAGACACAACAGAGAGTCCTTCAATATGCTCCCTAGCTACTGTAATTGTATTTGATGCTTCGTGGATTATCGATCATCATGCCGCATGGAAATTCATGGTTATCCTCTCAAGATCCGGGTAGTTTATGCATTCATTTTCATAATTTTATTTTGCTCAATTTTCCTTTCTACCTCACAATTGTTTAATGAAGATTTGTTATAATTCACACGAAGGCAACTTTATTTACATTATTGTTAATTGAAATATTTTATGGAAGATTCTTCTTGGTTACCATCTTAGTTGTATCCTAAATTTACATGCATTGTTTTATTCACTCATAAGATGCTTCCGGGATATAGTCATCATTAACGTGTCATCGTTAAGGACATATCACATGTCTTACCACATGTTCCAATCCCTCATTTCTCTTTTTCATACCGAATCCCCAATCTAATCTCATGTTCCTCGATGGCATCAATGCTCTCAGTTGCAGCTGATTTCCTGACGACGATGATCAAATCTCATTACTCACAAGTAAGAATTCATAGAAATCTAGATATTCTATGGGTTTAGACCATGTTCTCGACTTCCCATTTAATTTTAGATCTTACAACTTACATCAGCTGAAGGATTAGCAAGTATTACATTAAAAACCATGTACTATATAATTATTCCCTTCAACAGCTAGTTATAGCAAGAATATCATCTGGAAATGGTATTATAGTGGGCTTGTGATGAGCTATTACTGTTTAGTTATCTAGCTGTAATTGGTTTTAGCAATCTATTACTAATCTTGTAGAGGCTCTTTACTTTGTATCTACGTAATTACCCTAAGAAATTATTCTATCATGGGTATATTTTTCCCAATAAATTTTAGCCCCGTTTAGTTTTTAACCAAGATATTAACATGATGCAATATATTACTGTTTGGCTCATTATTAAACATGCAGGGGATTACTACTTAACAGCCTCATTAATAGGTCCTAATCTCTTGTTGTACTTAATCATGCCTATCGAAGCTATAATGATATATCTTATGTGGTATATACTTGTCTTTTGTCTTTTGAAATTCATGATGAGTATTACAATATAAGTAATTAAAAAGAAACTTCTGCCATTAAACACATCATATATACAAGTGATTCTAATTGGGGACAATTGGTGTACATTCGTTCACAAATTGCATAATAGTGTACATTTTGTACACAGGTGATTGATAGCAAGGAAAAAGTATGAAAGCACATCATGGTACAAAAAATAGTAAAGCACTTCTCCCTGAAAGTATGTACTTTTACTGGTACTTTTTATTTCCATGTAATACCAATGAAGTTTGGCATGTTTGCACAATGCTGATGATTTCCCAATTATGCATGACTGTGCTTTAAAAGAAACATGGCATGGATAAAATATTCATGTGTCAAAAAGGGTCGGAAAGACCTTCAAAAGAAAGCATCAAAAGTAATTAAAAGAGGAGGATGTTGCAGAGAGCAACCAAAAGAGGTGGATGTTGCAGAGAGCATTGAGCAACACATAGGCTTGTTGGTGGATGAGTCAGATCTGAATCAAGCAGTCCAAATGGTAACTAGAGAAATCTTGCTTGACACCCCAATATCTCTATTGTTTTTTAGTAGATGGTTTCCCAAGTTAAATGATGGATCTTGGTTTTTATTTGCTAAATAATTGTTGTCGCATATCTTGATCACGGTGGTTTCCTATAGTTAAAGTTCTTCAATGTAAAAGATTGTCTTCTCTTCCACACTTCTAAAAAACTAGTGTATATATGATGCGTGGTTAGAATTGATATTTGTCGTTGTCATTGCAGTTCTCATGGATAACAGAAAATTATTTCTTACTGTAATAAAGAACATGTATTCAATATGCCTAGACTACGTCCTTTCTTTAGATGCATATGATACGTCGAAGAGCAGTGTGGCTTTCATTAGAAAGTTAAGGTGGATCTACTTGCTATTGGAAGATGATAGCTTCTGATTACATGCTCAGATTTTCAATTCAGAGTATTGCTATCCTCGACAATATATACATATAAACTTCTTGTGTATGAAATTCACAGTTTATGATGTGATGCCTCCTTATGCTGGAGCCACATTTACACGAATGAAGTCAGCATGCCTATGTTAGATTCTTCGTCAAAAGCGTGCTTGGTTGGTTTTTGGTGATGATATTTAGATCGGATCGGCATCTGAAAAGTCTTATTATTGCTCATGTTCGCTAGGCATATGTGCAACCATTTAAGATTGCATATTGATGTTATTAACCATGATCTCTTTCCATATTGGCCAAAAAGATACCTGGTACGCTAGTACATGCAATCATCCCCGTGATCCGCATAGACAAAACTGGAATGTTTACTACAACCATCATATGCCAGAACTGCATCCTCCCTTACACCCTTTTCCATGACAGTAATCACGTCTTGATTTGAACAATGTCGTGAGATTTTGGATCGTTTTTGTCTGATCCCGATGCATAATTATTTAGTTTAAATTGGACTCTATATCTACATAATCACAAGGGTCTCTCTCTAATGTGCAACTGATTTGGTTGTCCATGTGAAAGCTGGCATATTGTCATGTAAGAGGAGCCTCGAGGAGCCTCAGACCAACGTAAGGATCTAGCTTCAATATAAGAGTTCAATATTGTATGGAAGATTTCGTCTTGATCAACATATGTTTTATGTTAAATTTGTAGGCATTTTTTACTCATAAAGATGGAGTTGCATCAGGTACACTACAAGAGGTTTATATATTCAATCCAAAGAATCTACTATTCTTAACTTTGTTTGTTTTCATATCCATGCTTGCTTGTATATATTTGAAATCTATGCTTGTTATGTTAGAACTAGACTACTGTTAAAGGCATTTATTGACATAAATGAATGCAGGTGCTGTTGTGAAGACTGAGATCCATAAGCTAAGTTGATCACAAAAATCAAGGTAACATATTTTGAACTCTTAACAAAATCTTATCTACTTTTATCAGATTTCATTATTTTACATTTCATAAAGTTGATTACAAAGATCAAGGTAACCATTTCTTGTAGTAACATCCTACCATAATTAGTGACTTGTTTCAAAGTATATTCGGCTGGTCATTATAAGTGAAATTAAAGTTTTGTAGATCCACATTTAGTCGACTTGCATTTCACATTTTTTGAATCTTCAATATGAACTTATTCTCATTAGAAATAATAGATTGGTGTTGGATTCTTCCTTTTCTAATAATTTTGAGGCATTGGTGTAGTTATATTCTATAGGACAGTTGAATATCTAGGTAAATAAACATGACAATTATGCTAACTTGGATTGACTGTTAGAGACTATTTTGTTTGTGATGGTTACATTTTAGTTGGTGTTGTAGCAAAAAATTTTGTTTGTATGCATCTTCAAAACTTTCATCTGTGACTTTGGGACCATTCTCTTGGGCGGATGCAGGTAATTATGTTATTTTTTCAGTTTTTTTTCCAATCTTTCCATGTAAAATCTTTGACGATCTACGTAATTGTAGATCCCTATTTATGCGAAAGGAGCATTATTGATGGGTGAAGTGGAATGCAGCTCTCAGCTCCTATTTGTAAGCAATAATAATAGTTTAGAATAATATAAATCTACTTGTTAAATTAGAAATATACAGAGAAGATCTTATAAAATTTTAGATTCTAACTCAGGATTATTCATAAGAAGTCGAATTTCATGCTTACCATTCTATTAAAATGTAATAAGATATTGTAGGTTTGAGAGTTTATAGTATATTTTTCATATATGGTTTCATATTTGTAGGATGGACTGAGTTATTTTATACAAGTCATGATTTTCGATTATGCTTATCTAATAAATTCAAGTAAAGTGCCTATAGGAAATTAAATAGGCCCTTGCAGGTGGTAGATCAATTATCTTTTCTTGTTGCATAGGGACACAATTGTCTCGGTAAATGACTTTATATAATGTAACTTATAAAGTTAATTACTCAAGCATGTCCATGTAGGTCCCTTTTTCAATGGAATAGAAAGTATAATCTGTCTAAATATGCTAGAGGATTGATTGTTATTTTATCAACTTTGGATTGATATTGTATTATCTAATTCTTACAGGTTATTGATTTTGAAAATACTCACATGATGCATACTAATTGTCTATTTTTTTTTCAATGTTATACACGTGATGTATACTAATTATCTATTTTTTCAGTGTTATAGGTTCATGATTCATTGAAGACTATATATAATGGAAATGAGCATATATGTTCTTTTTGAAGCCTACTAGAAACATATGATTGATGCCGCTGACATTCCAAGCTGTGTTGTTTTCTGCATCTTTCCAAAGCAATGATATATATTTTAATACCTTCATTATTCCAAATCAATACTTAGTTAATATTTTTATTGTCTTTTATCTTTTTGTGAATGGCACTAGCAATGGTCTTGTGTGTTTGTATTTGTTGTTTTGTGTGTTTGCGTATTTGTTGAAAAATCAGTAGTGACAATGAAGGGAAATATGTGTATATATCTTACTAATCAATACATGCAATTGTAATTAACAATTAAAATGGTTGTAAAAATTTGTATAACAACAAATAAACTGTCGTTAGATCAATCTCTAAGCTTTTTAAAATGAATATAACAACAAAAAAGTGTTGCTAAATCAAATTTCAGTCATAATAAAAATTCTATTTAGTGATGCAAAAAAGAGTTGCTATATATCCGAAGGGTGATGGTTTTTATTCGTTGTTGAAATTTATATTCGTGACACATTTCTCTTCATTGCGATTTTAAGTCTCAACAATTAGTAAGTGTTGTAAAAATTTAACAACGGCTTATATAGCAACGGTTCTTGCAACGAATCACCAATTCGTCGTGATATGATATAGTAACATTTTATTCGTTGCGCCCTTAATAAAAAAAGTGTCACTATAGATCGAATTGTTGTAGTGACCATTGACTTCTCCCTTCAATCACCATAAAAATCCAATCCAATGATGCCCCACTCCCCTCACGTCACTTGCTCTTTGCAAAGAAAGAAAGAGAGAGGAGAGGGAGAGTTAGAGAGAGAGAAGTCTCACCATGAGGATTGCCTTCGACGTCGGAGACGTCGACATCGAATCAATAAGGAGAGCATCAACAAGTGACGATGAGGGAGAGGAGTGATCGCAATGTAGAGCGCAAACCATCGATGAAGGTATGTATCGGTTTAGGATTACGATTTTTATTTGTATGTGTCAGTATCATTGGATTATCATGCACACAATGACTTAATTTGAACAAGTATGTGTTGAACCATAAGATTTGTCCTATGTAATATCACCTCACTTTGGAGATGGTTGTTAACGCATATTTGATATCTTATCTAAGAATATTTTTGTGAAATCTAAGCATATGCATAGTGAATTTAGAAATATAATGCTCGTTCGTGCTTAACGTCGAAGAAATTCCTATGACTGATATTCCTCTATCTAAGCACATCATATGTATGGTGCAAAATGTTTTTTTGTTGATGGTTTAATGCAAACAATCCGTTATTTTTTGGTGTGGTAGCGACCACTGCAATTTGGCGAGGAACATTAGAACTTTCAAATTGAATAGTTCATATGTAATCATGACGATTAAACTGTAAGTACGAGTGCATGGAGAATTTTATGTTAATCATCTAATCAAAAATGTCTTTGTTACAATATATTTTGCATAAGTTGATAGTTTTTTTTTAAAAAAGTAACTGGTTAGATATCATGATGGTATGCTACGGATATTTCATAGCATACTAATTTTAATAATACTATGTTTTGAATTCACAACTTATATGATATAACATGACATGCTCTAGCTATAAAAGTTTCATGGTAATACTCATAATCTTGGAGACATCCTGTCGACGAATGTAATTTGTTATATAATATGCAACGTAGTTTTTTGTTAGTTAACAATAACATGCTAATATGTTGGGTGTGCTATCCATGCTTGTAAGATGTGTGGTATAAAATATTATAGATGATACCCTTTTCTAGTAGGCTCGTAATACAAGTTATATTGTTAAAAATATTATAGGAAAATTAGTAATTTACTCATTGTTATGTATGTTATGCTCTGTTTACTTGAAAATTTATGATATATGCACATCAAACCATTGCTGATTAATAACAAAAGATTCTAGGTTGTAATACCTAATAGTACTAATTTATTTAAGGTTAGAAATTCATTAAAAGTTAGTAGTAAGAAATTGGAACTAAAATATTCACATGAACTGTTATGTCGTGGAAAAAGAATTGAGAATAAAAGAATTGAAATTTCCTTATCAAGAGTAATGTTATGATAATGATGAGCGGAGCTAAGTGCTAACCTAGTGATGAGAACCAACAATAAAGTCCAATTATCGTATTAGCACAAGGCGCAATGCTGCAAGGGGCGTATGGTTGCAAGGAACCACAAAGGCAAAAGCTAAGTCCTCTACAGTTGTAGCTACACTGTCATGATATGTTATGTACTGCTAGTGCCAATAATAAAGCCAGCAAATCCATCAAAGCCTCTTAAGAATCTAACAATCAAGACAACCTTAAACACTGAAATGTTAAGGCATATGTACAATTATGTTAATACCATGGGCATATGTACCATTATGTTAATGTCATGAGTACATGTGCAATTATGTTATTGTTAAGGTATTTGTGTAAATATATTGAAAAGTCATGCAAGAAATGGTTTATAAAAGGTAAACCATAACACATATGCAACAAAAGATTTATATTGGTAAACCATTATTAGTATATGCAATGAAATAATTTATAATGATAAACCATTACAAGTTATGAAATATACAATTTATAAAGGTGAATCGTTGCATGTTATGCAAGAAAATGATTTAAAGAAAGAGTAAACTATTACAAGTTGTTGCAACCAATAGTTTAATAAAAATAAGCCGCTACAAGTCATGCAAACTCAACTTAAAGAGGCTAATATTTAAAGATATTTATGTGGAAAAATAATCATGTACATTCTATTAATCTTATCAAATATGCCTCGTAAGATGAAAAATATGCATGTTAAATAAATTCTTATGCATATGTATATCTATGGACATGAAAGAAACCAAAATACATAGGTTAGGGAACAAACTTAGACATGAATGCGAACAATTAGGCACACAATGAATATTTTTCCATGTAAATGCAAGTACATGAACTATGATGAGTTAAAAGTTCATTAGAATTCACATTCATGGACCCCGATACATAATGGGAACTAGACTCATATAGAATTATGCTTATTTATTTCAGGTGAAGAACAAGTTAGATCAAGTATTGAAGTTTGTGTGGCAGACTCAATGAGACTTTCAACGTGGTATGAATAATTACATGGTTATTGTGGATATATGCATGCATGGAACAGAGTCATGTTGTAAATCTATTTAATTGTCTTTTGCAAGCATACTCTTATTGATGCTTTGATAAAATAATTCTCGATTGAGTTAGATTGTATGGATCCTTTTGAGAATGATTTTTGTATGCTCATTGATTACCATGCATGAATCAGTAACGATTCAGCTGTTCAAATTAATGTCGCACGCTTCCGCTGGTCAGCATGACCCATTTCATTACAAATGATATCAAAGTTAGAGTTTCTCTGGGCATAGAATATCCACAATCATAGTGATCTATGACTTAGATACCTATACTAAAACATAGATATTACAAGTAAGTAGTCGAAACTTCGTATTCCTCAATCATATGGATTCTTTTCATGTGACTGAGGCGAAAAGAGACCATGAATCAACATTGAATAATGATATCGTGGATAAACATTAATAATTATTAGAGTTGAGGAGACTGATGACTAATATGTTTATTCATAGCAACCCACTCTTCTTGATGGGTGACCATGAGATGTAGGATACTAAGTATTTGGTACAAGAAATTGAGGCAACATTGAAGGTATTGACTATATTAAGCAGAAAATTACGACCTTTGTGACATTTTTCTAGTGGATAGAGTAAAGGAATCACATGAATGCAAGAAAAATCATTTTGAGACATTTTTCAATTACTGGACTGATTTGAGTAAGAAATTAAATATATGATGCATCTTCAAGATCGCAATCTGATCACCCTAATCCTCGTCCATCTAGTCGAGATTAGGTTTTGGATCTCCTCCATCGCCTTCGCCGGAGATCGAAGCTCGCCTCCCATCGCTTCTTTGACTTTCAGTCCCAATAACCTAGACCGAAGCACCGCTCCAAGTCCAAGCTACCATTTGTAGGTCTTTGTGTGCGTTGTGCACCACCAATCGCACCTATCTGAGGCTCGTCGGAGTAGCTCCTGGTCGTCTTCGTCGCCACGCCTATCCGACTGGTGAATCTCCCATCGGGTCCGCTTAGTCGGCGTGGAACCGTCCCAAGATCACGTCGGAGTCGTCCGATCATCCGTCTGGGCTTGGGATCTCTTCTTTGGCTCCTATGAAGTTCGCCTGACGTTGTTCTTCTAGACGCTCTCCGCACCGTTGGATCAGCCAGGAATCTCCAAATCACATCCTTACTGCCGATGCAACAGATGTGTCATACCATTGTATGTCAGATCTGACGTCCACCTGCACCCCACATCTCCGATCGTTCTGGACCGCCAGATCCACCTGACGTCCATCAGAGCCACACGATCATGTCATTATCAACGGCCACCACGTAGCCCCCATGCGCGCCTCACATGCTGCAAGGGTATATTTCCCATTTTATCCTACATTTGTCTATGTTTATGTTTTAGTCTGTAAAATAAAAGTCGTAGTTGAACTTATTTGCATTTCAGTCCTTATATTTTATGGTATTTGCTATTTAGTCCTCCCTGTCTGGAGGCATGTGTGTCGTCACGTGATCAGTGGTGTTTTTGCATTATTAGCCTTGAACATTTTTTATGTTAATGTTTGCATGAAATATTTTCTAAAAATGCAAGTATGCCCCTGTGAACGTTGATTTTGCGCATATGCAAGAATTAATTGGAAAATTTGAAGATTCGACCATGGACTCTTTGTGCTAGTTAATATTTAATCTAGAAACTTAAAATAATTGCATTTAAGTCCCTCCAACCTATGTGTATGGTTTTTAAAGAAAAAATATCAAACTACTCCAAAATTCCCAAAAAATTACAAGTGCTCCTGCTACCGTGTAATATTTATGATAATTGTTGCGACACATTTTGAGTTTATTTGTTATTTTCGAAAATTCAAAAACACTAAAAAATGAGTCTGTACATTATAAAACCCATAAAAAAATAAAAATACCCTTAAAATTCCACAAAAAATTCTGATGCTTGTTTTATTGTGTTTTAATTTCTGTAGCTTTTGTGTTTCATTATCTCTTATAAAACACCTAAAAATTACAAAAGACTAAAAACCTTATAAAAATCAGTAAAAATTCCATAAAAATCAAAAAACTGTGTTTTCGAAGTCATTAGTTAGATTTTATTTTCTATTTTCACATAAAAATTTAGCCAAGAATTTAGGGGCAATTTAAATATTTCAATTTTACCCTTTTCTCCAAGTTGTACATTGTTTTCTTATCTTGCCTTTCTTTTATCTTTAGAAAAGTATATAAAAATCTGAAAAATTCCACAAAATACCCAAAAAAATACTTGCATATTTTAAAAAATACAAAACAATTTTGATTTTGCATTTTTGAGCATTTTAGATCGTAGTAAAAATTGTGGTGGTGTTTTTGCTTTTATTCTCGTATTCATTGTCTCATTGGGAAATATAAAAAAATGCAAATTAAAAACAACCAAAAATACTCTTGTTTCTTCTTTGATTTCTCGACAACTTCGTAGGGCTATCTCGTGCTCCTTGTGTTCGACCTGGTGGCTATAACATGTTAAATAACTAGCAAGATCGCTTGCCTTGATTTTCATACCTGATTGATCTTATTGGTGGTCTGATTTTTTCTTGATTGAGTCTGGCTCAAACGGTTGAGGTCGCAACGACCTTTGATATCACTTAGCCTCTATCGCTCGATCGCTCATCAGAATGGCACCATTACCAGGGAGCATGGCTTAGTAGTCGGTTTTCAGCTTCGTTTCCTTTTTATTTATCTTTCCTTACTAGTCCTAGCTCTATTTAATATAAATGTTCTTCTGACCAATTTTCTATTTCATTTTCTATGCGAGGGACCGCTCGAGGGGCTTCGTGGCTTTTGATTGGAGGACCCGCACCCGAGGAGGAGCATAAGGAACGGAGGAGAGTAGTTATAGTAGATAGAGAATAGTTGGAACATTTTATTTGATTATTGTTGTAATAATTCAGGACTTAGGACAGTTTGGACTTGGCTATATCGGGGTCTGTTTCGTGGAGCATAGGCGTGCTCAGGGGACCTCACCGTGGTTTTCACCAGTTTTTATTTCTCGTCTTTTATTTCTATTTTGATTCTCGAAGAATTTGGCTCCTAGACTTAGGATTTTCTCTTGATTGTGATGTAATTGATTAGGACCCAATCCCTAACTATTTGCATATGCATATAGTTCGTAGTTGGACCTAATTAATAAGCATAATAAAAAGTTAGCTCAATCAGACTTGAGTCCACGTGTCGTAAGGAACCACATACAACGCTAGCAGGACCCATTGTGGCAGGCACCGAGTGGTTCCCAAGATCTGACTCTGGACTTAGTCTTATTAGCTAGTTATCGTTCTTCTCTTATAAAAATCGCTCGTCTAAGGTCATTTTCTTCTTGCATCGTATAGAAGTTTTATTCCTGTCTTTTAATTTATGCGTGGATCACCCTGCATGTTGAGTGCTGGCGATAGGTACATCTCTTACTTTGCATGCATCATTGTGTTAGATCGGGTATCGACTTTTTCGACTTCTCCTCCTGTTTTAGATTATAAATAATCAGGAGAATTGAAAATTTCATTAGGCGTTTGTTTGCTTATTATTAATACATAAAAAGTGATAATCATAAAATTGGGACTGCTAAACATATTTGACCCAAAAAGACACTCGACTAAAAATTTTGTCTTGGGAGAGCAATCCCCTCATTGTTTGGTTTGCTTGCGTGAGAGAGTGACATGCACACTAGGATAGAGACACACCTGAACTCTTGGTAGACTATCAACCTTTTATACAGGACAGTCTGTTGAGAGCATCGGGTTCCTACGAGTTCGCTTAATCGCCCTGCTAGACTGAATTTTCACCTAAAATAAAATTAACAAGATAAAAGACTAAACTTTTCAGTCACCAGCTCTCAGTATTGAGTATGTGAATTGGGGGTTTTGTTTGTTAATCTTATTTGTTTCCAAATCCCATCTGCCTTTCTCCATATCACTATGATGGGCCGGAGATCCCTTAGGCAGCCTTTGGCTGCATCGCTTTCTAGCACTCCGCCCTACTCATCTTGGTTGGTTCGTAAGAGCCCAGACCTGCTCTCCGACCCCAAGTTCGATTCCGCACTGTTCCCCCTCGACCTCCCTTCTACCAGTCCTGAGGTACCAGATCAGAGACCAGAGTAGATATCCATTCATTTAACGGCACCTGAGTTCGGCTTTTGCCTTTGTAGAGACCCAAGAGATGGCCAGCAACAAGGAGAACACTGATGGACTGTCCCACACTATTACCAATGTTTTGGATCAGGATGCCATCAACAATACATTGTTAGCCTCCCGAGAGACGATGCAGTGTCAGATCAAAGATCAGGGAGCATTCATGGTAGATATGCGTAGAGAGAAGGAGCATATGCAAGCCAACCGAGGAGAGAAGAATCAAGTCGGTGGTTGAGAGATACCAGAGCACGTTGGAGGAGATGGAGACCATCCAGAGGAGCTACAGGAGCCTGTCTGACCAACCAGGCCGATGAAAGAGTTGCACAACCCCGGTGCGACTTGATGAACCGAAAAAATTACCGAGAGACTAAGGAGAGAAGGTATAAATGGTCATTGCGACCTCAACCCCTCGGATCGGGCTCAATCAAGAAAACAAAGACCACCAAATACAACAACAACAACAAAGCCTTTTCCCACAATTAAGTAGGGTCGGCTACATGGATTCTTCGCCTCCATTCAGATCTATCTCGGGCCAATCCCGGGATTATATCCACAAAACTAAGATCCCTTCGTATGGTCTCTTTCCAACACTTCTTGGGTCGTCCTCACCCTCTCTTAGACGGCTCAACATCCCAACACTTACATCTCCTAACTGGTGCATCAGCTGATCTTCTTTGCAAATATCCAAACCATCTTAAGCGGGTTTCTCGCATCTTATCCTCGATCGAAGCTATGCCAACTTTCTTTCTGATTGCATCATTTCGAATGCGATCTTTACGTATATGTCCACACATCTACCTTAGCATTTTCATTTCTTCTACATTCATTCTCTGCACATGTCTATGGATCACAGGCCAACATTCAGATCCATAAAGCATAGCAGGTCTCACGGCTACTTTGTAAAAATTTCCTTTAATCTTTAAAGGAATTTTCTTATCACAGAGAACAACAGAGGCTCCTCTCCACTTTAGCCAACCTGCATTTATTCTATTAGTAACATCTCCATCAATTTCCCCATCATGTTGCAGAATAGATCCCAGATATCTAAAGGAATCTCTCTTCTGAATGTTATCGTCACCAATCTTCACATCGATTCCTTTACCATTGCTTCCATCAAAGGTGCTCTCCATATATTTCATCTTAGCCCTACTTATACGAAATCCTTTAGTCTCCAACTCATGTCTCCAGACCTCAAGCTTCTCATTTACTCCATCTCTAGTCTCTTCAATTAACACAATATCATCAGCAAATAACATACACCAAGGTAACTCATCCTGAATGTGACTGGTCAATGATGAATCATGATTCATCACTCTTTATTCCTTAAACCTTGGTAAAATACCATGTAAATGTTTATAAATACAATAATTTATCAAAATGCATGCATTGTGTAAATGGTAATAATTAGCATGTTTTCGTGTAAAAATAAAGGAATAAAGCAATAAAGAAAAAGAGGGAGATATTTAGAATAAATATTGAGTGACCTAAACCCAAGGGAGGGCTCAACATGGACCTGACCGCAAAATAAAATAAGTAGAGAGAGATAGGGTAACTCAGCCTTGCACATAAACCCCCTCTTAGTGTATATGTTGTATTTTCCAAAAATAAAATAATATATGGGTTTCCCATAATATGTATATATTTATAAAAATAAAATAAAAATAAGAAAAATAAAAATAAAATAAAAATAAATTCTCTTTCTTCCCCTTGTAGATACCATGTATATATTTACATATATATATATTACCCTTTTAAATACATAATAAAAATTATTCCGAATCCCATATTTTATGTTGTAAGTAAATAAAATATAAAATAGGGATAATTGTACAAAAATAAACAATTAAAAATAAAAATAAAAAATACATATGTACATATACCTGTATATAATAATATAATGTATATACGTAATTTATTTCTCAAAAAGATAAATAAAAATTACAAAAAAATACTTTGAATAATAATAAACATTTTTCATGTTGAAAACTTTTCGAAATAAAATCATTTAATCATTTTTATTTAATTTACAAATATTTAATAAATACTGGGTTCTAATTGGTCCACGGGGGATCGTTGACCCCCGGTCAACTCCCCCCCCCCCCCCCGGACCACTTAGAACCCGGACCCGCTTTCCGACCCGTTTTCGCTGATTTTTCCTGCGCTGATCCGAGCATCATTTGCTAAAACCCCAGGCCCCGATTACCCACGATTCATCCATGATCCATGCCCGAGGATCTTTCTAGGGGTTCGAGCTTTGATTTGCGTGCCCGATTCCCATCTTCTCATACCCCTACCCCTATATAGTCTGAGCTCCAGCCACCTTCCTCCAGACCTTCGGCCCCCGTCTTCGACTCCCAGGACCTCCATCTTCTAGCCTTGAGTGACAGTAAGCCCTAGGAGGTGTTGCATCAAGGAAAGGAACGGTCTAGCCCCTGGTCCGGTGGTCTTTGCCGCCGTACTCTACCCATCGGTGAGCTCGAGCCTCTGGAGGCGTCGTTCCATCGAGGCGAGGATCCCAGGAGGTCACCCACCTCCAGCACAGACGTTTACATCCATCAGGTAACCTCGATACCCCTAGTATTAGCTTTAATCTCGTCCTTTCGATTTTGCGTCGCTGGCCTCCGCCGACCAATCCACTCTGATCCGACCATCACTTTTACCATCCAATCATCGCATCACCTCCGCGATACCTCTCTACACATTCTACCCCCATCCGATCATCTTGGTTCGCCCCGGAACCAAGATTTAGATCTCCTCTGCCATCGCCTCGCTGGAGACCTTCACCCCGCTCCACACGACCACCCATTCCACCCATAATCGGGTCGAGGCACTTTGCTCTCGACCTAGCTTTCTTCCTATGCAGATAGAATCGAAGAAGGACCTCATCTGGAGGTCCAACCACTTGGATACAGGAGCTCTAGGAGCATCTCATCGCCGGAGCTCTCCAGACGCTCTCGGCCCTATTGGAGCATTCTGTTCGCTGCAGAGCATCTCGAGCTTCATTTCCCCTCTCCGAGCCGCAACAGAGGAGGACCCCAGCATGCGTATTGGCCCGGCGAAAGTCGCCGGCGAGCAATTCATCTGGGTCCCTCCTTCACCGTCAATCGAGCCCCCTTCGTGTCAGATTAGATCATATCCATCCATCTGAGGGTAGACCTCGACCGTCGATCCATTTGAGGATCAGATCCAGGCCGCTCATCAACGAAGGGGTCCCCACCACTCTCAGCCATCAGATCTAACACGTGGACCTCCGTCAGCCGTAGATCTTAATAAAGGGGTAAATTTACCTTAGGCCCATCCTCCTTTTGTATTTGTAGTTTAGTATTGTAAATATTAACTTTAGTTGTTTTTATTTCAGAATATTTGCATCTTGGACCCTGTGTTTATTTTATTTGCAAATCAGTCCCTCTATATGTGGAGCACGTGCATCGACACGTGACTTGTGGGTTAATTGCACATTTCATTTTGGGATCTAGTGTTGTTATTGTTTGCATCTTTATTAATAGGAATGACATTTTAGTCCCTCTAAGTGTGAATCATGTGTCAGACGCGTGCTTGATTGGGATTTTTGCAAGTTCAGTCTTGGGTTTATTGAGTATGTTATCAATTGACTGAAAGGTTTTCATTAATTACATATAGGTCCCTATGTGTTGTGGCTTTTGTTTTGGTTGAATAAAATATCAAATTAATTCCAAATCAAGTGAAATTGGGACATGTGGCTCCTGCCATTGTGTAAACATTTCACTAAATTTTGGGAAATTTTTGAGTTGTTTTGATATTTTTAAAAATTCAAAAACACACATTTTTGTTATTGTTTGAATCGAAAAATAAATTAAAAATATAAAAAATAATCTAAAAATTACAAAAAATAATTGTTGTTTCTTTTAGTGTCTTTTAGCTCCAGTCCAGTTTTGGTTGAATTTGTATTTATAAAACACCTAAAAATTTCAAAACCCTAAAAATATTATAAAAATCATTAAAAATTCTAAAAAAATAAAAAAAATACAATTTCTCTTTCTGTAACTTAGTTTTTATTTCCAGTATTCATAAAAATTGTCTCCAGATTTTTAGAGGCTAATTAGTCATCTCGTCCATAATCAAAGTAAAAAGAAATGGACTCAAAGAAGAACCTTGATGTAAACCAATGTTGATGTCAAAATATCCAGTCTTCCCAGACGGGGTCCTTACTCAAGATAAAGCCCTATCATACATGTCCTTTATGAGGTTAATGTAAAGGACAGGTATTTGTCTCTTCTCCAACACTCTCCACAATATCGTGGGACAGAATCATAAGCCTTCTCCAAATCAATAAAGATCATGTGGAGGTTCTTCCTTTTAGCTCTATAAATCTCCATTGTTCTCCTCAGCAAATGGATGGCTTCAGTCGTTGAGCAACCTGGCATGAATCTGAATTGGTTTTCTTTTACATTGGAAATTTGCCTCAACCTTCTTTCGATCACACGTTCCCAAATTTTCATAGTGTGACACATCAGCTTCATACCTCTATAATTTGAGCAATTTTGAATGTCTCCTTTAGCACCACGATACTCCTCCTCCAATCTTCAGGCATTTTCTTGCTTCGCCAAATAACATTGAATAGATTCGTAAGCCAAGTCAAGCCACGATCGCTTAAAACTCTCCATACTTCTACAGCGATGTCATCCAGTCCTACACCTTTTCCAAGTCTCATAACCTTCAAAACCTTCAAAGACCACCAAATCAAATAAATAAATCAATCAAGTCAAATAGCGGTCTCGCTATTTTATTTTACCTGGAATAGCTACCAGGGTCGAACTCAAGGAGCACGGATTGTCTAAGAGCCTATGAAGTAGTCGAGAATCAGAAATCAAAGAAACAAATTACTTTTGGTGGATTTTTAAGTTTTTAATTTTTTTTGGAATTTTTAAATTATTAAGAAAATGTAAAAGAAGGGAAATAAGTTACAAACAACAAATTATTAAACACCTCAAAATAAGTCAGAAAATTGAAATAAAAATATTTTTATGTTTTGTGAATATTCTAATGTTTTTGATATTTTTCTCAATTTTTTATGATTTTTAGTTGATTTTATAAAAATGAAATAAGAGCAAAACTACAAGCTATTGTGCAGCCAGACTCTTAAGACTATTTAAAAATAAAAAATAGCCTATAAAAATCTAACAATAATTTTATGAAAAACTACAAAAAAAACCTAAATACAGGAAAAGAAATTACATTTTTTTTAATTTTTACGAATTTTTAATGATTTTATGAGTTTTTGAGTGTTTTCGATTTTTAGGGGTTTTATAAATCCAAAAGAGACAAAAATTGCATAGAATCAAGAATACAATAAAACAAGCTAACATTAATTTTTTAAGAATTTTTGGAGTATTTTTAATATTTTTAGTTGATTTTTAAAATTAAACAAGAGAAAAATAATAGGTTTTTAAATTTTTAAAAATAGAAAATGAAAACAAAAATGCCCCAAAAAAATCACAGAAATTTTTACACAGTGGCAGGAGCCATGTTTCCAAATTTCAGGAGATTTGGAGTTAATTTGCTATTTTATTCAACCAATCAAAGGCTCACAGCACACAGAGACCTAAGTACATATAATGAAAACTATCCAGCCAAATAATAACATGCGGAAGAAATGTTGGGCTGGAAATGCAAAAGGTCCAAAAGATTCACACATAGAGGGGCATAAATGTAATTCCAATTTATAAAAATTCAAACGGTAACAATAATAAAGCGCAGAAGAAAATGTGCAAATATGCCAGGAAGCACGTGACAGACCACGTGCTCCACGTTCAGAGGGACTAAATTGTAAATAAAATAAACTCAAGGTCCCACGTGCAAATTATTCAAAGAAAAATAACATCTAAAAATATTTACAGGACTACAAACTAAATACAGAAACTAAGGAGGGCATAAGTGTAAATTACTCTCTTATTATAGATCCAACGGCCAAGGGGCTTCGCATGAGATCGGACGGCTGTGATTGGGTTGTACCCCTTTGGCGATGGACGCTCAGGATTAGATCTTCAGATGGATCCAACGGCTGCGAGCTCTCCGTAGATGGAGGTTCACGATCGAAACTGGTGGAGACGCTCGATCCGACAGGTTGGAGGGTCCGTGGAAGAACAACTCACCGTCGAACTCCTACTGGCCAATACGCACACCTGGGAGCTCCTCCGACGCTGCTAGGATGGGTGAAATGAAGCTCGAGGACGTCCGCAGCTGATGGTCTGCTCCGATGAAGCCGGGAGGTCCTAGATGACCCCAGCGATTCTAAAGCACCTGGAGCGTTGTGCCAAAATGGTTGAACCTCCAGATGAGGTCCATTCACGGTCAAACCTACATAGGACGAAAGCTGGGTCGAGGGAAAAGTGCCTCGACCCGGTTACGTTCAGAATGGTGGCTGGGCGAGGTGGAGCAAGACCTTCCGGCGATGTGACATCGGAGGAAGGTCGATACCCTGTTCCGGGACGAATCAGGGGCGACGAAGGGGTGAAGAAGGTGAATAGGAGTCCGATGAAGATGATGGGCTAATCAGAATGGCAAATGGATGATCGGAGGACGCACGGTGGTCCGATGAAGGGTTCTGGCTGGAAATGTAAAATTCAAAATTTAAGGAAAGCTAGAAGCTAACTAGGCTACCTGATGGCTGAAGTCGTATATGCTGAAGGTCGGGGACCTCCGGGGATCGTCACCTCGATGGAATGACGTGTCCAAAGGCTCAAGCTCACCGGATGGCGGAGCACGGCGAGAGGGCTCATCGGACCTAGGGCTAAAGGCTTCAATGCCTCACTGCAACACTCCCCTACGCTCCTTGTCACTCAAGGAGGAGAATGGAGGTCACTGGGGTCGAAGATGATGGCCGAAGATGTGTGAAAAGGTACGGCTCCAGATGATTATATACTCGATGAGGGTCCGAGAAGATGGGAGTGAAGTGTGCGGATCGAAGAGCGGACCCCTAAGAGAATAGGCTGGCATGGATCATGGATCAGTCCTCGACAGTCGGAGCATGAATCAAGAGGGAGTGGTGATCGGATCGGTGAGGGAAAATTCGCAAAATCGGGTAATGCCGGATACGGGTGAGAAGTGGTCCAGGGGGGAGTTGACTGGGGGTCAACAATCCCCTGTGGACCAATCAGATTATTCCATTTCAAAATTAAATAGAAATTAAATTAAAAATAGAAAGTGATTTTATTTAAAAATATTTACACAATGAAAAATATTTATTATTTTTCATATTATTTTTATGGTATTTACTTATTTTATTTGAAAATAAATTAATGTATATACATAATATAATATTATATATAGGTATAAAATACCTATGTACTTTATATTTTTATTTTTAATTTCTTATTTTTGTATAAATACTATAATTTTATATTTTATTTATTTACAACATAAAATGTAGAGTATTAAATATTTTTATTTTATTTTTGTTATTTATTTGCAAGGATGAAATAAATAAATGAATTATTCCTATATACATGGTATATGTACAAGAAGAGAGAGAAATGCTTTTATTTTGGGTTTTATTATAGTTTTCTTATTTTTATTTTATTTTTCTAAGTTTATACAAATTAAGATAAACACATTTTATTTTTATTTTTGAGAAAATAAATTATGTATATACATATATACAGGGGATATATACAAGGATGAGTGGCCCTATCTCTCTCTACTTATTTCATTTGGCGATCAGACCCTGGTTGGGCCTCTCTTGGGTTCAGGTCACTCAATATTTATTCTAAATATTTCCCTCTTTTTCTTTATTTCTTTATTCTTTTATTTTTGCACAAATACATGCTAATTATTCATATTTACACAAAGCGTGCATTTTGGTAACTTATTGTATTTACAATCATATACATGGTATTTTGTCGAGATATCTAGCTAAAATAAAATAATAAAGAATGATGAATGGGTATTCATCACCCCCCTATACTTTACTTTTGCTAGTCCCTTAGCAAACACTTATTTGAAAAAGAAGTGAAAAAGTGAAGGAAAAAGAAAAAGAAGGGAAATCAAGGTTGATTATTAAACTTTCCTTCATCAAATTGAAATATGGAGCTCATTCAGACCTTTGGATTATTAATTTGTCGAAACCTTATTTGGACTTAAGCTTAAAACTTAACAACCTCTAAGTTCCACCAATCTATGGTCAAGACTCCTTGATACTCCAGATCAGAACAAGTCTACATACACAAACTCTAATGACCATGAATCTTTCCTTGTACTGTGTAAGTGATAAGTATCTCCCCACCTCAGAAATGACAAAGCGACAACCCCCCTTAACAAGGTAACTCTAATGCCTCAGTCTAGCAACTCTTACCTCGAGGAGCGGGGTATTCCCTTCTAAGTTCAAGTACAACTGGCTCAAGAAGAGGGGGAAGAAGATAATGGACCATGACCAGTGTAGCCATGTATCCCTAGGAGCCCAACCAGTGTAGCTTAGTCTCCCGCTGCAAGCTTCATGAGATGGTCATGTGTAACATAAGCTTTGCTTTATTTGGCTATATACACTCCGGTGGGTATTTTATTTTCAATCAGACCCACCAGTTTTTTGGAGTTTTCTTTCTTTGCACATTTTTTTTGATGTGCATATGTACAACATATCTACATGGTGCAACATATATACATAAGGAGTTTTTCCTCTTGAGCCAGTAGACTATCCCTCTTTTGAAGCTTTATTGCAACCCACAACTCCTGTCTTTAGACTTCATTACCACCAGACCAAGTTGAGATGCACTTCCTTCACTATAAGAAGTTGAGAGGTTCCGCCTAGAAGTACTACCCTCATATGATAACCCAAGCCAAAGGAAACTGCCTCCTCACCACCTCATCCATGGAGAGCTATGTGTAAAGTGCCGGTGCAAGTAAAGCCATTGTCTCTGAGAGTTTTGTGTGTGTTGTTAAGTGTTCTACTTAGGCTCATCAAGACGACATATGCTCATAGCCTAGTGGACCCAAAGAATTAAGTCCCAAATGGACCTGAAAAGTCTTAATTGTAAGCCCTATAAGGTTCCTCATAGAATTAGGTGGATTAAGGTCTTAACCAAGCTATATTTTCCAATTTAATTCCAGACCAGTTTAAGTGTCAATCAAGATTTAGAAAAGATGTACACATATTTACAAATATGCAATTTTTATTAGATTTTTGAAAATGTGCAAAATTTTTGAAAAATGTTTGAAAACATGGATGTATGAATGTATGCAAAGTTTTGCATAATATTTACACAAATTTACACAAGGTTTTAGCAAACTTTTTGTTTTTCAAACATTTTACAAAAAAATTGTACTATATACATAATTTTGATATCAAAATATTTACAAACTGTTTACACAAATCATTTTTACAAACATTTGTAAAAAAGTAATTTTTATAAATAGGCAATGGAAGAATTGATATATCTAAGTTGTCTTCTGATGTTACGTTTCGTGTTAACAGGCAACGACTCAGACTATATCTAGATCATGAGCCGCTGGTCGTTGACGTCGCCCCTATTCATTTTGCATGAGATGTTGTCTTTAACTCACATCTATAGCATCTCATGCCTGATTATCACTGTCTCCCGCCATGTATAGATCTAGTTGTCCATATCATTCCATTCTTAGTCTCACACCCCATCTTTATCTTATGATTATGCTATACTTAGGGTGTACTTTACCCTAAGTATAGGGGGGTTGTAGGACTCTCTGGTATTCTTTTGATTCTTTCTACCTCTATTTTGCTGCCTATACTTAGGGATATTTTACCCTAAGTATAGGAGAGATAGACCCTGTACATTCTCCCACTTGGATTTCCCTTTATGTACAGCTTGCTATACTTAGGATTACTTGATCCTAAGTATAGGGGGAAACATCGAGTCCTCTTCATTCTATTCTTTGATTCGTCGTTGTAGTAAATCATTCCTTTTCACTTCCCAATACTAAGCATGAGTTATGTATTCTTCATCGCTCATGATTCACTCTGAGGACATCATTCGAGCTAAGTATAGGGGGTGTCGTATATATTTCATATATACTTTAGCCATAACTCGTACTTTGTGTGAGTGTGTTAATAAATAAAGTGGCTAAAATTCTTTCATCCAAAAATCATAAAAATTTAAAAATTTTTCCTTGTACATAAAAATCTTCTTTCACATATGTAACATCCCTGGAAATAATCGAAGCCTGGCATCAAACAACCATACTCTCTGATCTGGCTCAAACTGCTTGTGGCTGATATGAGAATTATGCCACTCCTTCACTCTCTCCTTATAATGTAGGCTGCTCGAAAAGGCTTCATCTCTAAGCTCCTCCAGGACTGTCAATTATGCCCTTCTCTGGTCTCCTACACTCAACCGGATCCAAAAGTATATCGATAACTGCTTAAAGTGACCTATGTCTTAGCTCAACAGGTAAATGGCAGGACTTGCCATAAACGAGGTGGAAGGGAAATGTACCCAAAGGAGTCTTGAAGGACGTCCTATATGCCTAAAATACCGAGTCCAAAAGCTGTGACCAATCATTTCGGTCAGGGCGGACGACCTTCTGCAATATAGTCTTGATCTCCCTGTTTGACACTTCAGCAAGACCATTGCTCTGAGGATGGTATGGAGTGGCTACTCGATGGTCAATGCTGAACTCGCTAGCAAGGGCCTTTACCTTGTCGTTGACGAAATGAGACCCCCCGTTAGAAATCAACACTCGAGGTACCCCGAACCGTGAAATGATATTCTTCCTCAAGAATTGGCATGCAGTCCTAGCATCTGCAGTTCAGGCGAAGATGGCCTCAACCCAACAACTCACATAATCAATGGCCAAGAGAATGTACTCGAATCCCTGACTCTTAGGGAATGGACCCATTAGATCGATGCCCCATGCGTCAAAAACTTCACAGAAGTGAATGGGCTGCATCGGCATCATATCACGTTGTCCACAAGTGCACATTCTCTGACAGTCAGTACATCTCTTCACGAATTCACCAGAATCCTTAAAGCGAGTAGGCCACCATAGGCCGGATTGGAGCACTTTATGTTTCATTCTCCTCACAGAGTGATGTCCTCCTGCCTCCAGCTTGTGGCAGTAGGTGAGGACGCTATGGTGCTCCTCCTGAGGGATGCACCGTCGCCAGACACTATCCCCTCCCTCATGGTAAAGGATGGGATCCTCCCAATGGTAAGACTTGGCCTTCGCCAGGAAGGTCTCAAGTCTCTGCCTTGGCCAACCTTGTGGAACTTTCTTAGCGACAACATAGTTCACAATGTCAGCATACCACAGGAGTGAGGCGATAGCAAGGATCGCCTCATCTAGGAAGGTCTCACAAATAGTGTCAATCTGCTCAGAATCCTCAAGATGTTCTAATCGGGAGAGATGATCCGCCACCATATTCTTGACTCCAGGCTTATTCCTTAATCTCAATATCAAACTCCTGGAGTAGAAGGATCCATCTAGTAAATCTTGCTTTGGCATCCTTCTTGGCCATGAGATACCTGATGGCGGTATGATTGATGTAAATAGTCAGTCTAGATCCAATGATGTACGATATGAACTTATCTAAGGCAAAAACTACGACTAGCATCTCCTTCTCTGTGACCGTATAATTTCGTCGTGTGGCATCAAATGTACGGCTAGCGTAGTGAATGGCAAAAGGCAATCCATCCCTCCTCTGTCCCAGCACGGCTCCCACGATAAAATTAGAGGCATCCGTCATGATCTCGAATGGGAGAGACCAATCAGACGGCTGGAGTACAGGAGCCTCAACAACTAGACTCTTGATATCCTCAAATGACGCAAGGCACTTATCATCAACTATGAACTCAGTGTCCTTGGTCAACAAATCAGTCAACGGTTGGGCAATCCTACTGAAATCATGAATGAATCGTTGGAAGAAACCGACGTGCCCTAGAAAAGACCATAACTGTTACAAGTTGGACGGTGGATTGAGTTTTCTAATGATATCCACCTTGCCCAGATCAACCTCCATGCCCCTGTTGGAGATGATGTGGCCACGCACTGTCCCTTGAGTCACCATGAAGTGACTCTTCTCCCAAGATAAAACAAGGTCGACCTTAATGCATCGTTGTAGGACGCGGTCTATGCACTCATGACAAGAATCGAACCCATCGTCGTAGACCGAAAAGTCGTCCATGAAGATCTCCAAGCACTCACCCACCATGTCCGAAAAGATGGAAAGCATACACCTTTGGAATGTCACCGGAGCGTTGCATAGACCAAAGGGCGTGCGTCTGAAAGCATATGTCCCAATGGGATAGGTGAATGTAGTATTGTCATGGTCCACTCGCACAATGGCCATCTGATTGTATCTGGAGTACCCGTCCAAAGAGAAGTAGTGACCCTTCCCTGCTAGCCTCTCTATAATATGATCAATAAAAGGCTACGGGAAATGATCCTTCTTGGTGGCCTGATTCAATCATCTGTAGTCCACATAGACCCTCTAAGAAGTGGGTATCTGGGTAGATATCTCCTCTCCAGACTCGCTCACAACTGTAGTGATGCCCGTCTTCTTGGACACCATATGTAATGGACTAACCCACTTGAAGTAGGAGATGGAGTAGATAAAATTGGCGCTCCACCATTTTGAAATTTCCTCCATCACAGCCTCTCGAAGTTTCGGGTTCAGTCGCCACTGGAACTCACGCGATGACTTCGCGTCCTCTCGAGATAGATATGGTGGGAGCACAGGGACGTACTTATCCCCTGGAGATCAGCTACGCTCCATCCTATCGCCTTGCGGTTCTTTTCAAGAACCCCCATCAAACGAGATTCTTTCTCTCTAGTCAAATCCGCTGAGATAATGACTGGGTGCATCTCATGCTTACCCACAAGGAACCTGTACTTCAGCGACTGCGGAAAGGTCTTCCGCTCTGGGCAACTGGGAGCTGGCAGATCTGGCCTCTGAAAAGTCTTAGTGAATGCAACCAAATCTGCGTGGGAAAATGAGAACTCTCACTGAAAATCTGAATCCGGTGAGGACTGCTCTACTGGTGTGTCTCTGCTCTGAACGGAATCAATGCCTAGCTGTAGGATCTGGGAAATCAGACAAGAAATCATGTCATCAAACTCTGCCCAATCTATGTCTGACTCTGAGGGATCTGAATTAGTATCAAAAGAATAATCTGCCTCGCGATCGGGAACCGACTCTGCCGCCTAAAATGTATCCTGGACTATGAATGCACTCTCCAAGATCTCCTCTACTGGCATCTGTGCATCAAAGGACTATGAAGGTGACACCAGATCAGACCAAACTGCCTCATCATCTATAATCATAAAATCACAGTCTTGGTGGATGTCTCGCCTTGCCTCTGTCATCTGCTCTGAATCTGAAGGCGGCTCTAAGCAAGCTGAATCTCTGACTCTAGTCTCCTCGATCGTCTCTATTTGTATACTCTCACTCTCGACGCGAAAGTATACCTTCCCGCTATCATGATCGGATACTGTCTTGGCAGTGACCAAGAACGGGATCCTAAAATATGGGGGTATTGGTCACAGACTCAGGGATCTCCATGTCCAATACAATGAAGTCCACGAGGAATTTTAGGCCCTGAATCATGACGACAATATCCTTCAGCAGCCCCTTTGATCTCTTGATAGATCGATCAACAAACTGAAGGATTGTCCTGCTCTGTCGTAGAGGGCCAAACTTGAATCGGTTGAGTAAGGCTGTCGAAAGTAGGTTGATCGAAGACCCGCTGTCTAATAGAGTATGGTAGAACCTCTGCTCATGAATATGGCATCTGACATATGGGGCTCCTACAACTGGCCTCTTGGCGGGCAGACGCTTCTGGATAGCGAAGCAAGTGGTGCGAGTGAGCACATGGATCTCAGACTGGTGGTTCCTCCTCTTCCTCCGAATGGTGGTCCTATCTCTGAGGGATCTCTGGAAGAGAGGGATGTGCTCCAAGGCCTCCTGTAGAGTCAACTGAATGTGAAATCATTCCATCATCTGCTGTATGAACTCTAGCTGGTGTGAGTTTTTTGGATCTTTTTTGGTCCCCTTAGCCAAGTGAAGTGCTTGGGGAAAGGGGACAGTTGTGTCCATCTCAGATGAAGGACTAGGATCGGGTCTATGTTGCTCAGGTGAAGTGGAATCCATACATAAATCATCAATCAACAAAGATGGATTCACAGCTAATAAACCCTTTCCTTTATTTAAAGAAGTGTCCTGAGATACATCAACTGAATGAAAAGCAACAGGAAGTAAAGAACTAGAAATGGTGGCCTCAGCAACACCTTCGGCATCGGGAATAGTGACATCAGTACCGCGCTCTGGCTTAGCAACAATGGTGGCATCAGTACCACCTCCTCTAACTGGTGAAGTGATGGCCTCAATACCGTCGGCTGGATCAATGTCCTTAGTGGTGTCAACACCATCGTCAACATCATCATCTCTAGCAGCATCAGCACCACTCTCCCCCTCGTATAGCGCTCCTGAGGTTGCATGAGGTCGTCGCTCAGACGAGGTGCCTCCTGCTGGCATCCTACCGCTCCGAAGTGTAACAAAATCAGCATCAAACATGGATGCAGTAACATCACCAAGTGAAGCACTAGTAGTGGTAATTTCAGTGAACTCTACCTGCTCAGACTTCCTCTTCAGGTTGTTCGGGTTTCGCTCGATCTGGGCAGGAATAGCGGCCTTTCCTCTCACAATCTCCCTCATCTTTTGTCGAAACTCGTCCATCTCCCGTCGGAAGGTGGCCTGCTGCTCGGACATGAGATGTGCTAAGTCATCCAAGGCGGGGTTCTCATAGGTGGGGCCATGAGAACCTGTCGGGTAGCCTCTATGAAACTGAGGCGGCTATTGTGGAGGAGGGTAAGAGGGGTACTGCGAGTGATACTACAGCTAAGGATGTTGCTTCCTCCAAGATTGTCCCTGCTAATAGGGACGAGGACCATGCTTCTCTCTCTGCTGGTACAGATGGGCCTGCTGCTGCTGTGATGGGAATTGGGGCTGCTCTCGCTGCTGGCCGTACTCATCACCCTGAATTGGAGGTTGTTGTTGGGAACCGGTACCTTCGGTCATCCAATGGAATCTGGGATGGTCTCGTTGGATCCCAGGCTGGGGTCGGTTATACCATATCCCGTTGACATCCATCAACGGCTCTTGCCCGTAAGTGGGTGGGGGAGAACTGGCAGGGGTTGGTCCGGCTGATACACCACCATCTGGCTGTCCTGAGATGGTGGCGATTGGACGTACTGTTGTTGCTGCGATTGGTAAGGCTCCACCTGAACAAGGTGAACCTGTCGATACTGGGCGGAGGGCTGGGTCGAACTCTTGCTGCTACCGGTGTCTGCCCGTGACCTAAGACGGGGCTGAGAAGCCATCTGTGCCTCCTGGAGACACATGATCTGTGTCTTCAGGTCACTCAGCGTCTGTGCCATCTGATCGATCTGCGTCATGCCCTGGCACTGGTTTTTCTCTATTAACTCGATCCGATCCAGCTTCTTGCTGATGATACCTATGTCGGCGGCTATCGACTCTGCCTGTGCTGCTGCTGCTGACAAAGTAGAAGGATCGGCATCGACCCGTGCTATCCTCTGATATGATACGGCCTGTGGCTGGGGTCTCCCTATGTGTAGAGTCTAGTTTGGGACATCACTGTATAGTTCTCTGCCATATCCTCGTAGATGTCCCATACCTGATCCCCATCCTTGGTGAAATATGAGCCCCCACAGGATGCGTTCACTAACCCCTGCAGCTCCAGTGTAAGCCCCGCAGAAAAAGCTCTGAACAAGGTTGGACTTGGATATGTTGTTGTGGGGGCACCAGTCTGTGAGCTCTCGGAACCTCTCCCATGACTCGTGGAATTTCTCATTGGTGAGCAAGGAGAAGTTGCTGATCAAGGCCCTCGCTGCATTCGTCGGACCGGGTGGATAGTACTTATTCAAGTACTCAGTTCGGAGCTACTCCCATGTGGTAACAAATCTCCCTAGATGCTTCAGCCAGTTGGATGCTCTGTATACGAGGGAGAATGTAAAAGCAATCATCTGAATAGTGTCCTCGTCCACATGCCAATCGTGGACAGTACTGCAGATCATCTCAAACTCCTAAAGATGGTGGTGTGGCTCCTCAGTCGCGAGCCCATGGAAACGGGGAAGAACCTGAATCGTCTGAAGGGGGAACTTGAAGTCCCCACAATCGCTAGCAGCACAATCCATCTATGTGTAAGCGTCGATCTGGGGTTGTGCAAATCCTGCATCGGTCTGGCTGGTGGTGCTGGCTGGATTGGCTCCTCAGGCTGATCTCTGTCTGGCATGTCTCCCTCTCCATCGGCTCTCGGCTTATCTCTATCTGCTCGCAGTCTCTCTATCTCTCTGCGCATATCAACCATGAAAGCCCCCTGATCTCGAATTTGTCTTTGCATCGTCTCAACGGAGGCTAATAGGGTGTTGTTGATCGCACCCTGATCCAATACTTAAGTCTGCTCTGCTCTGGGGCCATCGGTGCGCTCCTCGCTGCTGGTCATGGTCTCTGCAAAGGCAAAAGACCCAAACTCAGGTACCGATAAATCAACTAGTTGATGCTCTCTCTGATCGGGCACCAGTACCTCAGAACTGATGGTAGAAGGGTGGCCAAGGGGGAACAAGGTGGAATCGAACTCGGGTTCGGAGAGTGGGTCTCGGCTCTTACGAACCAACTTAGATGAGCGGGCAGGAGTGTTATAAAGAGGTGCATCCAAAGGCTGCCTAAGAGACCTCCTGCCCATCATCTCGATCAGGCGAGTGAATAAGGATGAGATCTGGAAACACACAAGATGAGAAAGCAAACCCCCGATTCACCTACTCAACGCTGAGCTAAAGACCGTGAAGGTTCGGTCAATTATCTTGTCAATTTTTATTAGGTGATCAATTAGTCTTTCAGAGCGATTAAACGAGTTGATAGAAATCTAATGCTCCCAACAGATTATCCTGTATAAAAGGCTGGTAGTCTGCTCGGAAATCAGATGTGGCTCTAGCCTAGTGTGCGGGTCACTCTCTCGCTCATCCAAACCAAACAATGAGGGGGTTACTCTCCCCAAGATAGATTTTTAGGTGAGGTGTCTTTTAGGGTCAAGTGTGTTTTGCAGTCCCAATTTTATAGTTTTTTTAGGTATTTTTCAAGCAAACAACGCCTAACGAATTTTTCAGTTCTTCTGGTTATTTAAGTCCAAAAACTGGGGGAGAAGGCGAAAAAGCTGATGCACGATCAAACACGATGATGCATGCAGAGTAAGAAATGCATACCTGACTCCAGCTCTCTACATGTAAGATGATCCCTGCATAAAAGTAAAGACAGAAATAAAACTACATATATGATGCACGAGGAAAACGGCCTTAGACGAAGCAATTCTACACGAGAAGCATAGTAGTCGGGTAATCAAACTAAAGTCCTGAGTCCGATATCCGCCACCACGGATCCTGCACGCGTTGTATGTGGTTCCTCACGGCACGTGGACTCGAGCCTAATTCATCTGACTTTTTCTTAATGAGTAATTAATTAGGTCCAATTAGCAAACTATAGGTGCAGGAAAAAAACTAGGGTTAGGCCTTAATTAATTACGTCACAATCAGATAAAATCCTACGGCTAAGGCTAAATCCTTGAAAATCAGATTAGCATTAAAAAGGCGATAAAAACTAAAACCAGCGAAAACTGCGATGAGGTCCCCCGAGCACACCGGTGCTCGACGAAACAGACCCTGATAAGCACAAAAAAGGTCTCTGAGAGTCCAAGTCCTTCCATGTATTATTACAATAATAAGTTTGCAAAAAATAAAAACTATTCTACGGCTATCTACGGCTATCTACGCTCCCAAGCTCTGGTTCGTCTTCCCTGTGCTCTCCTGCGGCTCTATACAGAAAAGAGTCGCATCAAAGTTTCATGGTTGTGTCGGCATCCCGAAGAAATCCAACTCGATCCTCAGGCCCTCACAAGAAAAGTAAACAAGAGATGTGTCAAACATAAATTATTATAAAATGTGAAAAAAATGGGATATGAAATTATTGCTATAAAATGCAAGTAAATACAAAAAGCCGAAAAATGAAAACCGACTACTAAGCCGTGCTCCTCAGCAACGACGCCATTCTGATGAACCAAAAAATTCATCGAGAGACTAAGGAGAGAAGGTATCAATGGTCGTTGTGACCTGAACCCTTTGGATCATGCTCAATCAAGAAAACAAAGACCACCAAATCAAATAAATCAATCAATCAAGGCAAATATCGGTCTCGCTATTTTATTTTACCTGGTATAGCTACCAGGGTCGAACTCAAGGAGCTCGGATTGGCTAAGAGCCTACAAAGTAGTCGAGAATCAGAAATCAAAGAAACAAATTATTTTTGGTGGATTTTTAAATTTTAAATTTTTTTGGAATATTTAAATTATTAAGAAAATGTAAAAGAAGGGAAATAAGTCACAAACAATAAATTATTAAACACCCTCAAAACAAGTCAGAAAATTGAAATAAATATATTTTTATGTTTTATGAATATTCAGATGTTTTTTTATATTTTTCTCAAATTTTTATGATTTTTAATTGATTTTATAAAAATGAAATAAGAGCAAAACTGCAAGCTACTATGTAGCCAGAAAATAAAGACTATTTAAAAATATAAAATAGCCATAAAAATATAGAAACAATTTTATGAAAAACTACAAATAAAAGCCTAACTATAGGAAAAGAAATTGCATTTTTTAATTTTTAGGAATTTTTAATGATTTTTATGAGCTTTTGATTGTTTTTTGATTTTGTTGGAGTTTTATAATCCAGAAGAGACAAAAATTGCATAGAATCAAGAATACAACAAAACAAGCTAACATTAATTTTTTAGAAAAATTGGAGTCTTTTTAATATTTTTAGTTTATTTTTAAATTCAAACAGAAGCAAAATAAGAGGTTTTTGAATTTTTAAAAATAGAAAATGAAAACAAAAATGTCCCAAAATTCATTGAAATTTTAGTGGCAGGAGCCACGTGTCTAAATTTCAGGAGATTTGGAGTTATTTGCTATTTTATTCGACCAATCAAAGTCTCACAGCACACAGTGACTTAAATACAAATAATGAAAACTATCCAGCCAAATAATAACATGCAGAAGAAATGTAGAGCTGGAAATGCAAAAAGCCCAAAAGAGCACGAGGAAGGCACATGATTCATACACATAGGGTCATAAATGTAATTCCTATTTATAAAAATCCAAACAGTAACAACAATAAAGCGCAGGAGAAAATGAGCAAATATGCCAGGAAGCACATGACAGACCGCGTGCTCCACATTCAAAGGGACTAAATTGCAAATAAAATAAACTCAATGTCCCACGTGCAAATTATTCAAAGAAAAAATAATGTCTAAAAATATTTACAGGACTACAAATTAAATGCATAAACCAAGGATGATCTAAGTGTAAATTACCCTCTTATTTTAGATCCAACGGCCAAGGGGCTTCACGTGAGATCGGATGGCTGTGATTGGGTTGTACCCCTTCGGCGACGGACGCTCAGGATTAGATCCTCAGATGGATCCAACGGCTGCAAGCTCTCTGTAGATGAAGGGTCACGATCGAAACTGGTGGAGATGCTCGATCCAATGGTTGGGAGGGTCCCTGGAAGAACAGCTCGCCGGCGAACTTCTACCGGCCAATACGCACGCCTTGAAGCTCCTCTGACGCTGCTAGGATGGGCGAAATGAAGCTCGAGGACGTCCACAGCTGATGGTCTGCTCCGATGAAGCCGAGAGGTCCTGGATGACCCCAACGATGCAAAAGCACCTGGAGCGTTGTGCTTCAATGTTTGAACCTCTAGATGAGGTCCATTCGCGGTCGAAACTGCACATGACGAAATCTAGGTCGAGGGCAAAGTTCCTCGACCCGGTTACAGGCAGAATGGGTGGATGGGCGAGGCGGAGCGAGACCTTCCGGCGATGCGACGGTGGAGGAAGGTCGATACCCTGTTCCGGGACGAATCAGGGGGGACAAAGGGGCGAAGAAGGTGGATAGGAGTCCGATGAAGGTGATGGTCTAATCGGAATGGCCGATGGATGATCGGAGGACGTACGATGTTCCAATGAAGGGTTCTAGCCGGAAATCTAAAATTCGAAATTTAAGGAAAGCTAGAAGCTAACTAGGCTACCAAATGGCTGATGTCGTCTATGCTGGAGGTCGGCAACCTTCGGGGATCGTCTCCTCGATGGAATGACGCGTCCAGAGGCTCAAGCTCATTGGATGGCAGAGCACGGCGAGAGGGCTCGCCGGACCGAGGCCTAAAGGCTTCAAAGCCTCACTACAACACTCCCCTACACTCGTTGTCACTCAAGGAGGATAATGGAGGTCACTGGGGTCAAAGACAATGGTCGAATATGCGTGAAAAGTTTCGGCTCCAGATGACTATATACTCGATGAGGGTCCGAGAAGATGGGAGTGAGGCACGCGGATCGAGGAGCGGACCCATAAAAGAATAGACAAGTGTGGATCATGGATCTATCCTCGACAGTCGGAGCATGAATCAAGGGGGAGTGGTGATAGGATCGGTAAGGGAAAATTCGGCGAAATCGGGTCGGCACCGGATCCAGGTGAGAAGTGGTCCAGGGGGAGTTGACCGGGGGTCAACAATCCCCCATGGACCAATCAGATTATATCATTTCAAAATTAAATAGAAATTAAATTAAAAATAGAAAATTATTTTATTTAAAAATATTTACAAAATAAAAAATTATTTTTCATATTAATTCTTTGTGGTTTTTATTTATTTTTTTAGAAAAATTATTGATGTATATACATATTATAATATTATATACAGGGATAAAATACCTATGTACTTTAGATTTTTATTTTTAATTTCTTATTTTTATAAAAATACTCTAATTTTATATTTTATTTATTTACAACATAAAATATAGAGTATAAAATAATTTTTATTTTATTTTTTATTTATTTGCAAGGGTGAAATAAATAGATGAATTATTCCTATATACGGTATATATACAAGAAGAGAGAGAGAAATGCTTTTATTTTGGGTTTTATTTTAGTTTTCTTATTTTTATTTTATTTTTATAAGTTTATACAAATTAAGAGAAACACATTTTTATTTTTATTTTTGAGAAAATAATCTATGTATACACATATATATAGGGGATATGTACAAGGATGAGTGGCCCTATCTCTCTCTACTTATTTTATTTGGCGATCAGACCCAGGTTGTGCCCTCTCTTGGGTTCAGGTCACTCAATATTTATTCTAAATATTTCCCACTTTTTCTTTATTTCTTTATTCTTTTATTTTGCACAAATACATGCTAAATATTAATATTTACACAAAGAATGCATTTTGGTAACTTATTGTATTTACAATCATATACATGGTATTTCACCAAGATATCTAGAGAAAATAAAAGAATAAAGAGTGATGAATGGGGATTCATCACGACTCTTACACACCGTTGGATTCAGCTTCTGGCGATTTTGGGAGATTTGAAGCTCCCACCTCAGACGATCTAGCTGTTTCCCAAGTTCCGTGGGCTTGCCATGCACCTCCACCTCTAGGATTTTGAGATGATTTGCAGCATTGTCCACGACAGATTCGTGGATGAGGACACTATCATGATGATGTCTTTTCCATTCTCCCTGGTCGACAGAGTAACCTACTGGTTGAAGCATTGTGGGAGATATGTTACTTCGTGGGGAACAGCTCCGGACCGAGTGCTTAGAAAAGTACTATCCACTCGGCTGGACGAATGTCGCGAGAGCTCTGATCAACAACTTCTCCATGATCCTCAACGAGTAGTTCCATGAGGCGCGGGATCAATTGAGTGAGCTTATTGACCGGTGTCCACACCATGATATCTCCAAGCCCAACCTAGTATAGAGTTTCTTTTGTGGGCTGACACCGGAGCTGTAGGGCTTGTGAATGCTTCTTATGGGGACTCCTAATTTGTCAAGGATGCAGACCAGGTCTGGGCCATTTATGAGGAGATGGTCGAGAACTATACAGTTATGTCCCAGACTCGTCTTTACACTCAGGGGAAGCCCCATCCCCATGTTGTGTCCTATCGGAGGATAGCACGAGTCGATGTAGGTCCATCCACATCTTCAGCCAGCCGCAACACAAGTAGTGTCGTCAGTTGCTGATATGGGCATCACCAGCGAGAAGTTGGACCGCATTGAGACCATTGAGAATAAGCAGTGCTAGGGCATGACGTAGATGGGTCAGTTGGCACAAACAATGAGTGACATGAAGACCCAAATCATGTGTCTCCAGAAGGCACAGATGATTTCTCAGCCTAGTCTCAGGTCACGGGCAGATCCTAGCAGTAGCTGCTCGACCCAGCACACCGCCCAGTACAGACAGGTCCACCATGTTCAGGCGGAGTCCTTCCAGCAGCTGTAGCATCAGTACCATCAGCCACAACCATCTCAGGACACTTAGATGGTGGTGTACTAGCACGATCAGCCCTTGGCAGTCCTTCCTCCACTCCCTTCGAGGAGGAGCCGTTGATGGAAGTCAGTGGGATTTGGTACGACGAAAGCAGCCCGGGATCTGCCAAGACCATCCCGAATTTAGGTGGTCGACTGGAGGTGCCTCATACCAACAGCAGCCTGTAGCTCAGGGTGGACAGTTCAACCAGCCCCAGCAATAGCCCCAGTTCCCACACCATCCATAGCAGCATTACCAGCAGGATCCTCGTCCCTACCAGCAGGGACAATAGTGGCGGCAGCCACAACAGCAGCCTCAGTAGTATTCTCAGCATGCCCCTCATCCTTCCTAGCAGCAACCTCACTTCCATATAGGCAACCCATCCGGTTCCCATGGGCCAGCCTATGAGAACCTAGCACTAGATGATCTAGCCCGCCTTCTCTATGAGAAGCAGGCGACATTCAGGCGAGTGATGGATGAGTTTCGTCAGGAGATGAGGGAGATAATCGAGGGCAAGGTTGCCATACCCGCTCAGATCGAGACCAATTTGAATAATCTGAAGAGAATGCCTAAGTAGGTATAGTTCAAATAGACCACCACTCCTAGTGATTCTTTGGGTGATATTGCTTCATATACATTTGATGCTAACTTTGTCACACTTAGGAGCGGTAGGATGCCATGCAGGAGTGCCAGATGAAGAGGGAGAGCGGTTCTGATGCCACTCATGATGATGATGACGGTGGTGCTGACGCCACCAAGGATGTTGATCCAGGCGACAGTTTTGAGGTCATCGCATCCCTATATGTAGGGAGTGGTGCAGATGCCACCAGGTATACAAATATTGAGCTAGAGTGTGGTGTTGATGTCGTAGTTCATGATGCCATGGGGTGGTAGTGAGGCCACCCCTACTATTCTATCTGTATTTCCTCCAGTTTCTGTACCCCGGAACTCTATGGAAAATACCAAAAAATTAATAAAGGAAAGGGTTCTTCATTTTTGAGTCCATATGTGATGCATGGTGATACTTGTATGGATTCTACTACTTCACAGCAGTAGGGACCCATTCCTAGCCCTCTATATGAGGGGGCCCAGCCATCCCCTTCCCTCAAGCACTCCACTTAAGTAAGGGGAATAAAAAAGAAAATCCAAAAAAATCACATCAGTTAGAGTTCAGTCAGCAGATCATTGATAGATTCTGGATTCAGATGACTCTACAGGAGGCACTTGAGCACAACCCTCTCTTCTAGGGGAACTTGAGAGAGAAGACCACCATCCACAGGAAGAAGAGGAACCATCAGGCAGAGATCCATGTGTTGACCCGTGCAACCTGCTTCGCCATCTAGAACCGTCTGCCAGCCAAGAGGCCAGATGCAGGAGCTTCATATGTCATATGCAACATTCATGAGCAGAGATTCGATCGGACTCTATCAGACAGCGGCTCTTCCATCAGCCTTCTTCTTGCATCCTTACTCGACCTATTCGAGTTTGGCCCTCTTCGACAGAGCAGGACGTCCTTCAGTTTGCTGATAGATCTGTCAAGAGGTCGAAGGGTTTGTTAAAGGATGTGGTCGTCACAATTCAGGGCCTGAAATTCCCTGTGGACTTCGTCGTGTTGGACATGGAGATCCTTGAGTCTGTGACCGATACCCCCATCATCCTAGAACGCCCATTCTTGGCCACAACCAAGACGATGTCCGACCATGATAGCAGGAAGGTATATTCTCGCGTCGATAGTTAAAGATCGATGAGACCAGAGCACGAGATTTAGCTTGCTCAGAGCAATGTAGCGATACAGAGCAAATGACAGAGGTAGATCGAGACGTCCACCAAGAGTGCAACTTTGTGATTACTTATGATGAAGATGCTTGGTCCGATCCCATTTTACGAACTTTTCTCTCACCTCCAGAGTCCGCAAATTCACACATTCTAGCTGAGGAGAGTTCGGTGAGCACACTCTTGGCAGAGGATACACTTGAAGCTGGAGACCGTGTTCAAGAGGACAAGGTAGAGTACATTTATTGTGACTCGGATTTAGATCCCTCGTATTTAGACATAGATTGGGCAGAGTTTGATGATTTACTTCCACGTCCGATTTCCACAGAGCCAGCAGTTAGGGTGTAGACAGTGCCAGTGCCGATTACAAATACACTAGCAAGGCATTCTACACCAGTTTTTCCTGATTAGCAAGAGTTTCCTCATATAGATCTGGTTGCATTCACTCAGACCTTTCAGAGGCCAGATTTGCCAGCTCCCAATTCTCCTGAATTGAAGCCCTTGCCGCAGTCGCTGAAGTATAGATTCCTTGCGGGTGAGCATGAGATGTACCCAGCCATTATCTCAATAAACTTGACTGGAGAGCAAGAATCTTGTTTGATGGAGGTTCTTGAAAGGAACCGCAAGGCGATAGAATGGAGTGTAGCTGATCTCTAGGGGACAATTCTGGCTCTGTGCTCCTACCATATCTATCTCTAAGAGGAGGCTAAGCCATCACTTGAGTTCCAGTGACGGCTGAACTCGAATCTTCGAAAGATTGTCATGGAGGAGATTTCAAAGTGGTGGAGCGCCGATTTTATCTACCTCATATCCAACTCCAAGTGGGTTAGTCCTTTACATGTGGTGCCCAAGAATACGGGCATCACTACAGTTATGAGAGAGTCCGGAGAGGAGGTAGCTACCCGGGTACCCACTTCTTGGAGGGTCCGTGTAGCCTACAGATGATTGAATCAGGCCACCAAGAAGGATCATTTCTCGCTGCCTTTTATTGATCAGATTATAAAGAGACTAGCTGGGAAAAGTCTTTACTTCTTCCTTAACGGGTACTCCGACTACAGTCAGGTGGCCATTTTGTCCGAGGACTAGGACAAGGTGACATTCACCTATCCAGTTGGAACATATGCTTTCAGACAGATGCCCTTTGGTCTATGTAATGCCCCGACGACAATCCAAAGGTGCATGTTGTCCATCTTTCCGGACATGGTGGGTGACTGTTTAGAGGTCTTCATGGATGATTTTTCGGTCTATGGCGATGGGTTTTATGCTTTTCTTGCTTGCCTAGATTGTGTACTTCAACGTTGTATCGAGGTTTACCTTATTCTATATTGGGAGAAGAGTCACTTCATGGTGACTCAAGGGATAGTGCTTGGTCATATCATCTCCAACAGGGGCATGGAGGTTGATCCGACCAAGGTGGATATCATTAGGAAACTCAATCCACCGTCCAACCTGCGATAGTTACGGTCTTTTCTAGTGCATATCGGTTTCTACCGACGATTCATTCATGATTTCAGCAGGATTGCCCAATCGTTAACTGATTTGCTGACCAAAGACATCGAGTTCATTGTAGATGATAAGTGTCTTGTGTCATTTGAGACTCTCAATAGTCTAGTTGTTCAGGCTCCTGTCATGTAGCCGCCTGATTGGTCTCTCCCATTCGAGATCATGGCAGATGCCTACTATTTGTCGTAGGAACTACATTGGGACAGAGGAGGGATGGAGTGCCTTTTGCTATTCACTACGCTAACCGTACATTGGATGTTATGCAGCGAAACTACACCATCACTGAGAAAGAGATGCTAGCCGTAGTTTTTGCCTTGGAAAAGTTCAGATCATATATTATTGGATCCAAAGTGATTATTGATGAATCCCCATTCATCACTCTTTATTCCTTTATTTTAGCTAGAAACCTTGGCAAAATACCATGTAAATAATTGTAAATACAAGAATTTGTCAAAATGCATGCATCATATAAATAGTCATAATTAGCATGTTTTTGCACAAAAATAAAGGAATAAAGAAATAAAGAAAAGAGAGAAATATTAAGAATAAATATTGAGTGACCTAAACCCAAGGGAGGGCTCAGTATGGGCCTGACCGCAAAATAAAATAAGTAGAGAGAGATAGGGTAATTCAACATAGTGTAAATGCCCCTCTTTGTGTAAATATTTTATTTTCTAAAAATAAAAATATTTATGTGCTCCCTTTATTTTGTACATATTTCTAAAAATAAAATAAAATGGGAAAAATAAAAGAAAAATAAAAACAAATAATTTCTCTCTCCTTAGTGTATATATACCATGCATATATATAAGATGTATTTATTTTACCTTTGTAAATAATTAATAAAAATCAAATAAAAATTATTTTGAATCCCATATTTTATATTGAAAATAAATAAAATATAAAATAGGGATAATTATACAAAATAAATAAATAAAAATAAAAATACATATGTAAATATACATGTATATAATAATAATATAATGTAAATACCTAATTTATTTTTCAAAAAAATAAATAAATACCATAAACAAATAATTTCAAAATAAATAAACATTTTTCATGTTGAAAATTTTTCAAAATAGAATCATTTATTATTTTTAAATGAATTTACAAATAATAATTGAATAATGGCTCGTGATTGGTCCACGGGGGATGTTGACCCCCGGTCAATCCCCCCCAGGACCACATGCTCTGCGGATCCGGTCATCGAGCCGTCTTCACTACTTTTTCCTGACATGATCCGCTTCCCATTTTCCCAAACCCCGGGCCCCGATTGCAGCTCCCACATCCATGATTCACACCCGGGTATCTTCTTAGGGATCTGTGCATCGATCCACGTTCTCCACTCCCATCTTATCAAACCTGCACCTGTATATAATCTCCGCTCCAGCCGCATTCCTCCACATCTTTTGGCCATCCCCTTCAGTTCCTAGGACCTCCCTTCCTCCTCCTTTTGTGACAGCAAGAGAGAGGGATCGATTGCAGCGAGGACCAAGGTCGGTAGCCTCAGATCCGGTGGTTCTCGCCGTCGTGCTCCGCCCGAAGGAGCTCGAGCCTTTGGAGACGTCGCTCCATTGAGGCAAGGACCCCAGGAGGACACCCACCTCCAGCATAAATGTCCGCGATCATCAGATAGCCTCGAGATCATTTAGGTCATCCTCATTTCCATTTTTTCGATTTAGCGTTGCCGGCCTTCGCCGGCCATTTCGCTCCACTCCGATCGACCGCTCCCGCTTCCGATTACACTATCACCTTCACGATACCTCTCTTCACCTTCTACGCTCCTACGATCATCCTGACTCGCCCTGAAGCAGGACCACCGCTCTCCTCCGTCGTCACCTTGCCGGAGAGCACCGCCCCGCCTCCTACGTCCACCCATTCGACCCTTCATTGGGTCGAGGCACTTTGTCCTCAACCCAGTATTTGTTCTGTGCAGGTTTGCAGGTCAAAGGACCCCACCTGGGGGTCCAACTGGTCCAGGCACAGGAGCTCCAAGCCTTCTCGTCGTCGGAGCTCTCCTGACGCTCTCGGCCCTATTGGAGCACACCATTCGCTGCGGAGCATCTCCAGCATCGATTTCCCCATCCTAGCAGCAACTGAGGAGGTCTCCATCGCGCGCCACGGCCGGGCGAAGTTCACCGGCGAAGAGTTCTTCTAGGAGCCTCCCGACCCATCCGATGGAGCCTCTTGTCCTAGTTCAGATCTTGTTCATCCATTCGCCAGGAGATTGCAGCCGTCGGATCGTCTGAGGACCTCATCTGGAGCGTCCATCGATGAAGGGGTACAACGTACCTCAGCCGTCCGATCACACGTGGACACCCCTCGTCCGTCAGATCTTAATAAAAGGGTAATTTGCACTTAGGCCCTCCTTAGTTTTTATATTTCAGTTTAGCCCTGAAATATTTTTAGTTGTTTTTATGTTGGAATATTTGCATCTGGGACCTTGTGTTTACTTTTTTGCATTTTAGTCCCTGAGTGAGTCACGTGCTACGACACGTGATTCTTTTGGGCTATTTGCCCTTTTATCTCTGAACTTTCTGGTTGTTATTGTTTACATCTTTATAAATAGGAATTACATTTTAGTCCCTCTGAATGTGAATCACGTGTTTGCCTCGTGCTTGTCTGGGCTTTTTGCAACTTTGGCCCCGGGCTTTTATATGTGTTAGCTATTTGGCCCTGGAACTTTGTTTTCTTGCACTTAGGTCCTTGTATGTTGTGTGCCTTGTTTTTATTGAATAAAATATCAAATTAAACCCAAATCCAGTGAAATTTGGATACTTAGCTCCTTTCACTGTGTAAAAATTTCACTAATTTTTTTGGGACATTTTTATTGCTTTTGCTATTTAAAAAAAATCAAAAACCTTCATTTTTGCTACTGTCTGGAATAGAAAATGAACTAAAAATATAAAAACTTCTCTAAAAATTACAAAAAATAGGGTGTATTTATTTTGTTGTCTTTGAATCTCAATCCAATTTTTGTGTCATTTGGATTTATAAACACCTAAAAATCACAAAACCCTAAAAATCTTATAAAAATTCTTAAAAATTCTATAAAATTCAAAAAATGTAAACTCTTTTTCTGTAGCTTAGTTTTTGTATCTAGTTTTCATAAAAATTGTCTCCAGATTTTTATAGGCTAATTAGATATTTTTAACTAGCCTTTCAAGTCTGGCTTCACATTGATCCACTATTTTCCGTTTCTTGATTTTTATAAAATCAACTAAAAATTAGACAATTCTAAAAAATTCACCAAAAACACTTAAAAATAAAAAAACACAAAAATAATTTAATTTGAATTTTCTAAGCAATTTTTAGTGTTTAATAATTGTTGGATTTGCTCTTTTATATCATTTTCTTATCTTTCCTTTATAATCAAAAACACAAAAAAATTAAAAACACATAAAATCCACCAAAAAAGAATTTTATTCATTTTATTCATTTTGACTACTTCGTAGGCCGATTCCGTGCTCCTTGAGTTCGACCATAGTCGCTATACCAGGTTAAATAAATAGCGAAGACCGTTATTCATGTTTCATTATTTTATCTTTGATTTGGTGGTCTTATTTTTCTTGTTGAGTCCGATCTGCGAGATCTAGGTCACAACGACCCTTGATTGATTTTATCCCTACTCGGGTCTTGTGGGATTATCGACCAATCAGAATGGCGTCGTTACTGGGGAGCACGGCTTAGTAGTCTTTTGATTTTCGTGGCTTTTTGTTCATAGTTGTGTAGATATATTTTATCTGATTTATATGCATATTTTTCTAATAACCTATGTCTGATACACTCTTTTTTGACTTTTTGCGAGGGTCCGAGGACCGAGGTGGCTTTTTCAGAAGCCGAAGCAACCGCGAGAGTCGGAGGAGGCTCTTTTCTGCATAGAACCGCAGGAGGGCGCGAGGAGCCGAGTAGGAGTGCAGGAGCCACGGAATAGCCGCATGCCGTAGTTTAGATTAGATTTAATTTTTTAGCAAAACATTTATTTGTAATAATACAGGAACTTAGAGACTTGGACTTTGGTGATATCGGGGTATGTTTCGTCGAGCACCGGTGTGCTCAGGGGACCTCACCATGGTTTTTCAACGGTTTTGGATTTTATCGCATTTTCTTAACTGCTTATCTGATATACGCAGTTTTGGCCTTAGCTTAGGATTTTCTCTGATTATGATGTAATTAATTAGGATCCAAACATTAATTATCTGCATGCACCTATAGATCGTTAATTGGATCGGATTAATAAACTCATAAGAAAAAGACGGATTAATTAGACTCCTAGTTTACGTGCCTTGAGGAGTCACATACATCGCATGTAGGATCCGTTGTGGCAGACACCGAGTCGCTCCCAAAATAGGACTCCGGACTTAGGTTTGATTACCCGGCTACTGTGCTTACGTGTAGAAATTGCTTCGTCTAGGGCCGAATTCTCGTGCATCATATAGGTAGTTTACTTTCAGCCTTTATTTTATGCACGGACCACTCTGCATGTAGACTGCTGGAGTCAGGTACGCATCTCTTACTCTGCATGCATCATTGATTTTATCGCGCATCGCCTTTTTCGTCTTCTCCCCCCGTATTCTGATTTAAATAACCAGGAGAACCGAAAAATTCGTTAGCCGTTGTTTGCTTGAAAAACATCTAAAAAGAAAAAAAAATATAAAATTGGGACTGCTAAATACACTTGACCCTAAAAGACACTTCACATAAAAACTTGTCTGGTTTGGATGAGCGAGAGAGCGACCCGCACACTAAGCTAGTGCCATATCCGAACCCCGATCAGACTACCAGCCTTTTATACGGGACAATCTGGTAGGAGGATTGGATTCCCATCAGATCGCGTAATCGCTGTGATAGACTGAGATTATCACCTAAATAAAACTGTCAAGATAATCGACCGATCTCTTACAGTCTTCAACTCATTGTTGAGTAGGTGAACTTGGGGTTTGTTTGCTCATCTTGTGTATTTCCAGATCTCATCCGATCGACTCGCCAGATCAAGATGATGGGCATGAGGTCTCTTAGGCAGCCTCTGGTTGCACCGCTTTTTAGCACTCCAGCTCGTTCATCTAGGTTGGTTCGTGAGAGCCGAGACCCGCTCTCCGAACCCGAGTTCGATTCCGCCCTGTTCCCCCTTGACAACCGTACCCTTCTACCAGTCCTGAGACACCAGTGCCAGATGCGAGACAGAAGACAGATGATCTATCGGCACCTGAGTTTGGGTCTTTTACCTTTGCAGAGACCATGACCAACAGCGAGGAGCGCACCGAGGGTCAGAGGCCAGAGACGATCACTTATGTATTGGACCAGGATGCGATCAACACCACTATGCTAGCTTCCCTAGAGAATATGCAGCAATAGATACGAGATCAGGGAGCTTTCATGGTGGAGATGAGGAGAGAGATGGAGCGGCTGAGGACAGCACGAGAGCAGTCGAGAGACGCGGGACGGAGAGACCCAGATCAGGCAGAGGAGCTAGTTCAGTCGGACGAGCCGCCGAGACCGATGCGGGAGTTGCACAACCCTGGTGACGGGTCGCGGACCTACCCTTTTAATAGTGTCTAATTGACGATTTCGTTGCAGTCGGATAGATCCGCGTCGATCAAAAATTAACTGCACGAATCGAGTAATCAACGAATTAATGTACGCGCGGTTTTATGTTTGTTTAGCCTGGGCAAGCCCCAGGGTCGACTCAAGGAGGCAAAGGAACAACTCGGGATCAGGTTAGAGGGATTAGATCGTTGTTTTCCAAGTGATATTTTTTGTAATTTGTTATGCAATAAAAATGCCAATGCTCCAATGCGGATGAATTAGGTTATTAAGGAAATCAACAACTTAGCCAAAATTAATTTGAATGTCAAATTAGACTTAATTGACCAAATTATATTTTTCTTGTAAACTCAATCCAATGATGAATGCAAATGTATTTTTTTTGTAATTTTAGGATTTAAATTGTACAAATGAAAAATACAAACTTTTTTGGGGTTTTTATACAATTTTTCGTGCAAATGATATGCAAAAATTAATAAATATTTACTGGAAGATAAATATGATGAAATTAAGCTACACTAATATTTTTGTAATTTTCTGACACTTTATGATTTTTTATAATTTTTTACTGAAAACAGAGCGGCTGTGGGTATTTAATTTCTAATAAATCAACGAAATCAAATTATCCAAAGATTGATTTATATCAAATAGATATTTCAATAAGGAATCCAGGAGAGTTGAAATTTCTGAAAAATCTTATTCGTGGAATTAATTAAAAATCATTTACAGAAATCACCATATTATTTATTTTATGCACAAGACAGCTCTTAATTGGACGAAATTTGGACAGTAATTAAAGCACAAATAAAGGCATCCTTCACAATTGTTTCACAATTTTTGGAGCAATAAATAACTATGTGCGAATTTCAAAGCATAATTGGGCAAAATATCACTGATTTTCAATCTTTGATTTTTAATAAAATGTCAAATGCTCATAAAAATGTAAATAAATAGCCACAAGATAAATAATGAGTTGCTCTACAATATGCTATTTTTGTGATTAAAAATTGATGTGAAACTGATATCCAAATTAACGTTCAAAGACAGGGTTGTATTTGCAAGACAGAAAATAAGATTAAAAATGCAATTTGTGCATAGGGGCACTTTTGAAATTAATAAAACATGAAGGATAATGAATGCAATTGTACAAATAAAATAAAATAAACCTCTCTTCTCCCGCAAGCAATGGGCACAAATGAGGAGGGCGGCTCACGAGGGCGGCGGCAGCGGCGTGGCTGGTGCAGTGAGGGGCGGCGACGCGAGCTCGTGAGGACGGCGGCGCGCTTGGCGGTGGAGCAAGAAGGCGGGTGGCGCGCGGCCGCATCGCGCGAGCCGCGCGGTGAAGCGCACGCGGGCGGCGGAGCAAGAAGGCGAGTGGCCGCGTCGCGCGAGCCGCGCGGCAAAGCGCACGCGGGCGGCGTGCATAGCAACCGGTGTCGTGGGGCTTGGGTGAGGGCTGGAGCAACAGAAGGGAGGTGGTCGCGTGGCACGCTGGGCAAGCGTCTCGCGACCGTAGCGTGCTGCGCGTGGGACGGTGGCGGCCTGGAGGGGATTCCGCAGCGGCGGCGAGAGGGAGGCCTGGACGCTGGCGCTGTGCGAGGTCGGCGCGCTCACGGTGGTGGAGATGCCGGCCGGAGCGAAGGGAGGGGTCGGTGGAGGGCGCGCACACCGCGTGGTGGCGCGAGGCGAGGTGGAGGGGCGATGGCACGACCTTGGAAGCGTGATACACGCGTGTGATGCGCGCGGATCTGGGCGGTGGTGAAAGCTTGGAGGCGGCTGGCGTTAGAAGCGGCGCGCGGCGGCGCACAACGCACGGCCATGCGCGGCCTGAAGATGGTGAGCAGGTGAGTGGTTGGTGCGGTGGTTGAGGCACACAGCGGAGGTGCGTGGTCGGAGCTGTGGTGGTCGGCAGTTGGAGAATGGCGAGGGGGACGGCCGACACACGGCCAAGGGTCGTCGGGGCAGAGGAGGTGTCGACGGCGCGGTTGGCGATGGGGTGTGTGTGTGGCGTGGTGAGGGGAGGAAGAAGAAACAGGGGGTTTCACCACCTCCCCTGTTCCTCATGCATTTGTTTAAGTGGCTTAAATGTTGGATTAATCAGTTGATGAAATTATTTTGAAAAATTAATTAAAAATCACAGTTGTGTTCGCAACGTGTGATTTATCCGTGGAAATACAATTTGTTTGGCAATTTAATGGATGGAAGATGGTGAATCGAGGAGAGAGAGAGAATGAGTGTGTAATGAGAAAGATGAAGAGAAGAGAAGAAGATTACCTGTAGGTGGGATGCATGGGTGCCTGGGAAGAAGGAGCTCCTTCGGGAGAGGTCCTTCGATCGTCGCTCAACGCTGCGGCTGAGGCGGAGCTCTGGCAGCTGCGGTTTGCTGCTGCGGCGGTGGACGGAGGGCCACCAGATCTTGCCTAGAGGAGAAGGGTCGTGGCTCGCTGTTGGCACTCTCTCCCTTGCTGTCACCAAAGACGGAATGGAGCTCTCCTCTCCCTCACTATGAAAATGGCGGATGATGAGAAATGGGGGAGATGATGAGAGTATAAAGAGGAAGAGGGAGTTGGAAAAGAAATGGAGAGAGTGGAGTAGTGGGGGGTTATTGGCTTCGAGTGGAAGAATAGTAAGGGGAGGAGTGGTAAAAGGGAGATTAAATAAATAATTAATATAGTATGCTACTAAAAATAATTAAAATAGTAATAATAAAATACTAATAATAATAATAAATCCGAAAATAATAAAATAAATTCGAAAAATAAAGAAAATGGGGTGACATGTGGCGGCTCCAGGAGCTGCCACATGTCGCTCCCAGAAAATTCAAAGATTAAATGTAAACAAAAATAAAAAAGAAATAACAAAAGAGATTAAATCAAAAAGTGGTCAACATGAAAGTTACTTGTCTCGACGAGATCTACAACTTTTGTGAAGGGCCAAAAATTAAATGAGATCATCTGTACAAAAATGTATTTTTGGGTGGTACCTTATAGATATAAAATACCGCATTTTATCTTTTGCAATTTTTTATCAATTTAAAAGAGAGAAAAATCAAAATAAAGTTGGAAAGAATATGAGAGGAATATTTAAACCTTAATCTAATTTTTTATATTTTTAATAATGAAGAAAATAAAAGGATAAATTACAGGGGTAAAACGGTCAATATGTACAATATACAAAAGGAGCCAAAACCCAAGTTTTGCATACGAGCTCTGATTTTAATGAAATTGGTCTTGTTTCCAAGGTCTTTGAATGTATATTACTTTAAAAGTGAGTAGACCTAATTCGGAGGTTGTATGAGAGAGATATGTGCATTTTAAGGTTCATGGTTTCAAACTTGGATTAGGATTTTATTGATCAATTTTAAAAGTTAGTATTTTTTTAATATTTTTCTTTAATTAGTGTTAGTCATATATACACAATAGAGTTGGTTTTATTAGATTCAGAGTTAGTATAAAATATATATACAAATAGGGTATTTTTAGCTAATATACAGGTGAATATTTACAAGTGAAATTGGCTTCTTATTTTATGTAAATATGAATGCTAAAATGCAAATGTTATCAATGCATGCATGAATGCTAATTATGCAATATAAGTAGAAATATGCATCTAATTACTCGGGAACAAAGCTCTATTTTCAACTTTTAAAGTGATGAATCACAGATTCATCAAACCCCTATACTTAAACCTTGCTCGTCCCCGAGCAACTAAAATGAAATGCAAAAGTGAAATGAGATTGGGTTCCATACCAAGGTCATGAACAAAAGTTGAAAATGGAGCTTGATTCGACCTTTGCATTAATTGTGTGGCAGAATCTTATTGGGATCTGAATTTAAGACCTAACACACTTCAAGTTCCACAAGTCTTCTATTCAAGACGCCTCAACAGTCAGGTCAGAACAAATCCTCAAACGCAAATTTCTGATGACTATGATTCTTACTTGTACTGTATAAGTGATAAATAGCTCTCCACATCAGAAATGGCTCAGAACCAGCCTCCTCTAACAAGGTAACTCTAATTACCTGGTCCAGTAACTCTTTCCTCGAGGAACAGGGTATTCCCTTCTAAGTTCAAGTGCGACCAGCTCAAGAGGAGGGATGGAGAAAAGAATGGACTGTAGCCAGTGTAGCTACCTATCCCGGGATGCCTGACCAGTGTAGCCAAGTCATCCAGCTACAGACTTCTTGCTAATATACATACTCCGACAGGTATTTTACTTTCACTTTGGCCTGTCTATTTTTTGGAGTTCTTGCATTTTTTTCTTCTTCTTTTCTTCTTCTTCTTCTTCTTTTTTTGGAACTATATACAAGGTGCAGCATGTACATCAGGAGTTTTTCCTCTTGAGCCAGTAGACTATCCCTCTTTGAAGCATTATTGCAACCCACAGCGTCCTGTCCTCAGACGTCAACACCACCAAACTAGGTTGAGATGCACTACCCTCCCTAGAGGAGGACGGATGTTTCCACCCGTGTGCTACTCCAAGCTAAAGGATTCTACTTCCTCACCACCTCATCAATGAAGAGCTACGTTTATTGTGCTTTGTCCAAGTTAAGTCACTGTCTAAAAGAATCATGCGTGTTCACGAGATATTCTACTTAGACTAATCAAGATGACATGTGAACATAGACTTGCGGACTCAAAGAATTAAGTCACTTGACCTGAAAAATCTTAACTCCAGCTCCTATAAGGTTCCTCTGAATTAGGTGGATTAAGGTCAAATCAAGTCCATCCTCAACATCTATTCATAACTTGGTTTAGAATTCATTAGCTTTTCACCTTGCATATGCAAGATATGCAGATGAGATGCGGATGACATGCTATAATGAAATGCAAGATTTTTTCAATATGCAAGATGCAAAAGTAAATAAGAAGCCTTTATTTTCGACATTTTCATTTTATTTTCTATTATACAACAATTTTTACAACAATTTGTAATAATATACATAGTATACAATTTTTTTTTGGTATACATCCTATATTACAACAAATTTACAAAAAGTATCTTTTACAAGAATTTTACAACTTTTATACAAGTATTATACATATAGTACAAAATTATACAAATTTGTTTTAAATTTTTACCCACCCGTAATTATTGCATAATATATACAAAAATATGCGAAAATACGCGAAAGTACGAGCTATGGGTAAAGTATATATGTAATATATACACGCCCCCCTATACTTAGCGTGTGCTATGTCCTCAGAGCACGAAAAGCGATGAAAAAGACATAGCTCGGGCTAAGCGTAGGAGAGCTAAAATTATAAAATGTATAGAAGTCGCTCCGCCCCCCCTATACTTAGGCTCTGGCAGCCTAAGTGTAGAAGAAGATCAAAAAATGGGGCGGACAAGGGAAAGAGGGGAAATGGATGAGTATATACACTGCGGACATTGGTCTCCCCTATACTTAGGCTCTGGTCAGCCTAAGTATAGGACAAGAGTGAGTATGAGGACCGATGTGATCTGCAGGATTTACAATGAATAGATGCGGGTCACTCTCCCCCTAAACTTAGGATCTGGTTATCCTAAGTATAGTCACAAAATGAAATGATATGGGACTGAGGCGGGTTGATTCGAATCACTAGGAAGGGATGGAGAGAAAATATGTACAAGAAAAGAGTGAGAATATACAAGGATTAGGAAGGTTTGTGACGAACCTTCTTGCGGACGCGAGGAGGTGGATAATATACATATGTGTCACTGTCGGAATCGTCCTCAGATGAATAATAGTGAGGTGTAGGGATCGTCCAACGAGGGTCGACATATGGCTGCTTGCTTAGATATGGCTTGAGAACAGCCGAACTGAGCTCACTCATATAAATTACCTTGTCCAGACCAGATGAGGACTCCTCAGAAAATTCCTTCTCCGGAATGTTGAAGGAAATTTTCTTGGTCGGTTTTCTAGAACCTGAATCATTGAGAGGGAGATGAGAGCGACGTGCCTTGAGAGGTTCGGGGGAACACCTTGAGGAATCAATTCTCGACTTCCTCTCACTGGATAGCCGACTAGAAGAGGGAGCAACCGTATTTTTATGTGGAGTCAATTTCGTCTTGGTTGTTTCCTTTGAAAGTCCGGGATGTGGTGTGGTGCTGAACATGGGTTCCTCATCAGACGAGTCACATATAGATTGTAATATTCCTGAAGGGTCAGCAAATGTCTTGGGAAGGTGCTAGTAGTCACAGTTGGCTTGGCATTATTGGGCTCTTATGTCGGATCATCCAAATGGTCAAGGCAATCAACAAAGGTCGTGTCCGACTTAATGATAGCTTCTGGTCATGAGTCCTCCTTAGAAGCTATCACAGTGGTGGTGCAAGCAGTTGATGAAGTGAAGATGTGGGGAGTCTCAGAACCAACGGTCGTCCGGGTAGTCGGTCTCTCAGGTGTAGCAGAGAGGTGGGACTCATCTACCTCTCGATGGTTACACGTACGTACGTACGTACGTACGTACGTGACTGTCAGCGGATGTGCGGATCACCTTAGAGTAAAGTGCATCAAAGAATGGGTGGGGTCAGAGTGCTCCCAATGCTGAAAAATCGATCTTCCGAGTCTCGTAATCTTTAGTCGCCTTAGTTGAGGCTAAGAACAGCTTCCCGAGAATAATCGAAGACTGAGTGAACTCTCCTCGGTGCTCTATGTCAATGATCGTGAAGTCCACCTGGAGTAGAGCACCTTGGAAAGTAATGATGACTGAAATATTTCTTCTAGACCGTAATGGATCGATCAGCCAGCTGAAAGATCTCTCTTAACGTTCTGATTGGCCTGAGTTTGAGATTATCAAACACAAAGCTCGGGAGGATATTTATCGGAGAGTCATCATCGATTCTTGCATGGGTAAAGATAGTATCCTTGATTTCACATTCAACCCTAGGCAACCGCTTCACTCTGCGGCTCTTGGTCTTTCTCCCCATCACCAAGGAGGTGGCCATAGACACTATGTGTTTCTCAGTCCTTGTTCTCTTAGTACCTGATGAATCCGTGATTCATCACTCTAAAAGTTGAAAATAGAGCTTTGTTCCCGAGTAATTAGATGCATATTTATACTTATATTGCACAATTAGCATTTACGCATGCATTGATAACATTTGCATTTTTAGCATTCATATTTGCATAAAATAAGAGCCATTTCACTTGTAAATATTCACCTGTATATGAGATAAAATACCTTATTTGTATATATTTTATACTAACTCCGAATCTAATAAAATCAACTCCATAGTGTATATAATACTAACACTGATTAAAGAAAAATATCAAAAAATACTAACTTGCAAAATTGACCAATAAACCCTCAATCCAAGTTTGAAATTAGGAGTCTTAAAATGCACATATCTCTCTCATACAGCCTCCGAATTAGGTATACTCACTTTTAAAGTAATATACATTCAAAGACCTTCGAAACAAGATTAATTTCATTAAAATCGGAGCTCTATGCAAAACTTGGGTTTTGGGCCCCTTTCGTATATTGTACATATTGACCGTTTTGCCCCTGTATTATACCATTTTATTTTCTTAATTATTAAAAATCCAAAAAATTAGATTAAGTTGTAAATATTCTTATCATATTTTCTCTATTTTTATTTTGATTTTTCTCTTATTGAAAAAATGACAAAAAAATACAAAAGATAAAATGCGGTATTTTATATCTATATGGTACCACTCAAAAATACATTTTGTACAGATGATTTCCCTTGAATTTCGGCCCTTCAGAAAAGTTGTAGATCTCGTCGAGACGAGAAACTTCCGTGTTGACCACTTTTTGATTTAATCCCTTTTGTTATTTATTTTTTAATTTTCTTTACATTTAATTTTTGAATTTTCTAGGAGCGACATGTGGCCGCTCCAGGAGCCGTCACATGTCACCTTATTTTTATTACTATTTTCGAATTTATTTTTTTATTATTTTCGGATTTATTATTATTATACATTAATTAAATAAATGTCATGTGGTCGCATCCGAGCGCACCAAGTGGCGCCATCTCATTCCCCATCTACCCATTCCACCTCACTCTCCCTTGGCTCGGGGAGAAGGCAGCTTCGAAGCCTCCCACTTCTCCCCTCCATCTTCCATCTACCCCACTCTCTCCATCCCCTCTCCAACCTCCTCCTCTTTATAATCCCCTCCACTCCTCCATTCATCTCCATCCGCCATCATTGAGAGTAAAGGAGATAGCTTCCAGAACACCAGGTGACAGCTGGCCATTCTTGGTCGAGCAACGAACTCCAGAATTCCCGCGAGATCCGAAGGCCTTCGTCTTCATCGCAACCCCGTAGTAAGTTGCTCTAGCTTGAGCTTCACCGGCTCTTGAGCGACGACAAGAGAAGTCTCAGCTTCTCCTCCCATAGGCATCACCTCCATCACCTCCAGGTAACGTTTCTTCATCATCTTATCTTCTTCTTCTTCTTCCTTTCTTCTTCTTAGTCATCACACACCCATTATATCTCTCTTCGATTTCATCATTATTCGTACCACGAATCACCAAATTCTTTGCACTTCAACGGATAAATCACACGTTGCGAACGCAATGGTGATTTTTATTTATTTTTCCGAAGAGATTTCATCAATCGATTAATCACTCATTCACGCGAGGTAAACAAATCGAGGAAGCTCCCCCGTCAAACAGAGGAACCTCCCCTGTTTCTTCTCCATCCTTGTGCTAGCCTCTTCACCGCCCGCGCACGCCCACGTAGTGGCCACGCACAGCCGCCCTCCACCATCCGCCCTCGACGCACCAGCTGGGCTATGCGCAGCCCCGCACTCCTCGACCGCCGCCCGCGAGCCCATGCCCCTCGTGTCCTTTTGCCGCTCTCCCGAGAGCGCCCACGCGTCCCTTGCTCCACGTGCCGGTGTCACGCCGCCACTCGTCTACCCACGCCGTCGCGACTCTGCCGCCACGCGTCCCCCATCTCCGCGCGTTCCCGACTCCCACTCCGCACCATGCGTCAGGCTCCGGCCGCCCTTCTCCACGCGACAGCCACCAGGACGCCTCCTCATCGCGCCACCGCCCCCGCACGGCCTGATCGCCGCCCTCCGTCTTCTCCATTGCGCTCCTTCACCGTCGGCCTCGAAGTAGCTTCAAGTCCCCTGTTCAAGCAAGCAAAACAGAGGAAGACATAACGGATAATAAAGACAAATTGGGAATTTGCAAAGGGGACACTTAGCACCCCTTTGCAAGTTTTTAAAATATTTTGAAGTTTCTGATAATTGCATGAAAGTCCCTATGGCATGATTGCAATATTCACAAAATAATTATGAATTATTTTTGTAGAATAATTTGCAACAAAAAGTTTTTGCAAATCATGGAGATTACATGGAAGATAAAATTGCCACCTTCCTAAAGGAGGAGGGTGGACGGCCACCACAACTATTAGGAAAGAGTGGTCCTCCCCTCTCTCCACATGGAAGGAGGCATTCTCTCTTCCATTATATCCATGTATTGTTTATTTAATTTTGTGATTAAATTGTGTTGATTTATCAGCATATATTTAATCTAAATTAAATGAATTAGTGTTGGTTTTTACCAACATAAATCTTAGCCATTAAAAGAAACACAATCAATGAGAGCCATTGGATTTGTGTTGTCCCATGGATTAAGATCCATGGCATGCCTGCAAATAAAAATAAAATGCCTATCGGAGTATCTATATATGTTGTATAGGAAATAAGCAAGCTTTTGCATCGAAGTTACACCATGTGATCCTGCAGCTGCATGACTTGACTACACTGGTCTTGCATCCCAGAATACGTAGCTAGACTGGCTACTGTCCATTCTTTTCTTCACCTCCTCCTCTTGAGTTGGATGCTACTTGAACTTAGAAGGGAATAACCCGCTCCTCGAGGACAGAGTGTTGGATTGGGGAATCATTGGGTTGTCATTCTGGAGATGTCAGTTCCTTTCTCATTTCAGTTGGGAAGAGCCACTGTCACTTACAATGTACAAGTCAACTTCATAGTCATAAGGGTTTGCGTATGATGTAGGCTAGTTCTGACCTAGCTATTGAGGTTATTTTGTATTATTTGTATATAGTTTTTAATACCAAAATTATAGAATAAAGAGAAGAAAAGAAAATTGAATAAATTATTGAAAATAATTTATGACCCTAAACCCCGAGATCAAGTCAAGAATTGAGTTGGTCGACAAGGAATAAAGTAGGGGGAGATAAGGGCCAAAAATACCATTTTTTATTCATTATTTATTTATTTTTGACACCTATTTTATTATTTATAATTTATTTATCAAATAAATAAATTCTCAACATGAAAGTTGTAGATAATAATGCAAATAAAAATACAAAATTGTGTTTGTATAATAACAATAAACAATGTTCATTTTATACACTAAATAAAAAGCTGAAAACCAAACTTAACATACCCATATCTTTCAAATAAAAACTCGTAACATATCAAAAATTACTCTATTTGTATATAACTTTTCACAAGATATTTAATGGTGGTGGTTTCATATTTTTCAGAGTTACTATGTAAAAGTTAAGTTTTGGGCCCTCATTATGCATTCTATCAATTAAAAAATCCATTTTATTCATTATTTATTATTTTTACAAATTTATATTTTTATAATTTTGTGAATATTAGTCATAACACATGTGCTTATTAAAATTAAAATAAAACCAAAATGAAAATGAAAAATAGAATAAATCTATGTGAAAACATAGATGAAATACCAATGTCTCTACTTGTATATAAAATAAAAGGGGGACATATTCTTTCATTCTTATATTATTTATATATTTGTAATATTGTAAATATTATATAAATTATATTAAAAATAAAAAGCCAATATAAAACTCATTAAAACCTATTAAAATAAAAAGATGTGTATAATACATAGGTAAAATACCTATAAAAAGACCTATAGAATATGCATATCTATTTATTTAAGTGTACAAATTACATCATAAAATAGATAAAAATATTTCTACTTATAAAAATAATTTATAAATATATAAAATATAGGAATAAAATAATAAAATAAAATATACAAAATAAAAATAAAAATAAAAATGCACAAAACATAGATGAATATACCTATAAGTACACTAATAAAAATTAACTACCAATAAATAAAACCAAAAAATAAAATAAAAATCATAATAAAATACTACATAATATAACAAACATTTTTTATTTTATACACAAATAATAATAAAAATCATTTACTATTTTAAATTAATTATTTTTAATAAAATTGTTATTTTGTCTTTTAGCAGCCCGACGTGGCCCAATGGCAGAGCTCGGACCGTTGACCTCCGGTCAACTGTCCCATCTGGGACATGGCCCATCAGAAATGTCTATTCCCCCAACTTCCGCCATTTTTCCCGCACGATACATCCATCAATAGGCTTCGATTTCTTCTTGACATTTGATCCTCAATCGTTGTACATACTCGCTCAATCATTAGATCCGTTGTACATAGCTTGTAGCTCCACCAATCGCTTGGTCAATAAGGATGCTCCACGATGTTCATAAATAAACACGCTCTGTCCTCCTTTCAAAATTTGGTCATTTCCTACGTCCTAAAGTCTCTGGGCTTGGCCTAGCGTACATCCCTGTGACAGTGGGAGGTCCCCTGAGCTCCACGGCAGCTCACGGATGGAGGAGTGCACCCACGGTAATGCTCTGGTTTGGCCTTGCTCCCTCGCTTCCAACCAAGTTTGAGCTGCGCATTTTATCTATTTTAGTAAGGTTTTAATTCCAACATTTCATTTACGCATTCAGTTTAGTGACTAGGGTTTAGATTTAGCATAACGATCCCGATTCGTAGTTCGTCGGAGAATGTGTTCATTGTGCTTCTCCCTGTTTTCGATGCACTTCCACCACCATTTTCGATCCTCGTTGCTTTATTCACGCCCCGTACCCCTTCATTTCACCAAGATCGAATCCGATCCGGAGATTGGCTTCTCCACTCCGCCGCTCGCTGGAGGAGCTCCGCCTGACATCATCTACCACCAGTTTCACCCAATGGGACCCCAACACCCATGGTTTTCATCGCGTGTTTTTCTTGCAAGGTCTGGAGGCCAAAAGACCCGCGTAGGGTCAATTTCTGCTAAAGAACAGGCACATGGAGTTTGTTTCCTTCCTCAACTCCGCATGAGCACACCGGAGCTCTAGGTGCTTTATGGTAACCATCATCAGACGTGCGGGACATCCAGGAACGTATAACGCCACTCGACGGTGATGGAGTAGGCCGGAAGAGCCCGCTACGACCGATCAAAGCTCTCCCCAGGCGAGCTTCTTCCCAGTTCTTCCAGACTTTCCCGGAGTTGTCTAATTAAGATGACACCCCCAGTTTTGATCAAAACTATCCGATGGAGCCACTCCTCGACTGATGAATCCTCTCTTGGATCTGATCTCCACCGCTCCTTGGCGAACTGTCAATGGGCGCGGAGAGGACGACGTCGATACGTAGCAAGTGAAGATCATCCAGCCATTCGATCTCGCCTATTATGGGGTAAATTGCACATCTTAGCCCCTAAATTTTTGTATTTACATTTTATTCCTGTAAATAAAAGTTGACGTTATAAAATTAGTGGACATTTTGCATTGAGGACCCTGTATTTATTTTAATTATGTTTAGGTCCAATCCACGTCACCTCACGTGTCGTCCCACGTAAGGTGGCAAATTGCATGTACGTCCTTGATAGTTTTTGTATTTAATATTTAGTCCACTAAATTGGGATTAATGTTGTATATTTTTGTAGAAATTACAAGCAGGTCCCTAAACTTTAACATATTTGCATTTTGGTCCCTACCTATATGCGTCATGTGTCATCCCACGTGTTGGTAAAATTGCGTCTATAACCCTGATGATTTTAGAATTGTTAAATACTTAATTAAATTTTTAATTACATTATAAATGTTTGGTATTATTGCACAGAGCCCCCTGTAATTAATTTTATTTGCAAAAATGCCCTACTAAGACATGTATTTTTGTGTGTTTATCTAAGTATTAGAAATACCTATAGTGCTCCTAAAATTTCACAAAAATAGGGATAAATGATTTATGCCTTGTACTTTCAATCGCGAGCCTTCGATCGAAGACCGTTGTAAAGAAGATTATTACATGATGCAAAAGATACACATTTTTCTCTTCTTTTCTATTAACTCCAAGCATGCTTCTGCAGCTCCTCACAACGGGAAGCGCCAGCTCCTCGCCTCCTTGAACACCAATGGCCCTGCCACAAAAGAAAATGTTAGAGATCAATTGAAAAGAAAAAAATTTGTAATGCAAGATAGATGAACAAATTAACCTATATAAAGAAATACTTAATTGAATAAATAAAAATCAAAATAATATAAGAAATGAGTCGTGTCCCCGGCAACGGTGCCATTTGATAAACCGTGAATTCAACCCTTTAATATTTTGGAATTAAGATTTTAAGAACGTTGCAGTCGGGCTGAACTAGGTCTATCAAAAACCATCTAAGTTGGATATGAATATGAAATCAGATGATCATGTTTTATTTTACTTGGTAAGAAACCAAGGTCGAACTTAGGGACACGAGCCTCTCTCGTGATTATTCAGATTTTCATTCATTAACTAAGTATTGAGTTAGAGAATAATAGGTCAAATAATGCAAGAAGACAAGACAATGCATCAAATAAATATGAAACATGCTTTTTTATTTAGTTTTTAATCATGCAATTAGATGCGATGAAATGCAATGAGAACATGCCCGAGATCAGAATACTGAGCAATTAAAAAATGGATCAATTTCGGATTTAATTTCAAGTGACCAACTTGTTGGTTAATTTAAACAAGGCATAAGCTTGAGCAATCAGAGATACTTTGATATTATAATAATATGTAAGAATCACAGTATCCAAAACAAGAAATAAATATTCCATTAAAAAGATCATCAAGCAAGCTTCGAAATGAAATTGAAATCAACTGAAATAGAGGTACGATGCTCGAGATATGCACGAAAAAAGACAAGGGCATAACTATAAGAAAAACATGAAAGATAACTTCAAACAGGTCAATAGTGGAAAAAAATGCAAATAAAAGAAAGTTGGGACCTTCCCTGTAAAATACCCGCACGTACAGGGGCATTTTTGCAATTATGAAAACCCGCGAGGGCATAACTGCAAAAAACCCGGGCGCGTGTGTTGCACGTGATGTCAGGACCTGTCTGCAAAATGGAGAAGTCGGTGGGGCCTCCTTGCAATTTACCCAAATGGCACGTGTTGTGCACGTGCTCTCTAGGCTCGGGACGGCTCGGAGGTTCGGAGAAGGCTCGGGCAGCTTCGGCTAGGTTCGGGTGTTCTGTGAAGGTTCGATATAGGCTTGGCATAGATCGAAGCTCTAAATAGGTTCGGAAGATCCGAACCTATCGATCTGGAGTAGTGGCTCGGAGTAGTCCTGGCTATGACACGTGGACGATCAATGACCATCCGATCCTGAAATCGGACGGTAACTGTAGTGAAGTGCCTGCTCCATCGTGTCATCGGGTGGACCGTTGTTTTGGCACTGGGATGAAGCCATCCAATGATTTATGTACTTTGTCCTTCGTCTCCCGCTGGCGGAGGAATCTGTCCTCCGACGAGTCAGCTCCATCTCCTCCTTCGTTGCTGGTGCTCAGTGAAGGCTTGCAGCCGCTCTTGGATGGCTAGAGTGAATCGTTGAAGCTCGGTGGGGATGCTGGTCATCTTGGATGAGGCAGGTGAAGCAAAGATGCTGGAGACGAGCTCGGTGAAGAAGCTCTGACGAAGACTTCTGACCATAGAAGACGCTAATACCTGCATGGTTAGTCTCATAGTTGAAGCATGTGGTGTGAACGTGAGCGATATGGGGAGCTGCTGTGGATGAAGAAGGCGGGAGCTCGGCGCTCCTCTGCCGTGGATGGCGGAGGAGAGGGGTCAGAGATGATCTGTGGTATGGAGGAAGAGAAGGGTGATCGGAGGAGTGCGTGTGGACGGGTGAGTTGAGGTGGATCTACTGGGATGATCAATGAACGGCGAAAGTGGGAAGGGGATCTTAATTAATTATGAGAAAAGAAGTAGAAAAAATGTAATGAAGATCAGAGAGCTTACCTGAGGTCAGGCAAAGCGAAGCTTGGGCTCGAACGTCGGGGTAGACGGTATGGTCATCGTTGGACCTCCTCAGCCATTGGAGTCAGCTAGGAGGGGTTGAAACCACCACGGTCCTGCCCTACCATGGCCAGGGGTCGACATCGGAGGAGATCATCGTCGTTGCGCTCCTCGCCGCCCCCTCGCTGTCACCAGAGGGTGGGGGCTTGATGAAAGACTCCTCACGTAAAGGTGGACACCATGAAAGACGGAGAGGAGTGGTTATTTAAGACGGCGAAGATGGTGCTTTCGGATGAGGGCGACATGGATTGTGAGGTCGAGATGGAGTAGTGGAGAGGATGACGAGGAGTGAATGGTGGATCGCGAGATGAGGGATAATGGGGGTACGTGGTGAGGTGGTTAGTGAGAGAAAAGGTAGTTAGAGGAGAAGGAGAAAATGGGAAGGGTGAGGCGATTGTGCGAGCTGCAATCGTGGGAGAGAGAGGGTAGCGGGAGGTGTAAGAAGGTGTTCTGGCCGTTGGATCTGGAGATCCAACAGCTGAAAATCAGGCTCTAACGGGTGATTATGATTAGGTCCAAGGCGATGCGATCGAAGGGTCAGGTTGTCGCCACGTGTCGCTCTGTGGACGCAGCGCTAATTGGCGGTTGTGATGTAATCCAGCGCTCGATCCAAGGGCTGAGAGCAGGTGCGAGTTTGGATGGCATAGATGGTGATTCAAAAGAGGATCGAGCGGTTGATAAGATGGACGCGTGGAGAGCAGGGGATAAGACGTGGGCGGACGGCCTTGATGCTTTGCAGGCTTTGATCAGACAGTTAGGAAATGGATGGATTTGAACGGAGGCGATTTGGAGAGAAAGGAGACAATCGGACGGTGGAGAGAAGAGGCCGGGTGGCGCGAAATAAAGCGGGCAGCGTGGCGCAACCAGAAAGCGCCACATGGCCCAAGTTTCATGTTGACCAAAAACTTAGATGAGGTCATTTGAAGACATAAAATATTTTTGAGGGCATTTTAAGGCTAAAAACACCACATATTTTAATTTTGACATTTTTTGTGATTTTTAATTTATTCAAGACTCTGATATTTACATGACTTTATCTGATTTTTATTGATACAAATTTAAGCAAGGGGGTTAAAAATGAAGAATTAAGATGAAATCGAGTTTCATCACCCCCAGTACTTAAACTATGCTCGTCCTCGAGCATCAAGAAAATGAATGAATTGGATTAACCCCGTTGTGCATGTGAGTACAGGATCTAATCTGTTCAAGTCCACTCAACTTTATAGGTCCAAAATTTTTGAGTTCAACCCAGCCTTAATCAAGAGGCACCCAATTCCTCTAATTATCCAGACTCTCTATGATTGTACATATAGACTAAGGGTATGATATTTAGTGTTGACTGCGTTTCTGAGAGTAGAGTCAAAACTTCACCCAAGGTTCTGGTCTAACAAATTCTCCTAAGGACACAATCCTCAACACTAGGGAATAAATCAAATCTTGCATTCAGTCCACCGTCTCTTTAGTTATCAGACTTTAAAATGTAGATGGAAGGCCAGTAATGAGGGCATGGGATTGTGTCATTTCTTCTCTCCCTCTCATTGGAACAAGGATTCTCTCTAGTGCATTTTACGCAACACATTTTTTTGGTGTTGATCAGTGCGTCTGTCAAGAGAAGTTGGAGCCGTCTGCAGTTGTTTTCCTGGGAATACATCGGGGTGTGTCTTTTATTAGTACCTATCATACCTTCGACACCCAGACTTGTAGCATTTACGATGCAGAGCCCTTTTTTGGTGCAAGCCCGACTCCTGGTCCTAATAGCGGTGGTCCAAGTGGACACTTTGAAATGGTTGGGAGTGCTCGCCCTAGATCAGAATACCGAGCAATTAAAAAAATGAATCAATTTCGGGTTTAATTTCAAGTGACCAACTTGATGGTTAATTTAAACAAGGCATAAGCTTGAGCAATCAGAGACACGACGATATTATAATAATACATAATAATCACAGTGTCCAAAATAAGAAATAAATATGCCATTAAAAAGATCATCAAGCAAGCTTCGAAATGAAATTGAAATCAACTAAAACAGAGGTACGATGCTTGAGATATGCATGAAAGAAGACAAGGACATAACTGCAAGAAAAACATGAAAGATAACTACAAACAGGTCCATGGAGGGACTAAAATGCAAAAAAAAAGAAAGTTGGGACCTTCCCTGTAAAATACCCATACGTACTGGGGCATTTTTGCAATTATGAAAACCCGCGAGGGCATAACTGCAAAATTTCCCAGGTGCGCGTGTGTTGTACGTGATATCAGGACATGTCTTCAAAATGGAGAAGTTGACGGGGCCTCCTTGCAATTTACCCAGATGGCACGTGCTGTGCACGTGCTCTCTAGGCTCGGGACGGCTCGGAGGCTCGGAGAAGGCTCGGGCAACTTCGGCTAGGTTCGGGTGTTCTGTGAAGGTTCGATGCAGGCTTGGCGTAGATCGAAGCTCTAAATAAGTTCGAAAGATCCGAACCGATCGATCTGGAGTAGTGGCTCGGAATATTCCTTACTATGACACGTGGATGATCAATGACCATCCGATCCTCAAATCAGACGGTAACTGTAGTGAAGTGCCTGCTCCGTCGTGTCATTGGGTGGACCGTTGGATTGGCGCTGGGATGAAGCCATCCAACGGTTTCTGTACTTCGTCCTTCGTCTCCTGCTGGCGGAGGAATCTGTCCTCCAACGAGTCAGCTCCAGCTCAGCCTTCGTTGTTGGTGCTCAATGAAGGCTTGCGACCGCTCCTGGATGGCTAGAGTGAATCGTTGAAGCTCAGTGGGGATGTTGGTCATCTTGGAGGAGACAGGTGAAGCAAAGATGTTGGAGACGAGCTCGGTGAAGAAGCTCCGGCGAAGACTTCCGACCAATGAAGACGCTAATACCTGCATGGTTAGTCTCATAGCCGAAGCATGGGGTGTGAACGCGAGTGAAGTGGGGAGCTACTGTGGACGAAGAAGGCAGGAGATCGGCACTCCTCCGCCGTGGATGGCGGAGGAGAGGGGTCAGAGATGATCTCCGGTATGGAGGAAGTAGAAAAAATGTAATGAAGATCAGAGAGCTTACCTGAGGTCGGTGGAGCGAAGCTTGGGCTCGAGCGTCAGGGTGGATGGTCTGGTCATCGCTGGACCTCCTCAGCCACTGGAGGCAGCGAGGCGGGGATGAAACCACCGTGGTCCTAGCCTACCATGGCCAGGGGTCGACACCGGAGGAGATCGTCGTTGTTGCGCTCCTCGCTGCCCCCTCACTGTCACTGGGGGACGGGGGCTTGCTGGACGACTCCTCGAGTAAAGTTAGACACCGTGACAGACAGAGGGGAGTGGTAATTTAAGGCGGCAAAGATGGTGGTTTCGGATGAGGGCGAGGTGGACTGTGAGGTCGAGATGGAGTAGTGGAGAGGATGATGAGGAGTGAATGGTGGCTCGCGAGGACGAGGGATAATGGGGGTACGTGGTGAGGCGGTTAGCGAGAGAAAAGGTAGTCAGAGGAGATGGAGAAAATGGGAAGGGCGAGGCGGTTGTGCGAGCTACGATCGTGGGAGAGAGAGGGTAGCGGGAGGTGGAAGAAGGTGTTCTGGCCGTTGGATCTGGAGATCCAACGGCTGAAAATCATGCGCTAACGGGTGATTATGATTAGGTCCAAGGCGATGCGATCGAAGGGTCGGGATGTCGCCACGTGTCGCTCTCTAGATGGCGCGCTAACGGGCGACTGTGATGCAATCCAGTGCTCGATATAAGGGCTGAGAGCGGGTGCGAGTTTGTATGGCATAGAAGGTGGTTCAGAAGAGGATCGAGCAGTTGATAAGATGGACACGTGGAGAGCTGGGGATGAGGCACGGGCGGACGACCTTGATGCGTTGCAGGCTCTGATCAGACGATTAGGAAATGGATAGATTTGAACGGAGGCGATTTGGAGAGAAAGGATACAATCTGACGGTGGAGAGAAGAGGTCGGGTGGCGCGAAATAAAGCGGGCCGCGTAGCGCAACCAGAAAGCGCCACATGACCCAATCAATTTATTGCGATAAAGAGTTGAAGAAGTGAAGGAATATATGGTCGAATTTGGAAAAACTTAAAACATGAAAGTTGTAGATCTCGATGAGATCTAAAAGTTTCATGTTGACCAAAAACTGAGATGAGGTCATTTGAAGACATAAAATATTTTTGAGGGCGTTTTATAGCTAAAAACACCACGGATTTTAATTTTGTCATTTTTTGTGATTTTTAATTTATTCAAGACTCTGATAATTACATGACTTTATATGGTTTTGTTGATACAAATTTAAGCAAGGGGGTTAAAAATGAAGAATTAAGATGATGAAATCGAGTTTCATCACCCCCCCTATACTTAAACTATGCTCGTTCTCGAGCGTCAAGAAAATGAATGAATTGGATTAACCTCCTTGTGCATGTGAGTACATGATCTAATCTGTTCAAGTCCACTCAACTTTAGAGGTCCAAAATTTTTGAGTTCAACCCCGCCTTCATCAAGAGGCACCCAATTCCTCGAATTATTCAGGCTCTCTCTGATTGTACATATAGACTAAGGGTATGACATTTAGTGTTGATTGTGTTCCCAAGAGTAGAGTCAAAACTTCACCCAAGGTTTTGGTCCAAGAAATTCTCATAAGGACCCAATCCTCAACGCTAGGGAATAAATAAAATCTTGCGTTCAGTCCATGATGAATCTCAAATTCATCACTCTAAATCTCATTTATTAAGCTCGAAACCTCAAAATCAACAGCATATCTACATCTATTCTGCATAATTAGCATTCATGCATATTTTCATAAGAGTTGCATTTTATCCATTATGTTTGCATAAAATAAGAAGCCAAAAATCTCAGCCAAAATTGACCTGTAAATAGCCTAACTTCCCGGATTTTTAACTCCTTTATGCTAACTCCGAATAACCCGAAACCACCTCCATTGTGTACATATCTCTAACAAGAATAAATGAAAAATACAAAAAAATCACTAACCTAAATAAGTGGCCCAAAAACCCAAACCCTGGTTTCAGGATTTTCAGACTAAAACCACATATCTTCCCCATCCAGTGTCTGATTTGATCCTACTCACTTTTCAACTAATGTACATTCAATTACCTTCAAAACAAGACCAAGTTCAAGTGAATCGGAGCTCATATGTGAAAGTTGGGTTTTGGGCCTCTTTTGTACCATGTGTATTTTAGCAGTTTTTCACCTGATATTTTATGTACATATTTTCTTTATTAATAAAAATCCCAAAAAAATAGATTTAGGTGTCTTTATTTATCTTTCATTTTTCCATATTTTTTCCGGATTTTTTATCTGATTTAAAAATGATAAAAAAAATTATAAAACCCAAAAATCAAGGTATTCTATGTACATGGGATACCCCAAAAATATCACTTTGTGCATTTGATCGATTTTGGCTTTGATGTCTTCACGAAAGTTGTAGATCTCATCGATACGAGCATTTTTCGTGAAGGAACTTTTTCGATTCGATGTAATGTGCTATTTATTCTTGATTTTACAAATCTTTATCTGCGGATTTTTTCTGGTGCTGCCACGTGTCAGGGTTTTTTGGCATTTTTATTATCGTTTTTATTATAAAAAAATTAAATAAATAACGGCACGTGCGAGGCACGTGCCCTCTCAGGCACGCGTCGTGCACGTGCAGCGCCTTCTCCCAGCTTCTCCCTGATTCCTCCGCCGACAACGCCTCGCAACCACCGCCCCTATTTCGCAACGGCCACCGCCCCTCTCTGTTATCTCCGTCGCACCGCAACCACCTCCGCATCTCCCTCCGGCCGCTCCACCACACTCTCCTATTTAAAGGGCCTCGACACCCCCGATGCTGCTCATCTGTCGATTCTTGGAAGTAGGCCCCTCCGCCGGTGGTGACAGCCCGACGTCAGCCTCCTCGCGGCGAGATCCGACGTCATCCCCGATGTCGTTGCAGCCCAAGCACCCTCCGCCCGCTGCTCTACTCCGGAATCACCTCCATCAAGCCCCTTTCATTCCCCAGGTACCTCCCCCTTTGCTTCACCTCCTTCCCAAGCTCCATCTCCGATCTCCCTTTCTATCTCTCAATCTCGACCATCATCCTCACCCGCACCGTCGTTCACCTCTGAGCTTTTCGCGAACGCTCCGCCATCGCGCTACGCCATCGCCTTCTTATTCGCCGCTAGAACCATCTCCGACAACGCCACCTCGACCAACACACCACCGTCTCCGACAAAGCCATCGCCGCTCGAACCAACACTTCTCCGACCTTTTCGGCCTCTGCTTTCTCCATCGTCATCGACTTCACCCGTCAACAACCACCGGAGGTTCCTCCGCCTTCATATCTCCTCCGGCACCACGAACGCGCCGACCGACCTTCGCAGCTCCACCGCACCAGGAGCCTCGTCTCCAACAACTCAGACTCGGCCCCTCCTCCGACCATGCCTCACTGCCCCCTTGGTCGTGTGTCGGCTAGAGGACGGGCATCCCTCCACCTCCTTGGCCGATCTCCAGGACAACAACGACTGCAACACCGACCTCGCCTCCTGCTCCACCTCGACGTCATCTTCTCCGACAACGCTCCAGGCGACATCCGTCTTCGCCCTCCACCGTCCAAGCTCCGCTGCGTAAGGTGCTCCCCGATCGCCAGGAGACTCCACAGCAGGAGCCCCGCCTCCCCTTCGCCACTCCTCCGTCAGCACCTCCTATCGCCGAGCCCGCCCCTCCTCTACGTTTCCACCGCCGGTCGGGCACGTAGCCCGAGGTCCCCGCCGCACGTATGAAGCACGTGGCGGGGGAACATCATCAACCGCACTTCATCCCCAACGGTCACGTGTTCTGCACGTGACTCGCTGGATCATTTACAGAGACCACCCTGGTGTTTCGCCATTCTTGCGCCAAAGCCTCCACCGACCAGGTCACGTGCAGCGCACGTGACCTTGGCTATTTTGCAGTTGCGCCCTTATCTTATCGGTAGTGACATATAAGCCCCCTGCATTTCATATTTTTTATTTATTTCATCTGTACCCTTCTCTTTCCCTTTAGTTTTAAACCTCTTTATTACATTATTTTATTATTCCCAAAATAGCGTGATGTTCATCTTTTATTTCTTTACAGTTTGACATATTGTGGACATTTTTGCGATTGATGGTTAATTAATAATTAATTGTTATGTGAAAAACTGCAAACTTTACCCATTTTCTGCTCTTAAATTTGTTATTGATTAACCGTTGCTCTAAAAATTCCCGAAAAATCACATATTGTAGAATTAGTTGTGCTTGACATTATGCCCAAAAAGATTTGCATTTCCATGCATACTTTGCCCTGTAAAAATCATTTTTCATATTTCAGTATTTGATTTTTAATAGGTATTGGATCTCACATTTTCAAGGTTTAGGATTTTTCTGATATCTGCCACCTAGTGATAGATTTTAGATAATTTTATCCCTTGAAAACAAGTAGGTTTAGTAGTTATCATAATTAAATATTGAAATTCACTCTGTTTGCATTTAAAAATCCATAAAAAAATTCATACTGCATTCAAAAATTCTAAAAATATTAAATTGCATTTGTTTCATCATAATTATCATCTCGGCCAAGTTTCGTATTTTTCGGAAACCATTTGAACGTACTTTGCATTTTAGTATCTAAATTAGGCCGAAATTGCATCTTGCATCGCTTATTTGCATTAAAAATCCCAAAAAAGACCGCCTCGAAAACCGTGCATCAATTTTGACAAACACAACTCTAGGTCGTTCCTTCGCCTCCTTGTGTTCGACCTTGGGACTTGCCCAAGTAAAATAAACATAAATTCACTTGATTAAAAAATTGATTAAATATTTGTGGTTATTTCTTGACCGATTCCGATTGCCGCCTACAACGAATGACACATTATTCTTTTAGCCGAACAAATATAAAAACAACTTTTTTTAGTTGCGATATTGGACTCGTCAGATGGCGCCCTTGCCGGGGAGGCAAACGGCTTAGTTTTGTGTTTTGAAAATTTTCTTGTTCGGTTTTCCGCATTCGGGTAGTCTGAGCCCCGAATTGTTCATTGTAAATCCCATTTATTTTCCTGTATTTATTTTCAGCATTTATTTTTCTTATCTTTTTTATTATTTTTGAGTCACTCTCTTACATTATCTCTTATTTTTCTTGCGAGGCACGTGGCGTACGTGGAGCGGTTTTTCAAGAACCAAAGCATCTTCACCGACATCTGAAAAAGCCACAATTAATTTAAGATCGAGTCAAGTCATGAGAGAGCGTAGAGTCTAGGTTTTTAATTTCTGCAATTTTATTTAACTGCTCATTTACAGCGGTGTTCGTTTGGACTCTCGCGCATGTAAAAAGACCTTGAACTTTTATGTGGTGTGTCGTGTCCTGTTTCACTCTCCGGTGAGGGTGGGGACCAACTTGAGTGGCGATTAGGATAGACCTGCACATATGGCTCTCAGAGCATTTATATTTTTGCTTGTGCTCGTAGAATCTAAGGCCACACTGCACTTTAATTGAGATGCACATTAGATCGTTCAACTTAGCCAAAATTTAATTCCATTCTTTCCCACTAATAGAACTTTCTACTTAGGCGCGGTTTTTCATCGGCTTGCATTCATTTAGAATAACTTTCAATTTTGTATTGCATCCCACATGGAGATTGCGAGGAAGCACTGTAAGTCTTCTAACTAAGCATACCTCATTGTTTTCGCGTGCATCGGCTTTTCCCGAACTTTTCCCTCTTGTTTTATCACATAATTTTAAAGGAAATTGGGACTGGACGGTAGACGGGTACTTGTGCTCATTTAAAAATTCTTCAATGATCACCTAACTAAAATTGGGTCTGCTAAATATAGCCGATCTTAAGAACCCATAAAATCAAGAATTCTTGCGGGAGAGCAACCCCGACATTGTTTGATTTTATCTTGCAGCGAGGAGAGAGACACACACTAGGATAAAGCCAAGCCAAGATTTTCATGTAGACTACTTATTTTAAAATGATTAGTTACTTCTCAGTGAGGAATACGGGTAGCCGTTTTACGGTCCGGACTTCCTTAGCAGAGTGGGTGGTTTAAAGGACATTGCGCAAGGCTCTGTCCATAAGTAACACGGGTAGTCGTTTTACGGTCCGTACTTACACCTATACTGGCAGAAAGTGGATGCTGAAGGATACTGAGAATCCTTAAGCGCGTCACGGAAGCGTGTTGATCGTATCGTATGCAATCGGAGCAACTAGTCGCACTAGTCTCTTGATGCGGCGGAAATTAAAATTTTTAAAACTAAAGATGAAACCACATGATCACGAGAATACTTCTCGGATCGTTTCATCAAACCACAAAGTATAAGGAATACCTCTTCAAGCATGGTTGTGATCACGAGATCCCAAACAAGATATCCTCCTGTCTCAAGTCCGACCCATGAAGAACGCACTTGCGGGCACGATGATGAGTCGCGTTCCTCCCACAATCCTTGATGAAGATCCAAGCGAGGAGTCCCCTGATTTTGTCAAACAAAATCTGTCTTCTTCTTCTAGAGCAAGTCGCCCCAAAGAAGAAGGAGATCAGTCGTCGAAGGCGAAGGCAAGACGCTCTCCTCTTCAATGTGCAAAGTGGACGGCCACTTGAGATTGAGAGGGAGAGAGGCCACACGAGAATGAGAGAGAGAGAGTGTAGTAGTCTTCTACAACTCTAGATGATGTACTTTGGAAGGCTAGGCTAGCCCTCCTTTTATACTATTTTGGGATCCAATGGATCTCAATCCATGGGACACATAGATCCAACGGCCATGCTTGGTCTATGTTATAATCAATGGCTATAATTGTTGTTGGTTAGAACCAACAGCATTTATTTATAATTAAATTAAATATATGTTGCAACATTATCAACACATTTTTAATTTAACATAAATAAATTAGTTAAGAGATTAATCAAGATAATAATAAAATGGAGATAATGTTGCCTCCTAAAAAAGGGGCGTCACCCATGACTTTTTCATGGGTGACGCCACCTTAAAATTGGTGGCTTTTATCTCCTTTTTATTATATCACATTATCTCTTAATAATTTGTAATAACAATTATCAAAAAATATCCACCAAATTAATTCAAATTAATTTGTGAATATTTCAATCATGCCATTGAAAAAATGTGAATCATATTCACAACCCAAACTAATTTGTAAATTACATTTCCAATTAATTAATTAATGTGAATCCAATCCACATTATTAATTAACAAATGTTATTTACATAAATTCTCTCTCTTGAATATATGTATATTATAAATCATATTTATAATACACAAGTATTATGGATAGTATTATCCACATTCTCTAATCCTTGATAATTAAATCCTATTTAATTATCTTGGATAATTATTCTCGTAATATGAATCCCACTCATATTATGCTTGATAATTAAATCTCATTTAGTCATCAAGTTCTTCTTGCTTGGATATGAATTTCATCAAATGAATTATTCTTGAACCCGTTCAAGAATAATGTGCTTTCTCCGCAGATACTTGGAGATAAGGACAGGGCGATTGTATTATTCCATGTATAGTGACTTGGATATTGAGATCTTATATGAAATCCTGATCTTACGAACCTCCCATAGATGCTTGATTAAATCAAAACCGCAAATCTAATCTTCTCATTGAATATGAATCTCATTCAGACCAATGTCCAACACTTGGACTAAGATCAGATTGCTTCTCTACTGGAAGGAGTCACTAAAATCCAGACCTGTTTCATCACTCCCTCGGAATGGAAGCGTCATGGATATACAATCGTTTATGATCACATCACCCTCAGGTATTCCCAATACATGTACATCCTGCATACTGGAAGACCCATGGTCAACCCGAAGATTTAAGATCAATTTTATACTGTCTTCTTCAGGGTTTGATCACAAAGTTTCTCAATCTTGGTTATTGGGAATCGGTATCGATCATATGCTTTCCCAAAGCATATATCATACCCTCAAATTTATGTCATGCTTCCAAAGCACGACGACCATGCATGGAATTTGATCGGTCCCAATACCTCATGAGTGAGATCATGTCTTCCGGTTCATAAGTGAACCTGTATATCCATTTGAGAGATCGTATTGCTCATATGCCCTTATATGCACACCTGCTCACCGGTGTATAGACCTTGGTTAGGTCATCAACCTATTAGTCTACCAAATGTACATACTCGGACATATAGCAATACATCTGTCTCCGGTCAGAGGATGCGTGCCTATGTTGTGACAGCATTCAACATAGGACTTAGGTTATCTCGATCTCGTTAAGTCAACCCATTGACCTAACTAATCTGACACCTCCGAATCACTATTCCCATGCAAAGGACCTGCATTGAGAGGTCGGTCAGATATAAGCCTATGTGAGAAAGGATTGCCATCTCCTACTCAGGCTGGAGATCTTCTCTTAATAATCATTTGACGGTGCTTGATGAGTCCTCTATCTAACTCCTTAGATATTCATCCAAACACCAGCCTCTATGATTCATTTAATGAATAAACAGCTATATGATTATCAAGATGGCCATGGTACATAACCCTAATTGTACAGAGGGACCTTATAGTGCATTCATTCGTATAATTTCAGGAAGGGAGTGAAACATCAATAACTTTTATTGCTAAACATAAATACTACAATAACATTTATTGTAAGAATGGTTCGCCCAGGGCTCACATGTCCAACAAATGCAACTAGTCGTACGAACTCGGGACAGTCTTTAAGGAAATTTTGGTACCTAACAGCTCGTTAAACGGTTTGCAAGATTTGAATTCTCACCAACTTAAAACTGACAAGATAATTGGTCAAACCCTTACGGCCTTCACTGAGTGAGTTGGTGAAAGAAACACTTGTATTGTGTTTGTTTTGTGCGTAGAAAATAAGCAATCAATGAATATCGCACACATGTGCCTACATCATAAATCGCGAACCTCTTGTCGACCTCAAGAATGGAAGATTGTGGCAATTCTCGTTCGGACTCCGCGAACCCTTCTATCACTACCACAAATTCTTCAATCTCAAAAGCCCAGAGAGACTCTTTCTCTGGACCTCCTTGGCCTCAAGGAAACCCTTCCCAAGAACCCTATTCCTACGATTCCTTCTTCTTTCTGGAGGGCGGACAGACCCACAATATCTCTTTCTCACCAAAATAGATCGAGGAAAACTTTTACTTCGATTCTTTCCACTCTATTAACTCGAACCCCTTATATTCTGAAGGTAAAGAAGAAGAGATGCCTCCCAAGATGTTTTTCAAGAAAGATCCTGAAGATGAAACCAATAACGATACTATTCAGATGATTCTAGCAAGATTGGCTACATCTGAGCAGCAACAACAGTTACTAAGGGAGCAGCTAGAACAGTTGAATATGGGGGAAGAACTGCCAATGGAAGTCGCATACAACCCTGGACAGTACAGAGGGAGAAATTATTTGCAGCCAGCACAACCAGAGATTCACTATGAACTAAAGCCACATTTTGTAAGTCAACTACCTCAATTCCATGGTAATACGACTGAAGAGCCATATGAATTCTTGCGTGACTTAGAGTTGATATGTTCTAATCTGAGGCACCCACAAGTCAGCCAGGACTACATTCATCTCACTGCACTACCTTTCGCCTTGAAAGGGAAGGCAGACTACTGGGTAAAGAGCTTATGAGTGACTGTGACTACTTATGAGAGGTTCAAAAACCTATTTTTGAAGAAATTCTACCCCTTGAGTCAGACCAACGAAATGAGGACCCGCATCACTAGTTTCTCTCATATGCCCAATGAACCAATCTGTGAGGCTTGGGATAGGTTTAAAGACCTGCTACAGAAATGTCCCAGCCATGACCTGGATAACAACATCCTAGTCCAGTCACTCTACTCTGGCCTCAACTATGAGACTCAACGGTTAGTTAGCGCTGCTTGCGAAGGAAATTACACATCGCGTGGAGCTGAGACCGTCTGGAAAGTACTGGAGCAGATGGCAGAAACAAGACGTTCTCAAATTGCCAGTAGAGCATACACCGATTCCCTAAACACCCTTCAAGCCAAAGGCGGGAAGCAAACTGTCACAGAAATAGCAGAAGATTTGATTAGAAACATGAACTTCATAGCTGATAAATTGACAATAGTGGATAAGAGAATAAGCGACATAGACAACAGGATCTCCCAATTCCCAAAGCAGATGGAGGAGCTCACTACGAAGGTGTCCAATATGGGGATGCCTACTGCACCTACAGTTCCGATCTACCATGTGCATCACGTCCAGGAGCAGCCAGGATCAGAACAGCAGCAACCATGGACTCAGGACCAATCCTATGCCCAAGCTTCCCAGCAGCCACCTCCACAAACCAAGACAGTTGAAGAAACCATGCCTCTGACCTTCGAAGTAAACGACATTTGGTACACGCAGGACTCTACCTGACAGGGTAATATGGGGGATCGTCAGCCTTATCAACGTCCGCCCACTTTCTATAATGTTGCATTTCCTCCGCCTCCACAACACATTCAGAACACTGCATCTTCCCAGCATCCGAAGCAGCAGCAGCCCTACAATCGCCAGAACCAACCTCGGCAATACCGTCAGCAATATCAAACTCCCAAATAATCAGCTCAATCATCTGAAAGTCCGGAAGAACCGGTTGATATCCAGAGGCAAATGCTTGAAGAAATTCACAATTTCCGAAATGAGTTGTACGATCTACAGGTCGATGTCAATCGTTTATCCCATTGGAAGGATGAGCAGACAGCCCCAGCCACAACCATTCTAGCTCAAGTTCAAGTTAACCCCAATAGCTTGAACAAATCTCAATCATCTCAATACAATGGCCAAGTATATTCAGATTTTTCCACATCTGAACATGAGATCCTTTCGTTTGATAATATCAATGCCATGTCACTCAGGAGCGGAAGGACCGTGGTCGTACCTGACCGGTCTAGGTAATTGGACCATGAGGACTCGGAAGATCGACTGGAGGATGCTTCCGAGGAGGATGAAGAAGGACTCCCAAAGATCCCAGCACAAGAGAAAGGGAAAGCATCTATCGAGTTGTTGCAAAAACACCTTTGTCATCAGAGGACCTTGAACCTCTAGTTGCTGCAAAAACACCTTTGTCATCTTTTCAGCAACATGATTTTGATTATTATCAGAAATATTATGATTGTAATAAGAACTCCAAGTCTCATAAAGATGCTCTTATTTATGATTCTAGGTCTTTATCTCCTGACTCAAATGCTTCCATTCCTTTCCCCCATGCCCTTAAGAAGGGAAAACAAAAGAAAAACATTCAGGATGACCCAGTGATGGAAAGGTTCTGCCAACAAAATATCACAGTCAAACTACCCTTTGATCAGTATGTAGCCAGTAATCCAGCCTTTCAGAAATACTTGAAGGCAAAATGCACTCCCACCAGGACTCGTACAAAGAAAATAAGTCAATTTGTGGAGACTCATATCTTGACAGTTGCCACTACCAAATGTGTCAAAAATCAACATTTGCCGAAAAAGAAAAGGGATCTGGGTGCCCATTATGTGGAGAGTCGCATTGGCGGCATTGCGTTCGCACGTACACTCCTTGACAATGGTTCCTCCATAAATCTTCTTCCCTTAGCCTCATATTATAGATTGGAGTTAGGCCCTCTCAAGAAATCATTATCTTTACTCCAATTTGCTGATAAATCCACTAAAAGACCTAAGGGAGAAGTAAAAAATGTCATCATCTTGATCGAGGGTACGGAATACAAAGTGGACTTCATCGTCCTTGATATGGAGACCCCGAACCAGTGGAAAGAATCACAAATTATTCTTGGAAGCCCGTTCTTAAGAACCGCCAAAGCTGTATTCGATTATGGTTCTGGAATGATGAAATTCCGTTCTCTAGATGGAGAGGTAGACTTGGAGATGAAACAAACAAAGTGACAAAGGCCAGACTCCGAATCCACCACCGATTATGCCGAAACATCAGAATGCAATCTCCTCAGCACTACTGGGCCGTGGGACCAACTGACAGACCTACAGATTGAAAGCACAACATCGGAAGAAGAAATAATGCATAGTGCAGTTTACGAAATATTACCAAACATATCTAGACACCCAGATTACTATAGTCTTAATGACACAGAAATCCTGTCGGATTTGTCAGTCCCATCATCTTCGGGACAATCAAGAAATATCGATGACGAGTCAGACACGGCTCTGGCCGAATTACCATTCTACTTTAGCGATCTGACTCACCTTTCTTCGGAATTGGTAGCCAGCATCTCACACAGTGATTCACCGCCAACCAAACTGAGCCAGATACAAAGATCATCCAGCCAGACTTAATTGGTGATTTATATTTTCCAGAGCTAAAACCACTCCCTCCCACACTGAAGTATGCATTTCTAAATGGACTCAAAGAAAAATTAACAGTGATCATTAGCTCATCATTGACCATAGACCAGGAATCTAGATTACTCGAAGTCCTTGAGCGAAATCAAAAAGCCATCGGTTGGACTGTATCGGATCTCGTAGGAATAAACCCAGCTCTCTACTCGCACCAAATTTATGTTGAGGATAATGCAAGGCCTTCCCGTGAATTTCAGAGAAGATTAAACCCCCAATCTTCGGGAAGTGGTTAAGAAAGAGATAGAGAAATGGTGCAAAGCAGGATTTATATACCCCGTTTCTGACTCCAAGTGGGTGGGCCCCCTTCATGTCGTCCTGAACAAATCGGGAATCCAGATGGTCACCAACAAGGAGGGGGTAGAGATCGCGACCCGAGTACCCCACGTCGTGGCGTGTTTGTGTCGATTACAGACGCCTGAATGTTGTGACCAAGAAAGATTACTTTCCACTGCCATTTATTGATCAAATCTTGGAGAGACTTGCAGTTAAAGCATTATTTAGTTTTCTTGATGGGTATTCCGGCTACAATCAAGTAGCTATCGCTCCCGAGGATCAGGAAAAGACCATGTTCACATGTCCCTTCGGTACTTACGCATTCAAGCGCATGCCATTCGGGCTTTATAATGCCCCAAGCACATTTCAGCGGTGTATGATTGACGCATTTGCCGAAATGGTTGGTGATTTCCTGGAAGTCATCATGGATGACTTCTCGGTTCATGGTGATTCATTTGATACATGTTTAGAGCACTTGGACCGAGTCCTCCAGAGATGCAGGGAGGTTAATTTGGTACTCTCCTGGGAGAAAAGTCACTTTATGGTGACTGAGGGTATCGTGTTGGGGCATGTCATCTCCAAAAAGGGAATGTAGGTCGACCCTGCCAAGGTGGATGTGATTAAGAAACTTGATCCACCAACCAACGTCAAGTCAGTGAGGTCTTTCTTAGGGCATGATTTTATCAAAGTCAAGTCATGTTGGATTTTATCAAAGGTTCATCCCTGATTTTTCAAAGATTACCTGCCCACTGACTGAGCTTTTAGGAAAAGACATCGAGTTTATTGTAAATCACAGATGTCTAGAGGCCTTCGAGCTCCTGAAAAAGAAAATATGTGAATCGTCGATATTACAAGCTCCTGATTGGTCTCTTCCCTTCGAGATCATGACTGATGCATCGGATTTTGCTGTCGGGGCAGTACTTAGACAAAGAAGAGATGGAGTTCCTTATGCGATTCACTACGCGAGCAAAGTGTTAGATCCTGTGCAAAGAAATTATACAGTAACCGAAAAAGAAATGCTCGCGGTTGTTTGGGCCCTTGAAAAATTCAGATCATACATATTGGGCTCCAAGGTGACAATTTTCACAAAACACACGGTAATTAGATATCTCATGGATAAGAAGGATGCCAAGGCACAACTCTTGAGATGTATCTTGTTAATCCAGGAATTTAATTTGGAAATCAAGGATAAACCTGTAATAAAGAATGTTGTTGCCGATCGCCTCTCCCGAATTGAGCAAAACGATTATCCTGACACTGGACCAATTAAGGAGACTTTTCCAGACGAATCAGTTTGCGTTATTGATTCAACCCCATGGTATTCCGACATAGTGAACTATCTTGTCTCCAAGAAGGTTCCCTTTGGTTGGACCAAGAGAATGATTGATCAATTAAAGTCAGATTCGAGCAAATACCATTGAGACGGTCCTTTCCTTTTCTATGAAGGACCAGATTGTGTCTGGCGAAGATGTATTCCTCAGGAGGAATATCAGAGTGTCCTCACACATTGTCATTCTCTCGAGGCTGAAGGACACCATTCGGGAAAGAGAACCGCGTACAAGGTACTCCAATGTGGATTTTACTGGGAGACCTTATTTCGAGATGCTAATGAATTTGTACGGTCATGCCCGATTTGTCAAAGGATGGGAGGGACCGTCGGTCATAGAGATGAAATGCCCATGCAACCAATGATTTTCTGTGATGTTTTCCATGCATGGGGGATTGATTTTATGGGTCCCTTTCCCAACAGCAATGGATTCGAGTACATCTTGCTAGCGGATGATTATTTATCAAGATGGGTAGAGGCTATTCCAACCCGAACCGCAGATAGCAAAACCGTCTGTAAGTTTATCAAGGATAATATCATTGCAAGATTTGGGGTACCAAAAGTTTGATTTCTGATGGAGGTAGCCACTTTGTGAACAGGGAGATGAGATCTTTGGTTAAGGAGTACAAATTTGAGCATAGAATAGCCAACCCATATCATCCACAATCTAATGGCATGGTAGAGGTTTCTAATAGAGAGGTGAAGGGTATTATTCAGAAGTTGGTTCGTCCAGATAGGAAGAATTGGTCGAAGCTGTTGGACCAAGTTCTATGGGCCTATAGGATAGCCTATACGACTCTACTCGGTACTTCACCTTTTAGGATGATCTATGGCAAGCCATGCCATCTACCTACAGAATTGATTCACAAATCAGAATGGGCGATCAAAAAGTTGAATTGGAGTTGTCACCTTGGGAAATTATGTCGAGACCTAAATCTGAATGAGCTAATTGAAATCCGAAACCGAGCATACAACAACAGTGTAATCTATAAAGACAAGGTCAGGAGATGGCATGATAGACACATTCGAGACAAGACCTTTGTCCCTGGACAGAAAGTGTGGTTGCTTAATGCTCGGTTAAAGATTTTTCATGGGAAACTGAAATCAAAATGGACGGGACCTTACATTGTCATCGATGTGCATACCAATGGAAGTGTAGATATTGCCAAACTCGAAGATGATGCACAACCCTTCTCAGTAAATGGACAGTTGCTGAAGTCATATATTGAACCACCCAAAGAGCATACAGTTCAAGTTGAGGCCATCTATTTCACGCAGAGCGAGGACATTAAAGATTCATCAGATTAGTCCCACCCTCCCTCCCAACCACATCGATCCCCTTGTACAGCTTCTTCCTCTACTTAGGCCAAAGCCTAAGTATAGGGGGGACCGATTCCATCTATATATAACATCCTTCTCCTATCTCCCTATCGCCTCACTTCCACCCTTCTTCTATACTTAGGCTGACCAGAGCCTAAGTATAGGGGGAACCGACACTCACCTGTATATACTCTCCTCATTCATATCTTGATCGCCTCTTTTCCGCTCTTCTTCTATACTTAGACTGTTCACAGTCTAAGTATAGGGGGTGGACCATTGTATATAATTTTTTAACTCTCTTCCGCTTAGCCCGAGCTATGTCTTCTTTTTACTTCTTGTGCTCTGAGGACACATCACTCGCTAAGTATAGGGGGTCTGTATATATATACTCTAAATATATTTTACCCGTATCTCGTACTTTCGCGTAAGTCTATATGTATTTACAGGGTGGGTAATTAAAAAAATGAGAGAGAGAGAGAGAAAGAGAAAAGGAAAGAAAGAGGATTTTTGCTACTAACACTGACTTTGCCCAAAATTTTTTTTGAAAACGGCTTCTTATTTGCATAAAAAAATCCCTTGCATAAAAAGAAAAATGTGTGTCTGCATTTCACACCTGCACTTCATCCAGCATCACATTCATCTGCATCTATGAAAAGTCATTGGGTTCTGAACCGAGTTGTGAGCAGAAACCGAAAGTAGTCTGGACTTGACCTTAATCCACCTAATTTTCAGAGGAACTTCATCGAGAAATAGGATTTTAAGATCTTCAGGTCTTTTGACTTAATTCTTTAAGTTCCACATGACAATGTGCAGCGTTTGACTCTTAGTGTCTAACCTGGTCTCTTCATTCTGGGTACAACTCTGGAATAGGGAATTAAATTGTACTCTCGCACTATGCACTTATCTCAACTCAGACGGGATGTTAGAAGACTGTGTGAATCTTTTTTTGGGTAGTGCGGAAATCTAAAGACTGGAGTACGGGTTGAAATAAAGCTTCGGAAAAGGGATGGACGGTCGGGCACAATTTTTTCTAAGACCCTAAAAAATGTACGGAATAAAAAGATTCTATATCCGTAGGGGCACAACAAGATCCAAGCAGAACCACCAAAAATCCAAATACAAAGAAGCAACTACTTAATAAAATCTGACCAAAAAGGTCCAAGCTTCAAGAAACCTGCAGATCTTGAGGGAGACTCCGCTACACTGGCCATCTTCACAAGGAGAGGTGACTACACTGGCAACCCTCCAGTTCTTTTCCCCTTCTTCTAACTTCTCCCCCAATTCGATTGTGAACACAGCACGACATACCTTAAAAGGAAATACCTGACTCCCCGAGGACGAGTTACTGGAGAGGAGAGGAGCATGGTAGTCCGGCAGTCTGGATGGGGAGAGCTAAAACCTTTCACACACATGAGCCAGTTATTCAATGTTCATAGGGTATACTTTGGGAAGAGGATTGATCTAAGATGACTTCTGAGCCGAAACTGTGACAATGATGTGTAGAACTTGAGGGCTGTTGATTTTAAAATTCCAAGTCTCACAGAAGTTCCACCACACTATTAATCCAAAGGTCGAGTCTAGTTTCATTTTCACCTTTAGCTCATGCTCTTGGTATGGAACCCAATCTAATTTCACCTCATGGCATTTCTTTTTGATGCTCAGAGACGAGCATGGTTTAAGTAAAGGGGGATGATGAATCTCGAATTTATCACTCTAAATCTCATTTATTAAGCTCGAAACCCTCAAAATCAACAACATATCTACATCTATTCTGCATAATTAGCAATCATGCATATTTTCATAAGAGTTGCAATTTATCCATTATGTTTGCACAAAATAAGAAACCAAAAATCTCAGCAAAAATTGACACGTAAATAGCCTAACTTCCTGGATTTTTAACTCCTTCATGCTAACTCCGAATAACCCAAAACTACCTCCACTGTGTACATATCACTAATAAGAATAAATGAAAAATACAAAAAAATCATTAACCCAAATAATTGGACCAAAAACCCCAACCCTAGTTTCAGGATTTTTGGACTAAAAGCCACATATCTTCCCCCATCCAGTATCTGATTTGATTCTACTCACTTTTGAACTAATGTACATTCAATTACCTTCAAAACAAGACCAAGTTCAAGTGAATCGGAGCTCATATGTGAAAGTTGGGTTTTGGGCCTCTTTTGTACATAGTGTGTATTTTAGCGGTTTTTGACCTGATATTTTATGTACATATTTTCTTAATTAATAAAAATCCAAAAAAATAGATTTAGGTGTCTTTATTTATCTTTGATTTTTCCATATTTTTCCGGATTTTTTATCTGATTTAAAAATGACAAAAAAATTATAAAACCCAAAAATCAAGGTATTCTTATGTACAAGGGATACCCAAAAATATCACTTTGTGCATTTAATCGATTTTGGAGTTGATGTCTACATGAAAGTTGTAGGCCTCATCAAGGCGAGCATTTTTCGTGAAGGAACTTTTTAGATCCGAGGTCATTTGCTATTTATTCTTGATTTTACAAATCTTTATCTGCGGATTTTTCTGGTGATGACACGTGGCGGCCCCTGGGGCCGCCACGTGTTAGACTTTTTTTGGCATTTTTTATTATCGTTTTTATTATAAAAAAATTAAATTAATAACCGCACGTGCGAGGCACATGCCCTCCCAGGCACGCGCCGCGTACGTGTAGCGCCTTCTCCCAGCTTCTCCCGATTCCTCCGCCGACGACGCCTCGCAACCACCGCCCCGATCTCACAACGGCCGCCGCCCCTCTCTGTTATCTCCGCCGCACCGCAACCACCTCCGCATCTCCCGACGGCTGCTCCACCTACCTCTCCTATTTAAAGGGCCTCGACACCCTCGATGTTGCTCATCCGTCGATTCTTGGAAGTAGGCCCCTCCGCCGGTGGTGACAGCCCGACGTCAGCTTCCTCATGGCGAGATCCGGCGTCATCCCCGACATCGTTGCAGCCCAAGCACCCTCCGCCCGCTGCTCTGCTCCGGAATCACCTCCGTCGAGCCCCCTTCATTCCCCAGGTACCTCCCCCTTTGCTTTACATCCTTCCCAAGCTCCATCTCTGATCTCCCTCTCTATCTCTCGATCTCGACCATCATCCTCACCCGCGTCGCCGTTCACCTCCGGGCTTTTCATGAAAGATCCGCCATCGTGCTACGCCATCTCCTTCTTCTTCGCCGCTAGAACCATCTCCGACAACGCCACCTCGACCAACATGCTACCGTCTCCGACAACGCCGTCGTCGCTCAAAGCAACACTTCTCCGACCTCTTCGGTCTCTGCTTTCTCCATCGTCATCGACTTCACCCGTCAACAACCACCAGAGGTTCCTCCGCCTTCATATCTCCTCCGGCACCACGGACGCGCCAACCGACCTCCGCAGCTCCACCACACCAGGAGCCTCGTCTCCAGCAACTCGGACTCGACCCTCCTCCGACCATGCCTCGCCGCCTCCTTGGCCGTGTGTCGGCTAGAGGACAGCCATCCCTCCACCTCCTTGGTCGATCTCTAGTCCAACAACGACTGCGACACCGACCTCGCCTCCTGCTCCGCCTCGACGTCATCTTCTCCAACAACGCTCCAGGCGACATCTGTCTTCGCCCTCCACCGTCCAAGCTCTGTTGCGCAAGGAGCTCGCCGATCGCAGGGAGACTCCACAACAGGAGCCCCGCCTCCCCTTCGCCACTCCTCCGTCAGCACGTCCTGTCGCCGAGCCCACCCCTCCTCCGTGTTTCCACCGTCGGCCGGGCACGCAACCCGAGGTCCCCGCCTCACATGCGAAGCACATGGCGGGGGAACATCGTCAGCTGCATGTCAATCCCAGGGGTCACGTGTTCTGCACGTGACCTGCTGGGTCATTTACAGAGACCACCCTGGTGTTTCACCTTTCTTGCACCAAAGCCTCCATCGACCAGGTCACGTGCAGCGCACGTGAGCTTTGGCTATTTTGCAGTTGCGCCCTTATCTTATCAGTAATTACATATAGGCCCCCCCTTGCATTTTATATTTTGTATTTATTGCATTTGTACCCTTGTCTTTCCCTTTAGTTTTGAACCTCTATATTACATTATCTTATAATTCCAAAAATAGCATGATGTTCATCTTTTACTTCTTTATAGTTTGACATATTGTGGACATTTTTGCGATTGATGGTTAATTCATAATTAATTGTTCTGTGAAAAACTGCAAACTTTACCCATTTTCTTCTCTTAAATTTGCTATTGATTAATCGTTGCTCTAAAAATTCCCGAAAAATCACATATTGTAGAATTAGTTGTGTTTGACATTATACCCAAAAAGATTTGCATTTGCATGCACACTTTGCCCTTTAAAAATCATTTTGCATATTTCAGTATTTGATTTTTAATAGGTATTAGATTTCACATTTTTAAGGTTTAGGATTTTTCAAATATCTATCACCTAATGATAGATTTTAGATAATTTTATACATTGAAAACAAGTAGGTTTAGTATTTATTATAATTAAATATTGAAATTCCCTCTGTTTGCATTTAAAAATCCATAAAAATTTCTACTGCATTCAAAAATTCTAAAAAAAATACATTGCATTTGTTTTGTCATAATTATCATCTCGGCCAAGTTTCGTATTTTTTGAACACCATTTGAACATACTTTGCATTTTAGTCCCTAAATTAGGCTGAAATTGCATCTTTCATCCCTTATTTGCATTAAAAATTCCAAAAAAAAGATCGCCTAGAAAATCGTGCACGAATTTTGACAAATACAACTCTAAGTTGTTCCTTTGCCTCCTTGTGTTCAACCTTGGGACTTGTCCAAGTAAAATAAACATAAAACCACTTGATAAAAAAATTGATTAAATATTTGTGGTTATTTCTTGACCGATTCTGATTGCCACCTACAACGAATGACACATTATTCTTTTAGCATGAACAAATATAAAAACAACTTTTTAAAGCCGTGATATCGGACTCGTCAGTCCACCGTCTCTTTAGTTGTCATACTTAAAAATGTAGATGGAAGGCTAGTAATGGATGGCATGTGATTGTGTCATTTCTTCTCTCCCTCTCATTGGAACAGGGATTCTCTCTAGTGCCTTTTTTACGCAACACATTTTTTTGGTGTTGATCAATGCGCCCGTCAAGAGGAGTTGGAGCCGTCTGCACTTGTTTTCCTGAAAATACACCGGGGTGTGTCTTTTTTTAGAACCTATCGTACCTTCGACACCTAGACTTGTAGCATTTACGGTGTAGAGCTCTTTTTTGGTGCAAGCCCGACTCCTGGTCCTAATAGCAGTGGTCCAAGTGGACACTTTGAAATGGTTGGGAGCACTCGCCTTGGGTGGAAGCTCTTTGATATTTGACTTTGTGTAATGAGAGCTTTTCTTTGACATTTCATTGATTTGTAGTATTTTTGGCTAGCTCCACTGCTTTTACAAAGAGTTGGCACACACTGATCATCAATTTTTATTTATTTCACACCCCGGCACTTAGGTCAATGTCAAGAGATTAGTATAAGAACCAAGTTCTCGTACTGACTAAAATTGCTGACACTCAGGTTTCATGAAGCCTTCAAAGATTTTATCCCATCCTCGAGCATCATTAGATCAGGTCCAGACTCGAATCCCTCATCCCAGTCCCTCAAGAGAAGAATTAACTCATCTCATCAAAACCATAGTCGTGCATATGATGTGATGATCATATACTTATTGGTCTGAGACTAAGCATGAAATATAGCATGCAAATCTAGAAAACTAAGGGAATATGGATGATTAAGGGTAAGACCCTGATGCTAAGGTTGGTTAACCTAAAATCTCAAGTCCTCATAAAACTAAGTTTCCTTGAACATTTCAGATCCTAGGTGGAAGTGTGAATATAGAGGATTGATCCAACTCCTTCATTCAAAAACATTTTTTAACTATTTTCTTTAAAAAAAAGCTTCGAGAGATATTAGGAGTGCCTAAACTCAATTAAGTAGATGCATCTGCATTCAGCCAGTATGGATGTAAGTACAGGACGGAGCCCGTTACTTGAGGACGGGGCCTTACACGATGTCCACTAAGACATCCACTCTACTAAGGACGAACCCTCATTGAACGCAGCTACTTAGTTGGGCTTAGTAGTCACTAATGACTCCTAAAGGATTTTTGGGATTTTCTCGTTTTTATGGTTTTTGAATAAAAGTTAGAACACTGGTTAGACTCAACTTTCCTTGAAATCAAAAAGAAAATTTCAATATCAAAATATTTTCAAAAGACTTTTCAAAACAAGAGAAACTCATTTTTCAAATCGTTTTCGAAAATATTTTATAAAAATAGTGTAACATAATATAAAAAAAACCGTGAAAACATTTGAGTCCACTTAGTTCAAAGAATTTTACTTTATCCAAAAAGTTTAAAATTTTTCAAATTTTTCAGATTGTAGCTAAAGTAAGTATATTGTATATACGGTATAACCCCTATACTTAAACTTTGCTATGTCCTCATAGCATTAAATGACACAAGTACATAGGTCTATTTAAATATAGAGACATATACGGGAACCAAGAGGGGCTCCCCCTATACTTAGGTTAGAAATAACCTAAGTATAAAGGCAAGGAAAGATGAGTGGAGAAAATCACAGGGACTCGGGTCCCCCCTATACTTAGGCTGAGATTAGCCTAAGTATAAAGATGGAAAGTTGATGTTGGGAGAGACCCAAGGTGAACGAGGAAGAAGGATGGATATACAAGTGAGTGGATGAATCTGCGGAGATTAATGGAGTGACTAAGGTTTAGGGGAGGGTGCCAGAGCAAACATGGCTCAATCAAGCATGCAAAACCCCTCAATTTCACCAACTCACACATAAAACCAACCGAGGTTGGTTTATTATCTTGTCGGTTTTATTGGTGATTAAAACATTCTATTTATCTTTACGCGGGAAAAAGTGTTAAATTAAATCAATTGCGTAAACGAGGGTGTTGCTCTCCCAAAACAATATTTTACTCGGTTTTTAGGTTGACTTGCAATTAACAGTCCCAGTTATTTTTACTAAGGTTGTCACTGATTTAAGGTGAACACATAAATCAAGAAATCATCATCTATCGTTCATTCCCATTTTCCATTAACCTAGGTGATCAAGCTAGGAAGGGAAATCGAGAAAAATCATGTATTCGATAAAAACCATGATCTAAGCTAAGCGATAAAACATGTAGTGACTTGACAAAAATACTTGAAAAGTAGGTCTCTTTTTAAAAACCAAAATCATGTATGCAAGTCGATTAAAAGCCGCACCTAATCATGCTTCTATTAGCGGGGAAGAATGTCTATTAAATTTGGCTAAGTGAAGCGAGATTGTGTGCGTCTATATTTTAGTGTGTCCTACCTACGGGCAAGCACGTAAAAAAATAAAATACGCTCAAAGAGCCGCGTACCTGGTCCTAGGTCGACACTCAAGTGAGGACGATCCCCACACAACCACATTCGTTCGTTTGCAATCGTGACCCTTCGATCGAAGACCATTGTAAAGACGATTATTACATGATGCAAAAGATACACATTTTTTTCTCTTCTTTTCTATTTTCTTCAAGCATGCTTCTGCAGCTCCTCGCCTCCTTGAACACCAAGGGCCTTGTCACAAAAGCAAATGTTAGAGATCAATTGAAAAGAAAAATTTTTGCAATGCAAGATAGATGAACAAATTGACCTATATAAAAGAAACACTAAATTGCTTAAATAAAAATCAAAATAATATAAGAAATGAGTTGTGTCCCCGGCAACGGTGCCATTTGATAAACCGTGAATTCAGCCCTTTAATATTGTGGAATTAAGAATTTGAGAACGTTGCAGTTGGACTGAACTAGGTCTATCAAAAACCATCTAAGTTGGATATGTATATGAAATCAGATGGTCATGTTTTATTTTACTTGGTAAGAAACCAAGGTCGAACTCAGGGACACGAGCCTCTCTCGTGATTATTCAGATTTTCATTCATTAACTAAGTGTTGAGTTAGAGAATAATAGGTCAAATAATGCAAGAAGACAAGACAATGCATCAAACAAATATGAAACATGTTTTTTTATTTAGTTTTTAATCATGCAATTAGATGCGATGAAATGCGATGAGAACATGCCCTAGTTCAGAATACTAAGCAATAAAAAAATGAATCAATTGCGGGGTTAATTTCAAGTGACCAACTTGATGGTTAATTTAAACAAGGCATAAGCTTGAGCAATCAGAGACACTTTGATATTATTATAATACGCAAGAATCACATTGTCGAAAATAAGAAATAATTATGCCATTAAAAATATCATCAAGCAGCTTTGAAATGAAATTGAAATCAACTGAAACAGAAGTACGATGCTCTATGCATGAAAGAAGACAAGGGCATAACTGTAAGAAAAACATGAACGATAACTACAAACAGGTCCTTGGAGGGACTAAAATGCAAATAAAAGAAAGTTGGGACCTTCCCTGTAAAATACCCACACACATAGGTGCATTTTGCAATTATGAAAACCCGTGAGGGCATAACTACAAAATTCCCCAGGTGCGCGTGTGTTGCATGTGATATCAGGACATGTATGCAAAATGGAGAAGTCGGCGGGGCCTCCTTCCAATTTACCCAGATGGCACGTGCTGTGCACGTGCTCTCTAGGCTCGGGACGGCTCGGAGGTTCGGAGAAGGCTCGGGCAGCTTCGGTTAGGTTCGGGTGTTCTGTGAAGGTTCGATGCAGGCTTGGCGTAGATCGAAGCTCTAAATAGGTTCGGAAGATCCGAACCTATCGATATGGAGTAGTGGCTCGGAGTAGTCCTGGCTATGACACGTGGACGATCAATGACCATCCGATCCTGAAATCGGATGGTAATTGTAGTGAAGTGCCTGCTCCGTCGTGTCATCGGGTGGACTGTTGGATTGGCGCTGGGATGAAGCCATCCAACGGTTTCTGTACTTCGTCTGTCGTCTCCCGCTGGCGGAGGAATCTGTCCTCCGACGAGTCAGCTCCGGCTCCGCCTTCGTTGCTGGTGCTCAGTGAAGGCTTGCGGCCGCTCCTGGATGGCTAAAGTGAATCATTGAAGCTCGGTGGGGATGCTGGTCATCTTGGAGGAGGCAGGTGAAGCAAAGATGCTGGAGATGAGCTCAGTGAAGAAGCTCCGACGAAGACTTTCGGCCATTGAAGACACTAATACCTGCATGGTTAGTGTCATAGCTGAAGCGTGGGGTGTGAACGTGAGTGAAGTGGGGAGCTACTGTGGATGAAGAAGGCGGGAGCTCGACGCTCCTCTGCCATGGATGGCAGAGGAGAGGGGTCGGAGATGATCTGTGGTATGGAGGAAGAGAAGGGTGATCGGAGGAGTGCGCGTGGATGGGTGAGTCGAGGTGGATCTACTGGGATGATCAATAAATGGCGAAAGTGGGAAGGGGATCTTAATTATATACGAGAAAAGAAGTAGAAAAAATGTAATGAAGATCAGAGAGCTTACTTGAGGTCGGGCGGAGCGAAGCTTGGGCTTGAACGTCGGGGTGGATGGTCTGGTCATCGCTGGACCTCCTCAGCCACTGGAGGCAGCTAGGCGGGGTTGAAACCACCGCGGTCCTGGCCTACCATGGCCAAGGGTTGACACCGGTGGATATCGTCGTCGTTGCGCTCCTCGTCGCCCCCTTGTTGTCATCGGGGGGGCTTGCTGGACGACTCCTCACGTAAAGGTAGACACCGTGACAGACGGAGGGGAGTGCTTATTTAAGGCGGCGAAGATGGTGGTTTCGGATGAGGGGCGACGTGGATTGTGAGGTCGAGATGGAGTAGTGGAGAGGATGACAAGGAGTGAATGGTGGATCGCGAGGATGAGGGATAATGGGGGTACGTGGTGAGGCGGTTAGCGAGAGAAAAGGTAGCCGGAGGAGATGGAGAAAATGGGAAGAGCGAGGCGGTTGTGCGAGTTGCGATCGTGGGAGAGAGAGGATAGCGGGAGGTGGAAGAAGGTGTTCTGGCCGATGGATCTGGAGATCCAACGGCTGAAAATCAGGCGCTAATGGGTGATTATGATTAGGTCCAAGGCGATGCGATCCAAGGGTCAGGATGTCGCCACGTGTCGCTCTATGGACGCAGCGCTAACGAACGGCTGTGATGTAATCCAGTGCTCGATCTAAGGGCTGAGAGCAGGTGCGAGTTTGGATGGCATAGATGGTGGTTCAAAAGAGGATCGAGCGGTTGATAAGATGGACACGTGGAGAGTTGGGGATGAGGCGCGCGCGGACGGCATTGATGCGTTGCCGCCTTTGATCAAACGGTTAGGAAATGGATGGATTTGAACGAAGGCGATTTCAAGAGAAAGGAGACAAATCAGATGGTGGAGAGAAGAGGCCAGGTGGCACGAAATAAAGCAGGCTGTGTGGCGCAACCAGAAAGCACCACGTGGCCCGATCAATTTATTGCGATAACAAGTTGAAGAAATGAAGGAATAGATTGCCGAATTTAGAAAAACTCAAAACATTAAAGTTGTAGATCTCAATGAGATCTACAAGTTTTATGTTGACCAAAATACGGAGATGAGGTCATTTGAAGACAAAATATTTTTGAAGGCGTTTTAAGGCTAAAAACACCACAGATTTTAATTTTGACATTTTTTGTGATTTTTAATTTATTCAAGACTCAGATAATTACTGGACTTTATCTAGTTTTATTGATACAAATTTAAGCAAGGGGGTTAAAAATGAAGAATTAAGATGATGAAATCGAGTTTCATCACCCCCCTATACTTAAACTATGCTCGTCCTCGAGCATCAAGAAAATGAATGAATTGGATTAACCCCCTTGTGCATGTGAGTACAGGATCAGATCTGTCCAAATCCACTCAACTTTAGAGGTCCAAAATTTTTGAGTTCAACCCAGCCTTAATCAAGAGGCACCAAATTCCTCTAATTATCCAGACTCTCTCTAATTGTACATATAGACTAAGGGTATGACATTTAGTGTTGACTGCGTTCCCGAGAGTAGAGTCAAAACTTCACCCAAGGTTTTGGTCCAAGAAATTCTCCTAAGGATCCAATCCTCAACACTAGGGAATAAATCAAATCTTGCGTTCAGTCCACCGTCTCTTTAGTTGTCAGACTTAAAAATGTAGATGGAAGGCCAGTAACGGAGGGCATGGGATTGTGTCATTTCTTCTCTCCCTCTCATTGGAACAAGGATTCTCTCTAGTGCCTTTTTACGCAACACATTTTTTTGGTGTTGATCAGTGCGTCCGTCAAGAGAAGTTGGAGCCGTCTGCACTTGTTTTCCTGGGAATACATCGGGGTGTGTCTTTTATAGTACCTATCATACCTTCGACACCCAGATTTGTAGCATTTACGATGCAGAGCCCTTTTTTGGTGCAAGCTCGACTCCTGGTCCTAATAGCGGTGGTCCAAGTGGACACTTTGAAATGGTTGGGAGCGCTCGCCTTTGGGGGAAGCTCTTTGATATTTGACTTTGTGGAATGAGAGCTTTTCTTTAACATTTCATTGATTTGTAGTATTTTTGGCTAGCTCCACTGCTTTTACCAAGAGGTAGCGCACACTGATCAACAATTTTTATTAATTTCACACCCTGGCACTTAGGTCAATGTTAAGAGATTAGTATAAGAACCAAGTTCTCATACTGGCTAAAATTGCTGACACTCAGGTTTCATGAAGCCTTCAAAGATTTTATCCCATCCTCGAACATCATTAGATCAGGTCCAGACTCGAATCCCTCATCCTAGTCCCTCAAGTTAAGAGTCAACTCATCTCATCAAAACCACAGTCTTGCATGTGATGTGCTGATCATATTCTTATTGGTCTGAGACGAAGCATGAAATATAGCATGCAAATCTAGAAAACTAAGGGAATATGGATGATTAAGTCTAAGATTCTGATGCTAAGGCCGGTTAACCTAAAATCTCAAGTCCTCATAAAACTAAGTTTCCTTGAACATTTTAGATCCTGGGTGGAAGTGTGAATATAGAGGATTAATCCAACTCCTTCATTGAAAAACATTTCTTAACTCTTTTTTTAAAAGCTTCAAGAGATATTATGACTGCCTAAACTCAAATTAAGTAGATGCATCTGCATTCAGCCAGTATGGATGTAAGTACAGGCCGGAGCCCGTTACTTGAGGACGGGGCCTTACACGATGTCCTCTAAACCATCCACTCTGCTAAGGGCGAACCCTCACTAAACGCGGCCACTTAATTTGGCATAGTAGTCACTAATGACTCCTAAAGGATTTTTGGGATTTTATCATCTTTATGGTTTTTAAATAAAAGTTAGAACACTGGTTAAACTCAATTTTCCTTGAAATCAAAAAGAAAATTTCAATATCATGTCACACATATAAAAAATTCAAAATATTTTCAAAGGACTTTTCAAAACAAGAGAAACTCATTTTTCAAATCATTTTCAAAAATATTTTTATAAAAATAGTGTAACATAATATAGAAAAATCCGTGAAAACATTTGAGTCCACTTAGTTCAAAGAATTTTACTTTAGCCAAAAAGTTTAAAATTTTTCAAATTATTCAGATTGTAGCTAAAGAAAGTATACTGTATATACAGTATACCCCCTATACTTAAACTTTGCTATGTCCTCATAGCATTAAATGATACAAGTACATAGGTCTATTTAAATATATAGAAATATATGGGAACCAAGAGGGGCTCCCCCTGTACTTAGGTTAGAAATAACAAAAGTACAAAGGCAAGGAAAAATGCGTGGAGAAAATCACAGGGACTCGGGTCCCCCTATACTTAGGTTGAGATTAGCCTAAGTATAAAGATGGAAATTTGATGTTGGGAGAGACCCAAGGTGAACGAAGAAGAAGGATGGATATACAAGTGAGTGGAAGAATCTACGGAGATTAATGGAGTGACTAAGATTCAGGGGAGGGTGCCGGAGCAAACATGGCTCAATCAAGCACAAAACCCGTCAATTTCACCAACTCACACATAAAACCAACCGAGGTTGGTTTATTATCTTGTCGGTTTTATTGGTGATTAAAACATTCTATTTATCTTTACGCGGGAAAAGTGTTAAATTAAATCAATTGCGTAAACGAGGGTGTTGCTCTCCCAAAACAATATTTTACTCCATTTTTAGGTTGACTTGCAATTAACAATCCCAATTATTTTTCTTAAGGTTGTCACTGATTTAAGGTGAACACACAAATCAAGAAATCATCATCTACCGTTCATTCCCATTTCCCATTAACCTAGGTGATCAAGCTAGGTGGGGAAATCGAGAAAAACCATGTATTCGATAAAAAACATGATCTAAGCTAAGCGATAAAATATGCAGTGACTTGACAAAAATACTTGAAAACTTGGGATGTTTTTAAAAACCAAAATCATGTATGCAAGTCGATTAAAAGCCACACCTAATCATGCTTCTATTAGCGGGGAAGAATGTCTATTGAATTTGGCTAAGTGAAGCGAGATTAGTGCGTCTATATTTTAGTATGTCCTACCTACGGGAAAGCACGTAAAAAAATAAAATAAAATATGCTCAAAAAGTCGTGTGCCTGGTCCTAGGTCGACACTCAAGTGGGGACGATCCCCACGCAACCACATTCATTCGTTTACAATCGCGAGCCTTCCATTGGAAACCGCTGTAAAGACGATTATTACATGATGCAAAAGATACACATTTTATTCTCTTCTTTTCTATTTGCTCCAAGCATGCTTCGGCGGCTCCTCGCAGCGGGAAGCGCCTGCTCCTCGCCTCCTTGAACACCAAGGGCCCTGTTACAAAAGCAAATGTTAGAGATCAATTGAAAAGAAAAAATTTTGCAATGCAAGATAGTTGAACAAATTGACCTATATAAAAGAAACACCTAATTGAATAATAAAATCAAAATAATATAAGAAATGAGCCGTGTCCCCACCAACGGTGCCATTTGATAAAACGTGAATTCAACCCTTTAATATTGCGGAATTAAGATTTTGAGAACGTTGCAGTCGGGCTGAACTTAGTCTATCAAAAACCATCTAAGTTGGATATGTATATGAAATCATATGGTCATGTTTTATTTTACTTGGTAAGAAACCAAGGTCGAACTCAGGGATACGAGCCTCTCTCGTGATTATTCAGATTTTCATACATTAACTAAGTCTTGAGTTAGAGAATAATAGGTCAGATAATGCAAGAAGACAAGACAATGCATTAAACAAATATGAAACATGCTTTTTTATTTAGCTTTTAATTATGCAATTAGATGCGATGAAATGCAATGAGAACATGCCCTAGATCAGAATACTGAGCAATTAAAAAATAAATCAATTTCAGGTTTAATTTCAAGTGACCAACTTGATGGTTAATTTAAACAAGGCATAAGCTTGAGCAATCAAAGACACTTTGATATTATAATAATACGTAAGAATCACAGTGTCCAAAATAGGAAATAAATATCCATTAAAAAGATGATCAAGCAAGCTTCGAAATGAAATTGAAATCAACTAAAACAGATGTACGATGCTCGAGATATGCATGAAAGAAGACAAGGGCATAATTGTAAGAAAAACATGAAAGATAACTACAAACAGGTCCCTGGAGGGACTAAAATGCAAATAAAAGAAAGTTGGGACCTTCCCTGTAAAATACCCACACACATGGGTATTTTTGCAATTATGAAAACCCGCGAGGGCATAACTGCAAAATTCCCCAGGTGCGCGTGTGTTGCGCGTGATATCTAGACATGTCTGCAAAATGGAGAAGTCGGCGGGTCCTCCTTGCAATTTACCCATATGGCACGTGCTCTCTAGGCTTGGGATGGCTCGGAGGCTCGGAGAAGGCTCGGGCAGCTTCGGCTAGGTTCGGGTGTTCTGTGAAGGTTCGATGCAGGCTTGGTGTAGATCGAAGCTCTAAATAGGTTCGGAAGATCCGAACCTATCGATCTGGAGTAGTGGCTCGGAGTAGTTCTCGCTATGACACGTGGACGATCAATGACCATCCGATCCTCAAATCGGACGGTAACTGTAGTGAAGTGCCCGCTCCATCGTGTCATCGGGTGGACTATTGGATTAGCACTAGGATGAAGCCATCCAACGATTTCTGTACTTTGTCCTTCATCTCCCGTTGGCAGAGGAATCTGTCCTCCGGCGAGTCAGCTCCAGCTCCGCCTTTGTTGCTGGTGCTCAGTGAAGGCTTGCGGCCGCTCCTGGATGGCTAGAGTGAATCGTTGAAGCTCGGTGGGGATGCTGGTCATATTGGAGGAGGCAGGTGAAGCAAAGATGCTGGAGACGAGCTTGGTGAAGAAGCTCCGGTAAAGACTTATGACCATTGAAGACGCTAATACATGCATGTTTAGTCTCATAGCCGAAGCGTGGGGTGTGAACGTGAGTGAAGTAGGGAGCTGTTGTGGACGAAGAAGGCGGGAGCTCAACGCTCCTCCATCGTGGGCGAAGGAGAGGGGTCGGAGATGATCTGTGGTATGGAGGAAGAGAAGGGTGATCGGAGGAGTGCGCGTGGACGGGTGAGTCGAGATCTACTGGGATGACCAATGAATGACGAAAGTGGGTAGGGGATCTTAATTAATTACGAGAAAAGAAGTAGAAAAAAATGTAATGAAGATCAGAGAGCTTACCTGAGGTCGGGCGGAGCGAAGCTTGGGCTCGAACGTCGGGGTGGACAGTCTGGTGATCGTTGGACCTCCTCAACCACTGGAGGCAGCTAGGAGGGGTAGAAACCACCGTGGTCCTGGCCTACCATGGGCAGGGGTCGACATCCGAGGAGATCTTGCTATCCACATTATTCATATCCATCATAATTAAATCACATTTATAAATATATATGATTAATATGGATAGTGCTATCCACATTATTCATATCCATGATAATTAAATCACATTTAATAATCTTGGATCTCTATTCTCATATTACCAAATAATATGAATCACATTCACATTATTCACATCTTTGATAACTAAATCACATTTTATTATCTTAGATAACTCTCCTTATAATATGAATCAAATTCTTATTATTCATGATAGTTGAATAACATTTAATTATCAATTGTCTCACTGCTCGGATATACATATCAACAGCGAAATTATCCATGAACTCTTTCAAGGATAATGCGCTTTCTCCACGGATACTTGGAGATAAGGACAAGGCGATTGTATTGTTCCACATATAGTGACTTGGATATTGAGATCACATCTCAGATCCAGATCTCGGGCTTGTTTATATCGAGATTTAATATATATTGATAAATCAATATAAATCAATAAAACATGGAGATTATGGAATGAAGATTGCCTCCTTCCATAAGTTGGTGGCAATCTCATGTAATCTCATGAGATTACATTATTCCAGGGAAATCTCTAAGATTTCTAAACACTTGTTGTAAATTATTCTACAAAAATAATTCATAATTATTTGTGAATATTGCAATCTTGCCATTGGCAAATTGGGTATAACACTCACAAACCAAAATAAAATGTGAATTTCATTTTCAATTAGTTGTCCAATGTGAATCCAATTCACATCAACATTTAATTAACAAATGTGAATTACAAATATCTCTCTCTTATTTATTATAAATCACATTTATAATATATATGATTAATATGGATAGTGCTATCCACATTATTCATATCCATGATAATTAAATCACAATTAATCATCTTGGATCTCTATTCTCATATTTCCAAATAATATGAATCGCATTCACATTATTCACATCTTTGATAATTAAATCACATTTAGTTATCTTAGATAACTCTCCTTATAATATAGATCAAAATATTATTATTCACGATAATTAAATAACATTTAATTATCAATTTTCTCAATGCTCGGATATACATATCAACAATGAAATTATCCATGAACTCTTTCAAGGATAATGTGCTTTCTCCACGGATACTTGGAGATAAGGACAGGGTGATTGTATTGTTCCGCGTATAGTGACTTGATACCCATACATTCCTTGGTTGGAGTTAGTTGCATTTATCTTACATTTATTTGTTATAATATTTTTTAATTAGATTCAAATAAATAGTTAACGTAAAAAACATATTGTAATCATAAAAATAATCAACATAACATATAATCAATGCGACATCACATCACATTTACCTTCCCAACTATGGTTGAGCATTGGGTAGGGCCGACCCGACTCAGCCCGATGCCTGGCCCGATAATACCCGACCCAAGCCCGAGCCCGGTCTTCTAATGGACGGGCTTGGGCCTTAAATCCGACCCATTGTAGATATCGGGGCGGGCTGGGGCTTCACTTAGCCTGGCCCTAGCTAAGCCCGAAGCCCGCCCTGCTATGCTACCCAACGGGCCACAGCCCGACCTGATTGTGTCCTACCATTCATGTGTATCCCTAATTTAGCTCGTCTCTTGTTTCTAAATCTAAACCCGAGTATTTTTGGAAGGGATCACTCTTTGAAAGTGTTATGTCCTTCTTAAAGTTTTATGTTATCCTCCATATTTTATATATTCAAACCTTACTTTTTAGATAGTTAAGTCATGTAAATATCTCAAATAGAAATATCGGGCTTTAGCATATGTTCATGAATTGCTACAATGCAGAAGCTGGGATTTATATAGTTTTTGTTTATGTGACAATAGTATTGTATAATATCTGGCTAATACAAAAATCACACTCTCCAAGGATAGAAACAAGGCTCTCGTATCCAACATATACCACAAAACACCTTTAATTTATAAAAAAACCCTAAAGATATCCTTCATATATGGTTGTACACAATAGAAACAACCATTGCAAATAGCGATGAAGGGCAAGAGGAAATCCAGTCCATGCTAAAGCCTGCAGGCCAAAAAATTAGAGTGGTCACGGGCCGGCCCGACCCAAACCCGACCCATTCCTTTAGGGGTCGGGCTTGAGCTTGAGCTTCAATATATAAAAAATAACGGACCCAAGCTCGGCCTGTAGGGCCCGCGATCATGTCCGGGCTCGGGCTGGGCGATAGTGGGCCTGGCCCGACGCTCATGCCTATTCCCAACCCTCTAACCATTGAAACAATAAACAGGCCCAACCCAACTTTATTACCGACCAAGATATTTCCCCACCTTAAGGAAAGCCATGGTGGATCAACGATAACAAATCCTTTTACCCGAGGAATATTTCCTCAATTTGGTCAAATCTCAAAGGTCAGATTCGCAATATCCCTATCGAATTCGAAAAGTCCGACACTCCTCTCCTCCCGATGCTATTACTCCCCCTTTCAGACACACTGCAGCTATTCCCTCTTCCCCTTCCAATTCTCGTGATTCCCCACTTCCTCTCGCTTGAACATCGCCATCTTGGATCCCCCGAGATCTCCCCCCTTTAGGATCCCATATCGCATTACCTCCATATCGCCGCCGCCACGCCCTCGGATAACATTTCTCGCTCGAAACCCAACTCCCCCATTCTTCCGGTTACGTCTCCGCACTCCCCGTCATACGATTTTCCCTCGACCTTTTCGGCAGCAGACGAGGATAGATCTCACGCGGCATTGGGATTTGGGGTGCGGTGGGGGAGAGCGTTGTCGGATAACAGCACCCAACCCCTTCCGTCGAGGTCAGTTGGTTCATCTTCCTCTCCTCCATCTATTTTAGGGGTTTTGATGATTCCTATTTCTCTCTATTTTTCGTTAATGGAGCAATGTTTCTGCTTTCTTATGTAGTATGCTTGTTGTCTCCGTTTCCCTCTATTCTTCTTCTTCTTCTTCCTATGGGTTTTCTTATCCCCTGTGGACCGACATTCCCCTCCACTTTGAAATAGATCTCTTTTTTCTGAATTTGGTTTGCTTTTCCTTTTACGTATATTCGGATTGTATACCGCAAGATCATGGTGTGTGCTGCCCCAACAAATATTTTTTCTTACAAAAAATGTCACCAATGGCAAACATATTTGTAACCAATCATTCATTATTTTTTTTGTTAAAAAATGCAAACCTGCAAACTCCATACAGAGACCGGACTAAGTGCCTGCATATGCATATCAACTTTCTGAAACTTTGATGTGCCACTCTTTGGTTTTTTGGTGCATGTGCATGGTGACTGATTTTCCGCTCGGTTCTCAAATTGAACTGCAATTTACTCAGAAGCCATGACGTGTTAATATTTTATGACTGTGGAAGTTGCATGGAAGTTTGATTTTTTTTGATTGCAGCTTGGGGGAGGGGCTAAGGAGCTTTTAGAGGAAGGATGCCATTTGTTATGCTGCTATGGTAGTTGATGTGCCAAGTACGGAAACCCAGCTTTCCACCATGAACTATTCTGCCTTCGGCGCTAATAATGGGAGCGGTACACCTTTGCAGAACTATTCCTCCATGTTGAGTGCAGGCATGGAGGATTATGATAGCGATGGCTCCTACTTTGCACCTCCGTAAGTTGGCTATTTTACATTGCATATGTGTGAGTTATATACTGATACTTTGACATTTGAGTTGATGAGTGTGCCAACTTTGAGAAGATTAATTATTTTTGGGATATTTACACCCGTAATCCCGAGTAATTTTGTAATTACCTCATGAACCCTCGATAATCACGAATTACATCCATGACCCCAAATAACCGCTCCGTTTTACATTTGAGTTAATCTAACCAATCATCGATCGAACTGCTGAAATTGATAAAAAAAAGAAAGAAGAAAAAGAGGACGGCTTCTAGGGGGAGGGGGGCGACGCTTGACTTGGTTTGGAAGGAGGTGGGGCTTGCAGAGGCGGAGGTGTTCCACCAGGGGGTCAAGCTTCCATGGGGAGGAGGACTTCGAACGGTGGCTGGTCTTGGCGGAGGTGGACTGCGAACGGTGGTGTGTGGGTGGGGCTTCGAGCAGGGGTAGGCGGGGGGCTTCCGGGAGGAACTTGGTCGAGGGTGGGGGGGGCTGGGGCAAGCGAGGGGCTTTTGGGAGGAACTCGGTCTGAGGGTGGGGGGGATGCGCTTCCGGGAGTAACTCGACCTGGAGGGTGGAGGTGCTTCCGGGAGGAACTCGACCGGGGGAGGGGGGTGCGCTTCGAGCAGGGGCAGATGACAGGGGCTTTGAGCAAGGGTGCAGACGGGGGGAGGCTTCGACAGGAGGGAGGGGCTTCGGCAGGCCTGGAGCTCGCATGTTGGGGCCGCAGGCACGGGGAGGGGAGGGTTGCAGCTCGTATGTTGGAGGCGGACACGGGGGGGGGGGGGCTGCTTGCCGGGGACGCGCGGGGCGGAGACCTTGGGCTTGCCGGAGGGAGGAGGGCATCATTTTCTTTGATCTACAAATGTCATCATGTTATAAATATGACGTTTTCGAAGGGCAAAATGGTCAACATATAACTTTTTCTGTCATAGTTAACGGAGAATTAAGACGGAACTTCACACAGGGTTATGCCATGTAAAGGTTAAGCATTATTCGGGGTTCTGGATGTAATTCATGATTGTTGATGGTTTTTGAGGTAATTACGAAACCACTAAGGATTATGGGTGTAAATATCCCACTATTTTCCTAAATTTGGAAAATTACAAGATTGCATGTCTCTGGGAACATAAGTGTCTTCTCGTTGTTATTTTGCTTGACACTAGTGATCGGTCCAGTTCTAGAGCTGTCCGTGCATGTTAATGTCGATAATGAGACCTATTCTGATTGATACCTTGGCAGATTATTAAGATTTCACACTCTTTTGCAGAACACCCTCAACCTTGTCTACGTCAGTACCATCAGAGATGACAGGCATCATACCACTCATTGACAGATTTCAGGTGCGTATCCAGTTCTGAAGTTATTTCGATGCATTTTTTATATAACCAAATCAATTTGAAGGACAATTATGATCGTAATTTTATAATTGGGACACCTGTAATTTTGGCTCTATCAATGTGTTTTCCGATTAACTTGAATAACTATTATGTACTCTTCTAATGTTTTCTGTCCTTTCTGTATCACAGGTAGAGGGATTTTTACGTTCCATGCAAAAACAAAATAAATCTACCAGCAAACGAGGTTTTTTTTCAAAAAAATCTCTAGGTTCTCAGGTTAAAGAGAAGTTTACATTAGAAGACATGCTATGCTTCCAAAAGGTAATTCTTGGTTCACCATTATATAGCAGTTTTAGCTTAATACATGATGCTGAATGGAAGTCATATTATGTAACACACGTTAGTTGAGAGAAATCTTATAGTTACCAATTTATGAGCCCTAACATTTCCATATATTGGAGTGTTAAGGAAGAATCACATCCGGGCCCACTTCGGTCTTTAACATTCGAAGATTTCTTGTATAGTGTGAAGAAATCAATGGAATGGATTTACACGTGAAGAACTTGTGGAGAAAAATAGAGAACCAATGGAATGAATTTTATTTATGAGATAAGGTTTCTTGTAGTGTGAAACTCTAGGCCAAATAGATGACAATTACAAAATAATCATCAACAAGATTCCTAAGGACCTAAACTAAGAAGGGTTTATAAAAAATATCTAACATTGAAACAAGCTAGAAATAGAAAATACATCATTGGCTGCATCACTAGTTATATTCGTCCAATGGTGTCCACACCCCTTTCAAGTTGAAGCATATCTATCGATCATGCTCAACTCGAAAGTCAACAATGAGATCCATTTCTTTGGAAGCGCTTTTGCAAATATATCTGCAAGTTGGAACCAAGGTTTAAAAAAGCGCGAGGCGGTCCGAGGCGTTTTTCCTAAAATTGAGGCGAGGCATAAGCCTCGAGGCGGTCGAGGCGTAAGCCTCAATTTTTTGGAAAAAAATTAAAAATTAGAGCAAAATACATTGAAAAAAGTATATGATAATATTAAGTTTACCCAAAAACACATTTAAGAATAGTTAAACACTAGTAAAAGATACAATACATAAGCGATGAAGACATTGTAGTTCAAAAAAAACTAATACTAAGATACTAATATATGGAATATCAAGTTCCAACTCCAACTTCAATAATTCTATATGAGTATTGAATTAAAGTCTATACTTAATACTAAAGTACTATAAAACCATAATTGTTAGTGTTCGAAGTAAAAAAATACCAACATACCTTGAATCCCAACCATTTATCTTGCTGGACGTTGTTGGAGAACCTTATGCATCCCCTCCTACCATATGATACCCCAACAAGACGGGGGTCTCGCTGCCCGGTCAGCAAGCCTGTGGGGGGGTCTAGGGGGGAGCAGGTGCGCTCCCCCCTGCGGGGGTGTGGGGGCAGCGCCCCCGGCGAAATTTTTTACTAACAATGTTAGTTTTATTTTGCTATTCACAATAAAATAAAATAATTATTTTACTTCACGTGTTTATTTTCAACTTTCTTCTTCATATATACGATAATTAATCTAACATTCACAACTTATATAACCAAATACCAACATCAAGTTGAAAACTTGCAACTAATATAAAATATTTATTACAATTCAAACTCAAATCTGTGTGTAATAGAAATAGTATGTGTCGGTGTATGATAAATGGAACATGATGTATACAAGATCATGGAGCTTCACTTATTTCAAGCAATCAATTCTCTTTGAACGCCCCCCTCCCCCCGACCCTTCGGTCTTACAAAAAAAGGTCACGTGCAAAGCTGAATTAAAAAAATATGATTTTTTGAGGCTTACGCCTCAGCCTCGCCTCGAGCGCCTCACGCCTCGAGCGCCTCAGGCGAGGCTGAGGCGTACGCCTCTTAAGATGTACCTGAGGCGTGCGCCTCGGGGCGTTTTGGGCTCGCCTTGCCTCGAGGCGTACGCCTTTGCGCCTCGAGGCGCCGCCTTTTAAAACCATGGTTGGAACTATGTGGAAATGTGTGTAGTATTGATCTTCCTTTCTCTTACATCATCTCGAATAAAGTGACAGTCTGCTTCAATATACGTGGCCCGTTAATGAAAAACAAGAATGGTTGCAATGTATGTAGCAGACTTGCTCTCACAACAGAGAGGAACTGTGTTGTAACCGGGAGCCCAAGTTCTTGTAGAAAGAGTCGAGCTGGGTAATCTCACATGAAGCTGGAGTAGCTGAGCCATCACTATGTATTTTACTACCACACTTGATTTGGTAGACTACAACCTGCTTCTTGCTTTTACATGTAATATAACCAAAAGAGGATCACTTATCCTTAGGGAAATTTGCGCAATTAACATTTATATAAGATGTAATGTTAGTGTGGCCTTTGACCCCATAGAAGATGCACTTCACTGATACTTCATGTACCAAAGGACCAAAATAATGTCCTGTCATGGTTGTTGTGGGTCTTCTCCATGTATTGACTAACTTCGCTTACAATATATGAAATATCATACCTCATGACAGTGAAATATAGAAAATTTATCCACTGGGCTTCTACGTCACACAAATCTTCAAACATGAGATCAGTTGAGGTGACATGTCTTTGTAATTCAATCGAGATAGAGGATAGTTTACATCTAAGTAAACCGGCGTCTGCAAGAATATTCTAATAGTACTTCCTCTGTGAGAAATGTAATCCTTCTGTCGTGTGGATCATCTCAATACATAGGAAGTACAAAAGCTGATCAAGGTCTTTTTTTTGAGGCTCAAAAGAAGGGGGATACACTCGTTGGTGGTCGCCCAAAACTATATATAACTAAAAAGAGAAAAAGGAGAGATACTTACAAAGGGGAAAGTGGGATAGAAGAAAAGAGAAGGCGAATGCGAATACAAGGAGAAGAGTCGCCACAGATAGGCCATTACCCTATCAAGTATACCAATCAGAAGTAAATCGAGTACCTGAAATAGTGACGTTTTCACAATAGAAACGTTGCCCCGAGAAAATAACCTCGTTCCTGGCAAGCCAAATGCACCACAACCGCGCGATAGGAGCCAAGAGGTTCACGCCTGTCCCTGTCCCTGTTCGACCAAAGAGTCTTGCAAAAGCCTTCGATATTGTCCGCTCGAGCCCAGGGCATATCGTCCACATACCCGCAACCAGGGGGAAGCCAAAGAAAAGATGATCAACGGTTTCGTCCTCATCGCAACATAGAGGGCATGAAGCACTGGTTTGTGGGAAAAACTTGGCACAACGATCACGAGTCAACAACCTCCTTTGACGAAGTAACCAAAGGAAGATGCCGATGCGCTCCGGCAAGCGCAAGCCCCAGAAGAAGCCACAATCACGCAGAAGGAGAGAAGACGTAGGCGGTGGAGAAGGGAACAGAGCCCGGTAGGCCTTCCGAGTGGAGAAGGAACCGTCCTTCCATCGCCAATGATCCCCCTACAAATTAGGCGTAGGAACAGTACTGAGAGCCACCATCATCATGACGAAATCATCCACCCGCTGCTCAGAGAAATTCGCAGAGAACCGAGGGCCCCAACATCCATTTGCCCAACACTCTGCGACAGACGCGTGCGTATTCGACGCAAGCGCGAACAATCGTGGGAAACACACCTGAAGAGGGCCACCTTCCGACCAGTCATCCAGCCAAAACTTGAAGGATTCCCCCGTCCCCAACACCGGGGTGAAGAGCGCCACATTCCTCTGCAGAGCGGCTGAGAAGCTGCGCCAAAACGGGGAAGAATGCAATTGCAAGGCCCCCCGCTGCAGCCCGAACCAGTCGCTGCCCAAGAGCACCCTTAGAACATTTGTGAAAAAGTTATCACCCTTTCCCCAGAGTCTACTCACCCATTTGAGTAACAAGGCATCATTACCAGATTCAGTCTCCGGACACCAAGCCCACTGAAGCGTTTAGGCATGGACACAACATCCCAAGCGGCCAGATGCATGCCCCTACCGTTCCCCTCCTTTCGCCCCCACAAGAGACGTCGCATACACCGCTCCAGGCGCAAGCGGACCCCCGCAGGCATTCTTCGAACAGAGAGGAAGTATACCGGTATAGATGAAAGCACCGATTGAGAAGGATAAGTCGCCCTCACCGAGAAAGCAGGGCCGCCCGCCAACCGGCAAGGCGCGACTCCACCCGTTCAGTAATAACACGCCAATCCTTAGTTCTGGTCCGGCCCGCCGATAAGGAATACCAAGATAAGCAATAGGAAGCTCCCCAGGCGAAGAACCGAGCAGCCGACCACATTCCTCCGCCTCCGCAGGCGACAGTCCAAAGGCACCACGTTGGATTTGGAGACATTAATCGACAAGCCTGATAATTCACAGAAGAGAGGATGCTCTCTTGCTCAAATGGGCGGCGAGAATTTGGGGTAAGGAGGACAATTTCTTGATTAATTGTTTGAGGGGTGCGGCAGGGGATGGCATCCTTTTGGCCTTTCGTGGCGATTATCGGGGCCAGGTCTCTATCTTCTGGCGTGGGGTGATGGGCGCTCTTTGTCGGAATCGCTCCCTATTCTCATTCAAGCTCGGCAATGGTTCTCTGTTTCGCTTCTGGGAGGATGACTGGACGGGAAGGGGACCCTTTAGTCTTCTCTTTCCCCCGTCTCTACGCTTTGGTCCCCAACAAAGATGTTACGGTGGCCGGATGCTGGGATGGGCGCGATTGGTGCCCTCTAATCTCTGAGGCTTTGTCGGACCAGCGGCTGCTCGATTATATCTCTCTCATAAGCTCTTTTGTTGATGCCCCTGTGCCTTCTGAGGGCAGGGATTACTTGGCCTGGAAGAATGGACCCTTCTCTACTCGTGCCGCTTATATGGCCATCCTTGCCCGCTCCCGCTGGGAGGGATGACAGGCTCTTGCGTGATTGCAATCTATTGTGAGCGCTCAGGATTCCTGAGCGTGTGGGTATTTTTCTTTGGCTGCTCCAATACTAACTCGTATCGTTGTGCACGGATGTTTCCCAACTCTTCGCCTCTCTGTGGTCTCTGTGGCATGGCTACGGAAACTATTGATCACCTATTTCTGCATTGCTGCTGTGTTGATGCGTTATGGGCCGATTTAGGGTGGCTGGATCTCTCTTCATTCGCTCATTTCTGCCGAAGCTTGTTCTGTGATAGGGGTCGGACCATGGCCTGCGCTGCTAGACCCAATCTCGAGGCTTTGGAGCCTGTGGCGGGGCGAAACGAAGCTATCTTTGCTCGTCAGCGGTTCTATTTGGAGAATGTTAGATCCACGGCCTCGGGCTTCCTTCGTGACTGGACCTCTTTGTAAATTTTTTAGCACCAGGGCTACGATCTCCGTTTACCCCCCTTACTTTGTTTTGTAATTTCTCATCTCCCGTTTCCCCTTGTAAGTATCTCTTTCTCTTTTTAATACATTGGGGTGAGCACCTCCGCGTGTGTCCCCCTTTTTTTGGAGCTTCAAAAAAAAATTCACAGAAGAGAGCAAGAGTGTTGGCCTACCGGAAACCACCTCCGGACCGCCCTCAATGAAGCAAATCGTATCCGTCAGCGAACTGGATCAAGGGCACGCAAACATCCCCCTCGCGGAACCTATTAGTAAGCCCCGCATCAATTACGCGGTACACCATGCGCGCCAGCACATCAGAGGCCAAAACGAAGAGGAGGGGCGCAAGATGACAGGCCTTGGCGCACCCCCTGCGCGACTGGAAGGATCCACCAACCGGCCGACCATTGATCATAACGGAAAGCGACACAGTGGAGACGCATCTACGCATCCAAGAGATCCATAAGTTTGGGAAGCCCCGTCTACGCAGAACGGACCACAGGAAGCTCCAATCAATGCAATCATAAGCTTAGCAAAATCAATTTCCATAGTACACCCTTCTTTTTTTCTTTTTTCCAATCCGCCACCATTTCAGACGCCACTACAATGCAGTCAGCGATTTGCCTCCCTTTTATGAATGCTGCTTTGAACCGGAGATATAAGGCCATCCAGAACCCGTGACAGACGCGTGGCTAAGATTTTAGCCACGATAAGATAGATTCCATTAGAGACAGAAATAGGCCGAAACTCCTCAATACGCATCGCCGAATCTTTTTTTAGGAATTAGAACAATATTAGCTCGATTGATGCGATCAAAGCCGAAGTTACCCGAACAAAATTCAGAAATGACTTCCATGACGTCTCCAGCAACAATCTCCCAAAAGTCGCGATAAAAGCAACAGAGAACCCATCAGGCCCCGGGGAAGAATCTTGATTTAAGGCCCACACAACCGCTTAGTCTCCTCCAAGGAGATGGACCGAATAAGGTCGCGGAGTCCGCATCTGAGATAGAGGAAGCGCCAAGGACCCAGCCAACGCCACCTACGCGAGGAAGAGATTGATGAGGTACGCCTGAAGTGATCCACAATGGCGCGCCCCACATCTCCTTCCCCGGCGAAATGAACATCATTGATAGAAAGTGGCCGCATCATGTTATAACGCTTCCGATTGCTCGCCACCCGGTGGAAGAAGGTAGTATTCCGCATCGCCCTCTTTAAGCCATTTTAACTGCGAGCGCTGACACCATTCAATTGTTCTTTTCGTGTCTCCTCCTTCACCCGAGCGTGAGCGGAATTGCGCTCCCGAAGTTCATCAAGAGAGAGCTCACGCTCATTCTCCAGAGAAATCAAATTGCATAATAACCTCCCCTGCCTCTGCGCGCACAGCAATACGCGCTTGCCTGGAGTTTCTTTTGAAGTCTGTGAGCACCCTCCGAAGCGAAGCAAGCTTCTGATCAAGTTTAGCTGCCACGGAGCCGGAGACGGGAACTCGGGTCCATGATCCTGAACGACCTATTTGAAATTAGGTTCCAACAACCTACACTTCTCGTACCGAAACAACCCACGAGGGCGAATACCATCGCAGAGTCCCAAATTATAGGAGAGTGATCCGAGAAAGATCGGGGGCGAGATGAACCGAGCAAAGGGGAAAGGACTCCAAAGTCTTCCCATTAGCCAAGAACCTGTCTATTCTAGAGCGAGAGGAGTTGTTCCTCCAAGTGTAGGAAATGTCATTTGGAACCAAGTTAAATAGCGCCAGGGCAACAATTACTTCAAGAAAATCCTGTGATCCCGGGTCGTGCCCACCCCTGCCGCGAGGCCGATCGGAAGAATGGATGGTGACGTTGAAATCTCCCCCCAGGATCCAGGGGAGTCCCTCAAATAAAGTAGCTGTGCCCCGCATGTCCTCCCATAATTCCCTTCTCAAAATATGGCACGTAGGGGCGTAAATACACGAGAACACCATCGGAGCAGTGGAATCGACCCGGTTTCAAAGCAACAGAGATCATTATGGCGGCCGACCATCATCGAACTAAAGGAGAGCTTTTGAGATCGCCAGGTCACAAGAAAACCCCCTGCGGAGCCAACCACATTCACCGCTCGAAATTCATCAAAGGGACCAGACCAAAAAGAGCGCCACGTAAAATCGTCAACATCTCAAAATTTAGTTTCTTGAATGAAAGCAACGTCGCAACACCATTCTGAGAGTCGCGAACCCAAGGATCGACGCTTGACCAAATCCCCGAGTCCACGGACGTTTCCAAGAAAGAACCTTCATTAAAAACCTCCGGCGTTCCCCCCAAGGCCTCCATCCCCAAGACCTCCTTCGTTTCCCCCAAGCCGCGAAGGCCCGCCTCTTCCGCCACAGCCTCCGCAAGGAGGCACAAGAGTGAAATCATCCGAGCGCCACGCCCAACAAGGGTGCGCCTCCTGTAAGTTCTCCCAAAACGGCTCGAGGAAGGGCCCTCCCCATCGACTATGAGCTGGGTTCCCGATGGAAGAATATTCGTCGAGAAGTCCGCATGAAGCACGAGGGAAGTCCGCACCGGTGTCCGAGGAGTACCAAACAGAATAGAGTCCTGACCTGAGCCGACATTGAGACGCAAGTCCTCAAATTGAACCATCAAGGAGTCGTGCAGAATGCCCTGAAATTCTGTTGAAGGGCCCGCGGCCAAGATCCGAACCGAACGGGTCCCCTACCCGCATGTTGTGGAGACTCGAGGAAGTACCTGATAAACAACAAGAGCCGACCCAATCTGACGGGAGAGAAAAGGCGAATCGACCTCGGGTATCCCTACGTTTAGGGAGACAGAAGATGCAAGCGATTGTCGCGGGACTCGAAAAGTCGCCTCGAAGGTTCCCTCTACGTCAGCCATGCAAGGGACGCTTCGGAAGAATCAACGTCATGCTCCACGTGGCACGGCGGAGACCATGGAAGGACATCGATATCGGTATCGGTATCGGTACTATGTCGATACCGATATATTGCCGATATATCGACGATATATCGACCCATATCGCCAACATCGTACCGAGATTGTGCATTTTTGCCTGTCGATATCCAATATCGATCATATCGGCAATATATCGGTGACCTGTCGATATTCGATATATCGCCGATATATCGGGATACGGCCTTCCATGGCGGAGACGAAGCGACGCACTCCTGGCCCGCGGCCCAGAGGACCGAGCACCATCGCCGAAGCAACCGTCCCGAGGGAGGAAGATGGAGAGCTCAGGGGGAAAACCGCCACCACCCAATCTTGAGGGATCCAAAGAAGGTCTTTCCTGGTGCATCTTTGAGCGAGCCAGCTGCACTCAAGGCGAACCCTAGTTGTCTTCAGTCCGCCTTGGGAGCAAGGCCATCGTCGATGATCGACAGAATCTCCCGCCACCGGCGAAACGCCTTGGAGAGAATGGGAACAATTCTAGCAAGAAAGGAACAGACGCTAGTAATAGCGCGGAGGCAGACCTCGGTGGAAGTAGACGCACCATCAGCCACGCGAGTCCTCCTCCCAAACAACTTCAACACACAACAGCGTATCCCGTTGCTCCGGGGATAGGGCCACGTACGCAGCAATGAGAAGAGTCCAACAGGAGAAGATCCCCATAAAAGTGAGGCCCAAGAAGATTTTGAATGTGCTGACCTCACAGCTCCCAGTCGACGTTGCCCCGCTGTGCCACCCCGACAAGCACCGAGCGACATCTCACGTCAAAATCCTCCTTCCCGCGCTCAAGCGAGACCATCCCATGCACATCATCGCAAAACATGACCTCCTTTGCCGACACCATTTTAGGCGAACCTGGAGTTGCACCGACAACCGGACCACCAACCGCCATCATCGCACTCGCCACCAGGGGGGTAACAGGGCAGCTCCGCACCACCAACCAGAAGACCTGCATCGAGGGAGCCCTCGTGCGACGAGCAGGAAGTGGGGATCCACCATGTGAACCCCCGAGGATCCGTGTACCTGTTAATCACACATTTGCACTATTATTCACATGAGATCGTAGGAGAAGTTATAGAAAAGCAGGGAATTTTTTTTCGTGCTGCAATAATTTCATCTGACATTCACATAAACATTTATAACCACAAGCTCATAGAACAATTGTCACCAAAATCTTATTTCATTTATCTTCCATATATTCTACAACATGTACAAAGTCTGAACAGTACATATAATATCTCAAAAATCTGACTGAAGAGAAGAAACATATTACATTATTATACCGAACAAAATTGACAGAAAATAGACCATACCGTCGGGTATAAACTCTATCTCCTGGAACCATGTATAGCTACTGAACTGCTACTTAACAGCAGGCTATTTGCCTGCCAAACATTTTTTTTGAAACCAAAGCGCTTCGGGGGAGACACGTCGTGATGTTCGCCCCAAATTTTATTAAAAACAAAGGAGGGAGAGGGAGGAGGAAGAAAAGAAGACAAACACCAGGGATCGAGTGGATCCCGGCCGAGGCCCCAGCCCAAAACCCAAAAAAACAACACACGACCACAGCACTACAGGAGCAACCAGTCACTCAAAAGCATCTCAACATGTGCTAAAACATTCTCCTTGTAGAATCTTTGACCCCTGAAAATCTTCGCGTTCCTAGCGAGCCACAGCGCCCAAATGCAAGCGAACGGGCGAAGCAACTCCCTCCTTGGCCGATCAACACTTGAGCGCATAGAGTCCCAAAACGAGTCGGCCGAAGATGCTTGACCCAAGCCACATTGAGGTCTCCCAGATTGTGGCAGAGCTCGGACAGCAGAAAAAAAGGTGCTGCAAAGTCTCCACATCGCCGCCACACAGCACACAATCCAGGGCGTCAGTCCCCGAGACAAACTTTGCACATCTATCTCGGGTCAAGACCCTCCCACGCCTCAAGAGCCAAAGGAAGAAGATCACCCCTCTCCGGTAATTTTATGCGCCACAGCCACCCAAGATCCTTGCAAAGGAGGTTCCGGTCAGAGGCGTGTTGTTGCGAGAGCACCTTGAACGCCCGCTTCGAAGAGAAGGGCGCCGTCGCGCCAAACCCAGTGATCCCTGCCAGTGGAGGGCTTCGGCGCATCCCTAAGCTGCTGCAGGAGGTTTAAGTAGTCATCAAAACGCTCGTCGGAGAGGTTGCCAGCAAAAGAAGGGAACCAGTCGGCCCCGCCCCAAGCTGAAGCCACCGACGCGCTATAGTCAGAAGCCAGAGCACAAAGACGGGGGAAAGAATTACCGAGAGAGGTGTCCCCCGCCCAGGCGTCGTGCCAAAAAAGGAAAGTGTTGCCATCCCCCAGGGCCGGCTTGAACAGATGAGAGAACCGCCTAACCGCCGAGGCGATCCCCCTCCAGAATGGGGTTCCAGAGCGCAAAGAGTCGGCGTCCCGCAGCATGTCCACTCCGATCGAAAGAGTATCCCGCAGCATAGAGGGAAAGAACCCGAAGGCGCTGCCCCAAAGTTGTTGACCCATTTTAGCATCAACGCGTCGTTGACCAGATCCAACCTTCGTATGCCGAGCCCACCATCGCACTTTCTTTTCGCCACCTCCTCCCACGCCACTAGATGGATGCCCCGCGACGCGGGACCCCTTTTTCCCCAAAGAAAGTTCCGCATAAGGCCCTCAAGCCTCCTCTTACATTCCCCACCGGGATAGCCCAGTTCAGAGAGAAAATAAATGGGAAATAGGGCAAGGACCGACCTATAAGCACGAGTCGTCCCCCCGGGAGAGCATAGCCGCACTCCACCCAGCAAGTCTTCTTTCCGCCTTGTCCATCACCTTGTTCCAATGGATCAATCTCGACCTTCTCGCGCCCAGCGGTAGACCCAGATAATCGATCGGAAGAGAAGAAGGGGAGCATCCCAGAAGCACGCCACACGCCGCCGCGGACCGCTCATCCCAAGCGAAAGGGAATCAAATTGGACTTGGATTGGTTGATCCGGAGCCCCGAGAGCTCACTAAAGATGGTCAAAGTGACCGCCATCCCTCTGACCTCCTCCCAAACCCCCCTCTATGAAGACGATGGTGTCGTCCGCATACTGGAGAGTTGGAGTGTTCTTGTAGTTGCAAGAGACCCCGATGAGAATCCCCGCGTGATCACCCTATCCGCCATCCTTGGAAGCACATCAGCAGCAATGACGAAAAGCATGGGTGCCAAAGGGCACCCTTGCCGAACACCCCTCCTGGGCTGAAAAAGGCTACCAACGATACGACCATTTAGCATGATGGAGAAAGATGCCGTAGTAACGCATCGGCGCATCCAGGAGATCCAAATATTTGGAAAGCCACGAGCCCGCAGCACCGACCAGAGGAAGTTCCAGTCCAAGGAGTCATACGACTTTGCGAAGTCCACCTTCCAAAGAATGCCCTGCTTCCCCGCCTCACCCAACTGTCGATCATCTCAGAGGCAAGAGCCGTCACATCAGAGATCAGGCGGCCAGGGATGAAAGCCACCTGCGAGGGATGGATCAGATCGTCCAGCACCACCGCAAGCCTCCTCGCCAGCACTTTCACAACAATCAAGTATAAAGCATTTGAAATAGCAATCGGTCGAAAGTCTTCAATAGCAAGTGGAGATTGAGATTTAGGGATAAGAACAATAAGAGCCCTATTGATCCCATCGAAGCCCAAGTTTCCACTACAGAATTCCGCCACTACCTCCCAGACCTCGAACCCCACCACCTCCCAGAAATCTTTGTAAAAGACAATAGGGAAGCCATCGGGGACCAGGTGAGGCATCGGCATTAAGATCCCAGACAGCAGGAGGTGGTCAAACTTGATTCGATCGATGTCGTTCGGGGGTCGCGAGGTGGAGGGCGAGGAGGCGATTGGGAATGCGGTGGCCGACTACTTCAGGGACTTCTCTTCGGTTCGTTTGCCTCGTCGCTGGTGCTGGCTGGGGGAGGATGTCTCGAAGCTCTCGTCCGCGCGTTGTGCGGAGCTGATTAAGGACATCGCCTGCCAAACATGTTAGGAAAGAAGAGGCGTCAGCGGTTGTTGGTACCTCCCAAAAAATTTATATAAAAATATCAGGGCATTTATTATGGTCAAAAGCAAGCAAGTAGAGAGGCAGAACAACTCAAATTAAAATTTAATTCTACTTGCAAATGCAAAAGGTTTTCAAATTTCTAGTAATACCTCTCATGATCAACCATTATCCCAACATTTCCCACATAAGTATATTTCCATGGTAACTAATTGATCATAAGTATGTATATTTTATTCTCATATTACTCAGAGATCATATTTGTGGATTTTGAAGATGAGATGAGAAGATATAATGATTTATTTAATTCTTAAGTCTAGTGGTATGCGGTGTAGTATAATGCATCCTAAGTAAGTTCCCAACACACCCACTAGCTTAATTAGATTTCGAATTAGATATAGTTACTTCCATTTACTCCAACTTTGATTGTAATCCCTTAAAACCTCAAGTGCAACTGTCTCAGATGTAACTCTAGATATGGATGATCTGGATGTAACATCGCCAAGTCTGTTGGCGAGAAAAACTCAAGCGGTGAAGAAGCCAACAAAAGGGCTCTTCCGTCTCGCCCTCTAATTGGAAGCGCGGTCCAATAGAGGGATAGGTCTACTCCCAAACTACGCCACTGAGACGGGTGAGAGAGAATATCTAGAAAAGTTGCTCTAGAAACCTGCCCGACTAGAACAGGAGAACGAGCTCGTACGTAAAACTGAAAACCAAGGATCCCCCGCCTGGGTAATCTTAAACAGTGGGTCAACGTAACTGGTCTAAAGTCGGGATCCCAACGAGGCGTAAAAACACTGCAAGCTTGCGTAAAAATCGAAAGAGGCTGGGATCCTAGACCCGCGCACTTGGCGGCCGCTGCCCGAACTGGGCTTCCTATCTCCCGCCCAGCTGAGGGTCACCGCGCCCTCGCACGGTCAGGTGTAAAGGTCACCATGACCGGCATGATTTATTATCAGTCATTACCACATTACCATTAGTTTTACTTATCTAATGGAAGTAACACATTTGATCTTCTTGTGACAAGGTAACAAAGTGCGTACTTTTCCTAACCCATTCAAAGACGATCTTACTTGTATTAATGGATAATATATCTTTTTTTCCCCTCATAGACTAGTCATTCATAGAAGATGAATATTCCACATTCAAGCACTTGGGTGATATATGCTTTCTACTGCTCATTTGTTCTTCAACGTAATCAGATGCCATGTGAATATGCCATAAGGCCCATCACCCCATTTGTTTTAGATGTAGATAAGTAGCTGAAGTGCAAGAGAGGGATTATGCACATCTTTTATGAAACAAAATTATAACTAACTCAAGTTAGGAAATGCTAAGCTCCTATCTTGCATGTGAGACTGGGTATGAAAGGGATGGGTATTAGACTACATTCTACCTTCTCAAGATGGAAGAGATTTAAAGTTGTAACATCAAATCGTGTATTTTGGGCTCCTGTTGAGTATTGAGACAACAATTCCCTAAAAGTGCACTTTCTCTACAGCAGTCACTAACTCCTTCATGAGATTCAGTCCAAAGTTTTCGAGTTTATGAGTTTATTGGGATGTTTGCAAACTAAATAATCGTCAACGAAATCTTCTTCAGCTCTACCTAGGATTTGCAGCGAGTTTCCACCTTCAGAGGATATGGAAGTGCATGCCATTATTATTGTGATCATCATTCTGTTTAACAAACATGGATTCAAAATGGATTCTAACTATCAATATCAAGTATGACTCAAGGACAACTCTACTTTTTTGACAATATAAATGTTGTAAAGAAACCAATAAAGATGACCTTATACTTAAGAAATTGTATAAAGAGAGGAAACCAAGATTGTAAGTATGATGTCTTTGTCTTTTCTTACTTATATATACATTATATATGTATAGATATATTTTTCATTCGCCATAGAAATTTATACCCCTTTGCATTAAGAAGTATTCTTTCATACAACCTGGAACCTCTAATTTCTATCCAATCAAAACATCCCACTAGAGTTAGCATTTGTAGTTCTCCTGGATTTCATCAACATCAGCAGAGATGATTTTAAGGATACTGAATCTGCACTATTTAATATCTCCCATAATAGCTTGATGTTGGATCTGACAAGGTCTATTTCTACCCCCAAATTTCATAATAGCTTGATGTTGGATCTGACAAGGTCTATTTCTACCCCCAAATTTCAGGAAATTTTTTAATGATTTGTATTGTATAATATATAATAAATCATATATTATCAACAGACACCACTATCTATGCTAATTAGGCATTCTTATTCTCTGATTATAGGGACAAAACAAGAAAACAAAATCAGATATATACTCTAATAAATCTGATTGCATCATCAATAAACCAAAAACAAGAAAGGAATTGAATGTATTACATGCATGGCAGCAAAGGAGGGAGGCTATGGAATTGTACAAATCATCCAAATGAACCTCAAACAGTGCACAAAGATCTTAGATTTAGAGTATAAGGCATGCATGATAGCAATAGGGTAGAAATATAATGTATACATGTATGGCAGCAAGGAGAAAAATAGGAATGTACAGAAGTCTTGGATTTTAGCATATAAGGCATGCATGGCAGAAAAACAAAGAGGGAAATTTGACATGTATGGCAGCAAAATGGAGGTATAGGGAGGTACCTATTTGTATCCAGATTTTCTGGAGAAGGATGCTGGATTGAACATGCAACAACTGCTCCGAAGATGTAGATGTTCCCAGGTTTCTTTGGCTGATTGGAGAATCCAAATGTAGCAGCAATTAGCTGCTAAACAACAGCTGCATGTAGCTGAAATGAGGAGAAGAGGAGAGGCTCTTGCTGGGAATATTGAAGAAATGGAGAAGAAGAAGGTGATGGAGCTCCAAATATGGCCAGAAAGTAACAACAGTTGTAATTTGGGTTGCTGGACAGCAACCTGGAAAGGAGTTATGGGCTCCTACGGCTGGAATGTTTGAAGGATTTGAGCTTTCATGCAGCACCTTCATCTGCTAAACTTGTAGCAATGGCTTGCTGCATGTAGTAGCAATACTAGAGGGGAGCTGTAGCAATTCTAGAGTCCTTCGAGAATCTCGGCAGCAGCAAGGAGAGAAGAGGGCTTGGGTTCCTTCTATTGGAAAAGAAGAAAATGGGATTGGGGGAAAACGCATGGCTCTTCCTTCGTTGGAGGTCTTTGAAGAGAAGCTTAGGTTAGTATAAATAAGGAGGCAAAAGACCTCCATAGAATGACAAGTGGCATAAAAATTTGGCCACATAGCCTACTTGTTGTGCAGTCTGTACGACTGTTCAGAGTCAACATAATTTAATTAATTAATTATTATTATTTTTTTAAAAAACTCTCTTTGTTTGAGAAACTTAAAGTCGACCGTATTCACGCTCTGGATGTCGGATTTCGACGCACCATATCTCGAATTGATCGTCTCTGTACGATGATCAATTTGAGTATAATATTGATATATTTTCAATCGAGTTTGGGTGCCTGAAATTTCGAGATACGGTTTCGATTTGGGGTTAAATTTTGTTATTTAAAAATATCAAACGACCTCCGATTGACGAATGATCAATTCCGTTGGTCTTGTCTCGTCAAATCGGATCTGCTGACGATCTCGGTTCTTTTTGTGGTTTCCGAATTTACGTCGTGGCTTTTCCGCGGCACACATTACGATGCAACCGATTTTTGATCGATTTCGCTCGAACGACTTTTGATTCACGATCGATTGATCGTTTTAGATTGTTTGGTATTGACCAATAACTTTATTGGATTCATCGGACCCAAATCGGGTCGAGTTCGGGTTTGGCGGATCCCGGATGTTACACACCACCTGAGCGTAAGAGCGAACGTCCCGCCAAGCGAGAGGACCGGAACGAGAGCCATGCAAAGCACGCACCTTGGAAGAAGAGGATGGCATCCCGGACTGCATATGGCGACGATCGCGGAGAACCCAACAGGACGCGCGACGGTGCCCCGGTTTTCCGCATGCAAAACATCTCGGAGGAAGGGGACATCGAGAAGCGAGATGTCCCCTCTCCCCACACCTGAAGCAACGCTTCGCCACCTTCTTGCGCGACACAAGCGTCCACTCCCCCTCAGCTTCACCGCCACGGCCAGCAACCGCTTCGACTTGAAGGACCACCCCCTTCCCCTTCACCTCCAACGAACTCCCACCGAACTTCGCAACCCCATCGCCCTGCGCACGTCCACCGAAAGTCGCACTCCCTTCGCGCACATCGCACTTCGCCCTCCCCTCGAGGTGATCGCACTTCGAGCTCCCCTCGCCCTTCGCACTCGCACCGCTCGCCTTCGCACTCACCCTGCTCGCACTCGCCCCGCTCGCACCGCTCATCTCGCTCCGTCGTTCTTCTGCTTCTTCTGCTTGCTGATAGTTGGGTGATGTCTAGGGTTTAGGGTTTAGATTTTCATCGTGTGCTTACGGTCTTTAGTGACAAATACCTTGGAGGTAGGTCTTTGTCCCAATAATGCATGTGCTGTCATCTCCTGTGATAACTGTTGAGATATTTGTATCTCTTGTTATCTATTTCTTATTTCTATTTTCTTTATGTAACTCTTACGTAATTAACCCAGGGCTCTTCTCCTATATAAGAGAGCCTTGCGTTCATTTCTTTTCTTACGTAATGACCCGATCTATGGCAATAAGTGCAAGGCTGGCGGGAGGTCTACTGCCTCCCCCCTACTACAACCACGGAACTGTGTAGTGCTTCCCCTGCCACGAGATGCTTCCATGGCTGAAGAAGTCTGAGATGTGGTAGAACTATCAGAAGAAATGGAGAGTCTGCTCAGCCGACGATATGCTTCCTCCATCGGAGGTATAGTGGCATCGGTAAGAATCTGAGCTCTAGCTGCATCATACTCAGGATCCAGTGCTGCTAGAAAGACTCTCATCATTACGGAATCCCTGTATGCCTTGAGTTGCTCTGGTGTAGTAGTCAAGGGAATGTAAACTGTGTAATTTCTCAAACATACCCTTTAGCGAAGTGTAAAGGGTATGGAGCGGACGATCATTTTTTTTTGAAACCAAAGCGCTTCGGGGGAGACACGTCGTGGTGTTCGCCCCAAATTTTATTAAAAACAAAGGAGGGAGAGGAGGGCGGACGATCATTCTGCTTCAAAGTGAAGATATCGTGCTGAAGTTGCAGGATCTTGGACTCATTCTTCACAGGAGAATATGTAGTGGCGAGAATGTCCCACATAGCCTTTGCTGTGGGCTGGCTCAGAATGTCATTCGCTATCTCCAAGGATATCGGTCCAGAAAGCCATACTTGTGCATACACATCATCTGCCTCCCATGAGGTGCTAACCCCAGTTTTGTCGACAGGCTCCTCATGTGTGAGGATGTGCGTCTTTTTTTTTGAATAAGAAAAAGGGGGAGCCCTCCCAAGGCGGGAGTCACTACACCAAAATATTCATTAGACTCCAAGACTTTTTGTTTGTTTTCTTGCGGGTCCTCTGTGTGAGGATATGCTTCTTGCCATTACATTGCATTAGACTCATGAACTGCATGGCCCATAGTTCACAATTAGTTTCATCCATCTTCACAATGGGCGTTGGACCTTTGAAACTACCCAGGGATGGAACATCTGCTTTGTTGTCTGACAGGATGACAGCAATCTCTCAAACTGGGGTTGCAAACTTGGACAGAGAACATCTACACAGACATATGGGAAGATGATTGTGTGTGTAGACTCATACCACAACCACTTCCATTCTCTGTAGACTCCTTCGGAAGGTAGGGTGTCTTTAGATGATCAAGACACACCCTAGAAGATCAAATTGAAGCCCAACAAGGGGCTTGAGATGGTGTTCTCGGGCACGCAGGACACACACGTACGTGGTCTCTGCCTCGCAAGTCTATAGGCGACCGGGTTTGCGCACAGGAGCGCGTAAGCGCACGTAGGCGCGGGAGACGGAGGCGTGCTAGGGCGCAGGGGCGCAAACGCGTCACACACAGGTGCAGATGCGCACCGCCGACGCGAGAGGCGGAGACGCGCTAGGGCGTAGGATGCAGATGCACGCGAGCGCGCTGGCGTGCTGAGCGCAGATGCGGAGGCGTGCTAGGACAAAGGCACGCTGACTTGTAAGGTTTTGGTGGGGGGCAAAGATTTAGGGCACATGCTCCGATTTAGGACCGCCGCTCTGATACTATGTGGAAAGGGAGAAAGAAAAGTTATATTGCCCGTAACCTTAGAGCTCTCTTATATAGGAGAAAAGCTCTAGGGAAAATTACATAGATATCCAAAAGGCAATATGAAATTACAGAATAACATATAAGGAGATATAATTGTCTCAACTAGGGTGATAGCGGAAATCTTGGCCCCCAACATATTCTTAAGCAAACAATGAAATCAATATCATTATAGGTGTATTTGGCTAAGTTCTCTCTTGACATTGGTGAATGCCTTCTTCGCAGGGATTGTCTAGATGAACCATTACATCTTGGCGAGAGAGATTTAACAGGTGAAGTCAATTCCTTGGATCGACTTGAATTCTCTGGAAAATTTTGGGCATCACTTTTTACGACTCAGTTCATGTCGAGTGCGTAGAAGCTGGAGCTTGTTTCTCGGCTATGGCTGGCACAAAATAAGATCATCTCTGCACGAAGAGGTTCTATTGTGAGAATGTTATTCATCATAGGAAGACGCTTCTAGAGTTTTGACTGTTGTAGCTTTTTGTTTAAACATTGTTAATAACTTAATATATGTGAGGTTTTCACTATTCTATGCAACTTTTTTTTAAAAACAGAAATATGATAGACAATGGTATGTTTCCTGAGATGATAGCCTTCAAACAAATATATTATTGTTAACGCATACATTAACAGTAGTATCTGTACCTTTCTTTATTTTGTTTTCCTCTTAGTATGCTTTATGTAATTTACCCATAGGCTCCTCTCCTATATAAGAGAGCCTAGGGTTCATGGAATAAACATCTCATTCACGTTTCCCAACATGGTATCAGAGCGACGGTCCTAGATCGGAGTTCTCGAAACCCTAACCCTACCCCACCCCACCCGTCGGCCTCTCTTCTCTCCCTCTCTCTCTCGGCGCTGCCAACCTCAGCCGATCGGAGGTCTCCTTCTCCGATCTGCGGTGCTCCTGCGCGCCTCGCGCATCGCGCGCGTCTTGCGCCACTCGCGCTTAGCGCCTCTAGCGCCTAGCGCCTCTCGCGCATCTCACGCACAGCGCCTCTCGCGCTTAGCGCCTCTCGTGCCTAGCGCGCCTCTCGCGCATCTTCTCTGCGCTCCTGTGCGCACTCCTACGCGCACTACAGCGCGCTCTCTTCAGCGCATCTGCGCGCTGTGCGACAGCGTGCGCTAGGGCACGAGATAGCGCCTGCAACAGGAAGCAAGCCAGTACATCACCTGCGCCTGGGCAGGTTCTAGTGCACACCTGTGCACCTCCAGTTGCCCACGCGCGTCATCTCCAAGCGCGCATCATCTCCTGTGCACCTGCGCGTGAAGGCTACATACCGCGTGTGCATACTGTGTGCGTGCGGATCGTAGCACGTGCAAATTCATGGGGATAGTTGCTTGAGGTCTACACATGCAACTAATCCCGTCTATGTCATTGTAGACAAAGATTATCTCTTGTCATTCGCTCCAGTCTTCCGTCTCCAGTATGTCAGAAAGCAAGGCAGATATCCCGTCTATTGGCGCATTTCGTGGTCCAGCGCCCATTGTAAAGATGGATGGTACGAACTATGAACTGTGGGCAATGCAGTTCATGAGTATGATGAAGTCTACAGGTAAGAAGCACATTCTTACCCAGCCCGAGCCTGCAGAGAAGACTGGAGTTCATGCCTCATGGGAGGCCGATGATGCATATGCCAAGGTGTGGCTATCTGGCACATTGGCTATTGAAATCGTCAATGACATTCTACATCAACCCACAACCAAAGACATGTGGGATATCCTGGCAGCGACATATTCTCAGGCGAAGAACGAGACGAAGATCCTGCAACTACAACATGATATATTCACAATAAAGCAGAACGACCGTCCTTTACATTCTCTCTATACATCATTGAGAGGGATGTTCGAGAAGCTTTATAGCTTCATGCCTCTTACCGCCACGCCAGAACAGCAGAAGACATACAGGAATGCGACGATGGTGGGTGTGTTTCTCGCTGCACTTGATCCAGAGTATGAGGCAGCACGTTCACAGATTTTGGCGGACTCGACTATTCCTCCCATGGAGGAAGCTTTTCACAGATTGAGTAGGATCACAGTGCCTTGTGCAGCTGCGAGTCAGAATCCCTCAGCTATGGCGGCCAACAGAGGCCGCGGTTTTCATCACCAGGGCCGTGGACGTACTCCTCGTGGAAGGGGTGGCCGCACTAGGCCAGCATGCTCATATTGTCACCGAGTTGGACATACTGAGGACACATGCTACTCGAAGCATGGATTCCCTACATCTGCACGAGCCGCTGAGCAGATAGAGCCCCCATCTGCTGCTACACTGGATCAACGATTTGATGATCTAGTTGCCCGCCTCAGGGGCATTATCCCACCATCCGGTCCAGCACCGACTACAGAGAGTCATACTGATGCTGCTGCTTCTGCCTCTGCCTCTACTAGTACTTCAGGTAGTACACTTGCACTCCACAATAGTAGATCTGATACATTGCCGTGGATCATGGACTCGGGCGCTACACATCATCTATGTGGCGACCAGAGTCTACTTACAGGATACACTCAGATTCCTCCAGGACGGACAGTAGTGATTGCCAATGGCACCCACTCCCCTATCACGGGTAAGGGGGAGATTAGATTGACATCTTCTATGCAGCTCAAGAATGTCCTACATGCACCGCATTTTTCTATGAATCTGTTGTCAATTAGTCAGATTACGAAGGATCTCCATTGTCGAGCTATTTTTGATCCATCTTCTTTGATTTTTCAGGACATCCGTACGGGCAACGTGATTGGTCATGGCTATGAGCAAGGAGGCCTTTATCGACTGAACCAGACCCCATTTGCTGGAACCACATCTTCTCCTGCTGGACAAGTATCTCCTCTCCTGTGGCATCTGCGCTTTGGTCATTTACCGCTTCAGAAGTTGCGTCTAGTTCTACCCTATGGTCTCTCTCACACACCTATCCAGTGTGAGGCATGTCAGTTGGGAAAGCATCACAGGTCGTCTTTTCCCAGTAGTCAAGGTCGGAGTAGTAACTCCAAGTTTGAGTCGTTTCATGTAGATGTCTGGGGTCCGAGTCGTGTTCTCGATCATCAGGGACACAGGTTTTATATTGTATTTGTGGATGATTTCTCTAGAGCGTCATGGGTCTTTCTAATGAAAAATAAATCTGAAGCAGGAAATATTATTATCCACTTTCTTAATGAAATTCAAAATGTTTTTTCCACATCTGTCAAGATTGTGAGAAGTGATAATGCCTTAGAATTGTGCACCAACATTCTAGCAAATTACTACTCCTCAAAAGGAATTATTCACCAAACATCTTGTGCTCATACGTCTCAACAGAATGGGGTTGCTGAAAGAAAACACCGTCACCTTCTTGATGTCACAAGGTCACTTCTTATTCAGAGTCATGTTCCGTACTCCTACTGGGGTGATGCAATCCATACTGCATGTTACCTAATCAACCGTATGCCTTCGTCTGTTTTGAATGAACAGATTCCTTTTTCACTCATTTACCCTGACAAGGATTTGTTCATTCTTACCCCTCGTGTGTTTGGGTCAGTCGCATTTGTCCATCAGTTGTCGCCTGGTACTGACAAGCTCTCTCCTAGGGCTGTTAAGTGCGTCTTTGTGGGGTACTCCAGAACTCAAAAGGGGTACAAGTGTTTTGATCCTGTGCGTCGGCGGTATATGATCAGTGCAGATGTTACATTTTTTGAATCTATTATGTATTTTTCCGAATCTGGAAACATGCAGCTACCACTCATATCTCCTGATGCCGTATTCATGGCACCACCACCACCATTGCCACAAACAACACCACCGTCACCGCCACCGCCACCACCACCCACCACCACCGCCATCGCTAGTATCCCCGCTACCATTCCATTACACCCGCAGGCCTCCTCCAGCTCAGGGTCCTGACCCGTCAACTAGCTCGCCTATGGTATGTAATGAAAATATTAATGTTGATGGATCTGACGACATTTCTCAGCAAGATGCATTACAGGGGCATGGTGATAACACAGATGATCTGGATGTTCCAATTGCTCTACGCAAGCCGAAGAGAAGTTGTGCCAAATATCCATTATCAGCAGCTGTGTCTTTTGAGAGGCTATCTGGAGACTTCAGGACGTTTGCGTTGGCACTTTCAGCTACAGACATTCCACGGAATCATCATGATGCTTTGCAGGATGCTAGATGACGGCTAGCAATGGAAGAAGAGATGGCGACACTTCAGTCTAGAGGAACCTGGAGTTTGGTTCCTATACCTCCAGATGTCAGCCCGGTGAGTTGCAAATGGGTGTTTACAGTTAAGCACAATGCAAATGGTTCCATTGACAGGTACAATGCACGCCTGGTTGCACGGGGCTTCACACAGACGTATGGGGTAGACTACCTTGACACATTCTCCCCTGTGGCGCGTCATTCCACTCTACGGATCCTGTTATCAGTTGTAGTTGCTCGAGACTGGCCGCTCCATCAGTTGGACGCGAAGAATGCATTTCTATATGGAGATTTGCAGGAGGAAGTATATATGCAACAACCACCTGGTTTTGCTGTTGAGGGGGAGTGTTCCAAGGTATGCAGGCTGCATAAGGCTATATATGGCCTGAAGCAGAGTCCCAGAGCATGGTTTCAGAAGCTCTCGGATCTATTCGAGAAACAAGGATACAAACGCTCCAATGCTGATCATTCCTTGTTTGTACAGAAAACAGTGAGATGTATCATTGTCATTATGGTTTATGTTGATGACATCTTGATTACAGGAGATGATGAGCAGGGCATAAGGCAGGCGAAAGGAATGCTGGGTAGTGAGTTTGTCACTAAGGATCTTGGGGTCCTTAGATACTTTCTGGGGCTTGAATTTGCCAGAAATTCCTATGGGCTAGTCATGTCACAAAGGAAATATGTTACTGATCTGTTGAGTGAAACAGGTATGCTCGAGTGTCGGCCTGCTACGACACCCATGGACCCCAGCATGAAGCTTTATGAAGATAACACAAAGGAGGTGGACAGGAGAAGATATAGAGAACTGGTAGGCAAACTATTATATGTCACGATCACTAGGCCAGATATATTATTTGCAGTGAGCCGTGTGAGCCAGTTCATGGAGCAACCATGCCAGGTACATATGGATGCAATACATATGATACTTAGATATCTCAAATCTTCTCCAGGTGCAGGTCTGCTTCAAGAAAGGAAAGGAGATTTCTATCTCAGCATGCGCAGATGCAGACTATGCAGGATGTCCCAAGGATAGGAAGTCCACCTCAGGGTATGCTGTCTATGTTGGAGATGCCCTAGTCTCATGGAGGAGCAAGAAACAAACTGTGGTAGCTAGATCTAGTGCTGAATCCGAATATAGGGCTATGGCCCAGGCTACTACAGAGATGATGTGGGTGAAAGCGGTGCTGACAGATTTATGTTTAGATGTACCACTTCCTATGAACTTGGAATGTGATAATCAGGCTGCTTTGTTTATTGCAAACAATCCTGCATTCCATGAGCGGACCAAGCATATTGAGGTGGATTGCCACTTCATACGTGATATGATTCAGAAAGGATTCATTGCCACATCTCATGTTACTTCAGAGAACCAGACTGCAGACATATTCACCAAGGCATTGTTACGAGGTCCATTTCAGAAGTGTGCTTCCAAGCTGAGCATGATTGATATCTATGCTCCATCTTGAGGGGGAGTGTTAACGCATACATTAACAGTAGTATCTGTACCTTTCTTTATTTTGTTTTCCTCTTAGTATGCTTTATGTAATTTACCCATAGGCTCCTCTCCTATATAAGAGAGCCTAGGGTTCATGGAATAAACATCTCATTCACGTTTCCCAACAATTATATATGGAATTTATTTGTCATAAACAAAATGTTTTTAAAAAGTTTTTTTGTTAATGATATGTACATCACATTGACTGAACAAATTAATACTTAAGCGATATTGTTGTTTAAACAGGATCCTATTCCAACTTCTCTGCTTAAAATAAGCAGTGACTTAGTTAGTCGTTCTATCAAGTTGTTCGACATCATCCTGAAGTACATGGGTGTTGATTTATCAGAAAACTCTATCCCTTTGAGCTTAGATGATCGTATCGATCTTATTGGAAAGATATTCAAGCACACGTTGAAACGATCTGAACTTCGAGATGAACTTTTTGCTCAACTATCAAAGCAAACTCGCAATAATCCTTACAGGTAATTATTGGTAGATTGTGCTTATTTCCAGTTTAACTTTTTTAAGTGTTCGGATAAGATAATGGCTGTTGCTTTTGAAGGAACGGGTTAATCAAAGCTTGGGAGCTCATGTATATATGTTCAGCTTCCATGCCGCCTAGCAAGGAAATTGGCGGATATTTATCGGAGTATGTTCATTTTGTAGCTCATGGTGTGAATTCTGATCCTGATGTTCAAGTCCTTGCATTGAATACATTGAATGCTTTAAAGCGCTCATTGAAGGCTGGACCAAGGCATACAACCCCTGGTCGTGAGGAGATTGATGCTCTTTTGACTGGAAAGAGACTCACTACTATAGTTTTCTTCTTAGACGAGACCTTTGAAGAAATTACATATGATATGGCAACAACAGTTGCTGATGCTATTGAGGTCGCATTTGATTCTCCTTTATTAGCTTTTATTCTTGTATAAATAATTGTTTTTTGAATTCCTTTTTTTGATTATAGTTTCAAAGGTTATAAATCTACACATAGGTTGTGGTTTATGTAGAAATTGTATCTTTTCATGAAGTAGAGCTGAAACAAAAAATGACATGGTAAGGATCATTTGATCCAAGCTGCGTGTACGGGGTATCTATACTACAATTTGTGTGTATTTGTGGGGGGAGGGGTGGGGGGGAGGAGAGCTAAGAGAACAAAAGAGCGTGGATGTCTTTTGTTATTTCCTTTTGCTCTTCTAAATTTCTTGCATCTACACTCAGTATCTATAATGCTTTTCTACGCCTCTTCCTATAAAGTGGGGGGTAGGACTCACAATAAATGTCCTCTTTTTTTTCTGAAAGAAAAAAAGGGCCTCCACCATATAGGTGTGTGCCCAAAAACTTCACCATTTATCATCGAAGGTAATCACATGCATGTAAATGTAAACATGTATATGGCAAAAAGAAAAACTTTCACATTCCAATTCTCAAGAATCTCAACTAATGGCCTAGCATGTGCTACCACATTCTCAATGTAAAATCTCTATTAGCGGAAGATCACTCCATTTCTTGCCAACAAAATTGCCCGCACCATTGCGACACACTCTAATCTTTCTCTCTTCGTGCTGTGCTAGTTTTGACCAACAGAGTCCCAGAAATCAGAGGCGCCCATATGGCATATAAATCGGTTTCCAAGCAGGTTCCATGCCTCCGCAGAGCCCACACACTCAATCAACTATTCAGACCAAACGAGCAAGTCTCCCCCCGCGTCCATGAGAATTCTCCTTCTTCTTAACAACCACATGAAAACCTTTATTTGCGTAGGAATCTTCCACCTCCAGATGCTCCTACAGTCTGCCACGCATTCCTCGGGGTCAAAAACTGTCGGACCCTTTAGCACCTTGTAAGCCTTGCGAACCGAAAAGCTCCCATCACACTAACTCCAGTAGTCCATGCCCTCAGTAGGCCACACTATCCAACTCTGCTATGACCATTGATGAATCTGTGATTCATCACTCTAAAAGTTGAAAATAGAGCCTTGTTCCCGAGTAATTAGAGGCATATTTCTACTTATATTGCATAATTAGCATTCATGCATGCAAGCATAATATCTACGTTTTAGCATTCATATTTGCATTAAATAAGAAGCCAATTTTTAGTGGGAAAACCCAATGTACATTTCCCGGCCATTCATCTTGCTGCCATGCATGCTAATAGCATATCCTAGATGTCCTTTTCTTGAATAAAACATGAAAAGAAGTGGGGGCTAGTTTATCATTCTCTTTAACGTAATCTGCTATGAAAAAATGTGATTAAAGTTAAGAAAAATTGATTAAAAAAGTTAAGTATATGTTTTCTGATTATATTTATTATGCTATCAAGAAAATGTGATTAAAGTTTAGAAAATCTTGTTTTTAAAAAATTACCTGTTTTCTGGTTCTGTAATGCTATCTAAATAAAAAATGTGACTAAAGTTAAGAAAATTTTGATTTGAAAAGTTAAGTATATGTTTTCTGTAAACTGGTATATCTGTTCTACTATCTAATTTTTATAAAAAATATATTGATAATAAATTATATACTTTACCTGCTGACAGTTTTCAATTAATAGACAAAGTAATTGAACTTTCAATATGACCAGGCGTCCTTGATCGATTTTCATTGATTTCAAAAGATTATGTATGAAAGAGAGAGTAGGTTGTAGCCTTTAGCATCTAGAGAATGGCCAACATGGTTTTGGAATATGAGAAGTATGGTTGACATGGCCTTAAAAGAACATCAACTGTGTATAAGTTATGGCTCTTGTGCCTTGAAAGTGATATTATATAAAAAGATGAATCATCTCGTCCTTTGGCCCAAACCCCACCTCTTATGCTACGTTTGAATTCTCCTCTCATAGTGGAGTGAACCTTTATCCTCAGTCTAAAAAGCATCCCTTTGAAGATTTCCACTGTCCTTAAAAGTAATATATTGTCGTTGTTCACTATGCTGCACATGTTCTGTAGAGTTTTGTGAGAGTAACATCAACCGAGTGTCATTGAGATATTGTGCTTTGATTGGCCACAAGTTAACTAGAGTGTCATCTTGTAACAGTCATTTTGAGCACATAGTTATTATTAAATGGCCGATACTCGCCCCCATAAAGCATTACAGATATTACTGCAACTTAACAGTATTTTCTTGTGAGCACCTAATGTGTTCTCTAATTACAAAGAACATCTGAAACTCATCTTTGTTTCATCCATCCTGATTAGTTCTATGAGTGACATCTTCATCTACATTAACATAGAATTCTGTAAAAAGCATCGTAAATTGTTCTGATCAAAGTACTAAACTTTATCAAATAACATCTTTGTGGGATTAATTCAAGATTCATGGATGACATGGTGTTGACAACGATGATGTTATGTAGCAATGAAGGTAATATGGATTCCACAGCTACTACACAGAAGGCCAGGTTGTGAATGTGGAAACTAAGTTATGTGGAAATAATCCAGGGACACTCATAGTCAGCCCCATTAAGAAAATATGGGATGTGTATGATATAGGTTGTGCTAGGATTAGATCTATAATATCACAATGTCCAAATTGCTAAAATCATTAATGACTGATAAATTAAGAGTGTGCCGGTCATAGTGACTGTTACACCTGACCGTGCGGGGGTGCAATGACCCTCAACTGGGCAGGAGAACTTGTAAATATTCACCTGTATATTAGATAAAATACCTTATTTGTATATATTTTATACTAACTCCGAATCTAATAAAACCAACTCTATTGTGTATATATGACTAACACTAATTAAAGAAAAATATCAAAAAAATACTAACTTGTAAAATTACCCAATAAAACCCCAATCCAAGTTTGAAACTAGGAGCCTTAAAATGTGCATATCTCTCTCATACAACCTCCGAATTAGGTCTACTCACTTTTAAAGTAATATACATTCAAAGACCTTCGAAACAAGACCAATTTCATTAAAATCGGAGCTCGTATGCAAAACTTGGGTTTTGGGACCCTTTTGTATATTGTACATATTGACCGTTTTGCCCTTCATTTATTTTCTTAATTATTAAAAATCAAAAAATTTAGATTAAATTGTAAATATTATCCTCATATTTTCTCTATTTTTATTTTGATTTCTCTTATTGAAAAATGGCAAAAAAATTACAAAAGATAAAATGCGGTATTTTATATTTATAAGGTACCACCCAAAAATACATTTTTGTACAGATGATTTCCTTTGATTTTCGACCTTTACGAAAGTTGTAGATCTCGTCGAGACGAGCAACTTTCGTGTTGATCACCTTTTGATTTAATCCCTTTTGTTATTTCTTTTTGAATTTTCTTTACATTTAATTTTTGAATTTTCTAGGAGCGACACGTGGCAGCTCCTGGAGCCGCCACATGTCACCCTAAATTATTATTTCGGATTTAATTTTTTATTATTTTCAGATATTATTATTTTATTATTATTATTTTAATTATTGTTATTTTTAGTAGCCTACTATATTATTATATTTAATATTTATTTTATTCCCCTTTTTACCTCTTCTCCCCTTACATGCATTCTACTCCTAGCCACATCTCCTCCACTCTCTCCACCACTCCATTCTCTCCAACTTCCCTCTCCTCTTCCTTTATATTCTCATCCCCTCCTCCATTGTTCATCATCCACCGATTCGAGAGAAGAGAGGTCGAGCCCCTTCAACCTACAGGTGACAGCTGAATGAGACAAGTTGAGCGACGACAACCTTTCAGGCGAGATCCGCGGCTTCACCATTGTCGCGTCGCGAGATTCCAATCGGACTCGCTCAAGCTTCGGAGCAACCGCCATCTCCTCGAGGCGACGACGGAAGCCGCACACCGCGACTCCACTTTTGGCGAATCACAGGTAAGTATCCCTCAACTTTTCCTTGTCATTTTTTTATCTAATATTTTCCTTGTTGTTTCATCCACAAATCATTAAACAAAAATCACACCATTATTTTAACCATTGACCACCACCAATTATCATCATACATCATCACCACATTTACAACCAAAACCACATCATCTACCATTTTCACCTCTCATTTTATTTCCACACTTTTTTCCTATATCTTCATTCCTGTTTACAAAAGAATTACAAAAAAACAAAAAAAAAACAAAGATCACAGGTTGGACACACACCATCCAGCCCGTCACCGCCGGCCGCCGCGCGGTTCGCAGCAGCCCTCAGGCCGCTGCCCGCTCGCCATCGCCGCGGAGCGCCGCAGCCCAGCACCTCCGCTCGCATCGACGCCGCCCTCGCTGCGGCTGCCCCCTCCGCGCGTCCCACGACTGCCCACGCGTCCAGGCCGCTACTGTCCCGCGCGCGTGCGCGCACCCATCCTGCGACCACCTCCACACGCTCAGGCTGCCGTGCGCGCCTTCACCGCCCGCGCACAGCTCGCGCCGCGCCTCCGCACGGCCACGCCTCCGCACGCACCGCGTGCCGTCGACACCCTCCACGGCTAGCCGCCAGCCGCCAGAGCCACGCGCAGCCGTGCGCGCCCTCGCCCTCTCTCCCCCGCCCCTCGTCGCCAGTGTGCCACGCGCCGCCGCTGCGCGCGTAGCCGCGTGCCGCCTCCGCGCGCCTCCTCCGCCCGCTCCAGCTGCGACGCTAGGCCCCGCCTCCTCGCGCGGCTGCCGCCGTCCTCCCTTAGTGCCCTAGCTTGGGGTACATGTTTTAACCATCGAAGGTCTTTCTCCCTTTTAATTTGTATTATTCTGTGAAAATTGCACTTTAAACCCTTCATGTTTATGTATTTTCAAAAGTGTCCCCGTGCACATTTCTAATATATTCCATTCATTTCTGTCTTGTTAAAACACCTCTGTCTTTGCATATTAATTTGGACAGTCATTTAGCATTTTTTTCTTTTTAATTAAAAATAGCTTGTTATAGAGCATTTAATTATTTATCTTGTGGCTATTTATTTACATTTTTGTGAGCATTTGACATTTTATTAAAAATCAGAGATTGAAATTGAGTAATATTTTACCCATTTACGCTTTGAAATTTGCAGAGACCTATTTATTGCTCCAAAAATTGTGAAAAATTATGAATGGTGCATCTAATTGTGTTTTAATTACTACCCAAATTTCGTCCAATTAGGAGTTATCTTGTGCATAAAATAAATTCTAGGGTGATTTAGGTAATTGATTTTTAATAAATTCCATGAATAAGATTTTTGAGAAATTTCAAAGCTCCTGGATTCCTTATTAAAATATCTATTTGAGATAAATAGCTCTCTCGATAATTTGCCTTCGTGGATTTATTAGGAATTGAATACCCGCAGTCGCTCTGTTTTCAGTAAAATATTCATAAAAAAAATCAAAAAGTGTCAAGGAAATTCCAAAAAAATTAATGTACCTTTATTTCATCATATTTAACTTCCTGTAAATTTTCATAATTTTTGCATATCATTTGCACGAAAAATTGCATTAAAACCCCAAAAAAGTTTGCATTTTTTATTTGTGCATTTTAAATCCAAAAATTCCAAAAAAATACATTTTGCATTAATCATTGGATTATGCTTACAGGAAAAATATCACTTGTCTGATTTGGATTAATTTCACATTAAAAGTAAAATTGGCTAAGTCGGTTATTTTCTTAATAACTTAATCCAATTCATATTTTGCATTCTGCATTTTTATTGCATAAAAATTTACAAAAAGAATTCCACTTGGAAAATCGTAATCTGATCACTCTAACTTGATCCCGAGTTGTTCCTTTGCCTCCTTGAGTCGACCCTGAGGCTTGCCCAGGCTAAATAAACATAAAACCGCACGTTAATTCATTCGACGATTAATCGAGTTGTGCGGTTATTTTTGATCGACGCGGATCTATCCGACTACAACGCACTCGTCAATGAGACATCATTAACAGGGTAGGTACGCGGCATGTCAACCATCATCAATTATTCTAATCGTTGATCAAAGAGATCTGATCAAAAGTGCGGGAAAATGAGTGTCCATCCCACGACTCCACCACCGAGCAATTCAGATTAGTAACCAACGCCATAAGGTGTGGGAATCTATCACCTAACACCCCATTTTCACTTTAGTCATCTGCCCAAAAATGAAAGCCAGTACCATCTCCCACGATTGGTCTCAGGAACGGACGAATCTCTTGTGCCACACTGCAAATACCATGCCAGAATAAAGACGGGCATGTCCCAGGTCCCCGAGGCCGGGGATGGTGGAACCAAACCTGTAGATCTTCCTGATCAACGAGCAAACCAAGCTATCGTAATCACCACAGATACATGTGATTCACCTGCCCAACAAAGCTTTGGTAATCTCATGGCTATGTACACCAAGCCTACCATCCTCCCTCAAACGTTTCACAGTTTTCCAATCTACCAGTAGCATTCCATTCGTATGTTTAGAGGACAACAAGAAGAAGCATCTCATGATGCTCTCCAGTCTCCTCCGGACACCAATGGGCAAAAGGCTGGACGAGAGGAAAAAAATGGGGATCACAGACATAACCGACTACAACAACACTAACCTGCTACCTCTCGACTAGCATATAGACTTCTACTTCGCAAGTGAGCGAGGAACGATGCCATCTTGCGTATAGCTTAACCTCTGCAGCACCCATGTAGAAAGGTACAAACTCTGATTTCTCCCTGTTAGGCATCAAACGGGAAAACTCCTCAAATAGATCTAGCACTATAGAAAGTCCTCTACAACTTTTTGAACCTCTCTCTGTGAAAAGAATCGTGTCGCGCGCATACTGAAGGATCGTGATAGAGATCTCCTCCCTCGAATAGCTGCTGCACATCTCCCCAGCCACCGCGCGGTTAATTGTAAATGCTAAGGCGTTGCTCGCAAGAACAAAAAGAAGAGGGGCCAACGAGCACCCTGACGAATCCCACGTTGTGACCGGAAGTGCCCACCTTTTGGCTGCCCATTCAGTAAAACCGCGCAAGACGCGGTTGTTATGCATCTCTTCATCCAAGGAATCTACATATCCGGGAACTCACGCTTGTATAATAGCGCCCAAATGAATCACCAGTCCATGCAGTCGTATGCCTTTGGGTAATCGACCTTCCAAAGAGCACCTTTTGTCTTCCTTATGCGCCAATCTGCTACAATCTTGGACACCAACACCGCACTATCCATGAGTTGCCTGTCTAGTAAGAAAGCACTATACACTTGTGATATAATACTACCAAGCACCCATTACAACCTATTCACCAATGCCTTTGCCATAATCAAGTAAACGTCTAAAAGAGCAATCAGACGGTAGTCTTCAACTCTTGTGGATTCATCTTTCTTGGGAAGCAAGAAAATGAGAGACCTATTGAGCCACTCAATGCCACGGTTTCCCTTTTAAACACCACCACCACCTCCATCACTCCACACTGATCATCTCCTAGAATTCCCTGAAGAAGAGGATCGAGAAGTCGTCCGGTCCAGTGCAATCATCTGCATTTAGATCAAAAACCATCTCCCTCACCTCCAACATGGTAAAACACCGAGTCACATCTTAAAATCCTCCTCGGAGTTGGAATTCACTCCAAATCCCAGCCACCTAGAACCACCTTGCGGTGCACACCTACTCATGCTCCAAAAATAGTCCATGACTGCCCTTGCAGTCTCCTCCTCCCTACTAAACACCTCAGCTCTGACCTCAATCGAGTGAATCATGTTTCTCTACCGCCTCCCATTCGCCACCGCATGGAAGAATTTTTATTAGCATCCCCCTCCTTCAACCACTTCTGATAAGACCTTTGTCGCCACTCTGTCTCCCTTTTCCTTTCCTCTTGCAGGATCCTCTGCACGACCCCTTTGCTCATCAACTCTTCCTCATCCAAGTCCCTAGTATCTTCCGGCAAGTTCAGCCTCACCACCTCTTCATGAGCTTCGTTCCTCCTCAACTCCCTCACAACACGAGATTCCTTCTTGAACTCCATCAATCTTCGGTGCAAAGCAGCTAGCTTCAGGGCTAGCCTGACAGTAGCTGATCCATCCACCACCGGCTCAGTCTAGAAGGAAACAACCATGCCATGAAAACCACCATTTATCAACCAACACTGCACAAATTTGAATATAAGAAGACATTCCTCTCTGGCTACATGTATTCATTCATGACGATGTATAATTCGATCTTGACTTGGGAAAAGAAGTAACCACCACCAAGTTGAACATCTCCAGTGCCTCAACGAACATCAGAAAACGGTTAATACGTGATCGGGATGATGTGCTCCTCCAAGTGTACAATTAGCCCTATAAATGATCTCCGGTGCAAATTCCCTCACCACCTCTGCAAAGATACCAGATCTAGGGTCTTGAGCACCCCGTCTCTCGATCTATCCTCTGCCAAAATCATGACATTAAAATCACCTCCCACAAACCAAGCCTCCTTCGGAAATATCCCTCTAATATCCTGTAACTCATTCCACAAGACTGTATTCGATGAAACACCTATCATGTCGTAAGCCGAGGTCACCACAAAGCTAGATTGCTCCCTCTTGCTTGCCAAAACACGGTAGCTGCCCCTGAGAGGCAGCAACATGGTTGGAAAAATTACGCCAACACCCCTGCCACAGCATGGTGGTGCGGTGTACGAGGGCATGCATCGTTCGCCCACGTTTTGGTTGCCTCTTGGCCGTGCGCCTGCCATCGTAAGCAACTCCATGTACGGTACGACCGAACCAGCATGACTTCATCAATTAAGTTGAATAGATCATCATTTCGAGCAACAATAATGCCACCGGAACTACCACTAACCAACATAGATATGAAATCGCTGAGATGAGATCCAACAACGTAGCTCCATCTCACAGACTCCCATGACTCAATCTTAGTTTCCTGCAAGCATGCCACATCCACCTTCCATGTAACCATTAACGGGGGTGCTTGTCCCAAATCCTCTTTGACGGCGGTGCTTAGATGCTGTACGCTTCAGACAGTTTGAGTTCGAAACGATTGCGTAATCCTTTCCTTCCATAAACCTCCTGTCGCAAAACCCAATGGTATGAGGTTTCTCAAGAACCTATGCCAAACTGACTCCTCCCTGATGACCCACCGCTAAAGGACGGAGAAAGGTTTCTCGCCTGCATCACCACCAGAGCAGGTGACAGAGACATCCATCCTGGAGGCATCTTGCCACCTCCTCCCAAAGAGGTGAAATTTGGATCTCCCAGTTAGAGGAGAGTCGGAACCCCCGAAATCTGGCCCCTTGGAACTCCCGATGGAGTCACGCTTGGATCTGCATCTGGGATCAGGTTTTTACCCAGGTTTGAACCAAAATTTTCAATCGGCCACTTGGTGACCTTTGCGGTTGGGTATATGAGCGTAGGCCATGGCCCGAGACCGGATCCAGAAGTCATCTTGGTTGTTGGGCTGGGAGAAATGGAACCCGATCCATTTAGAACCGAAAAAGTGCACGGGGAACCGAGGAGCAGCACCTTCAAGAAATATGTGGTCATCAAACTAGATTTGGCTCCTTTTGCTGCCGCCGAAGCTGCTTCGACTCCCGCGGGCTTTCCAGATCCTGAGATTACCATCCTAAGATTTTAAACACGATCCTGTTGTTCTCCAACCAATCTGACTTATTTGAATTACTACGTGAACTCTTACTCATTATTATTCTAAGTTAGCTGTTTTCCTTGCAAATGATTGTACATACCATTTCATTGTAACTGTTGAGCTCAAATATGCAGTCTTAGTCAACCTGGTTGTTGTCTAGATACTACGCTGATGTGATAGTAGTAGTCCAACATTATCTTTTACCAATAATTGCTGGGTTCATTCTCATGAAAAGATGCTTCCCATGTCATGGGTGGTAGGAACACTTGAATTCATGGAGGTTCAGGGATGAATTCAATCACATCCAGGACAACTCAATACATGGATATAGTTGACCACTTCTCTGTTGTGGTTTCATGTAAGAGGCTAGTTAGTTGAACTTGTTGATGTGCATCTCTCTAATATGGTACGAACGACAGTTTTGTCGGTCTTAAGGAGTGTTGAGTCGAGAGCATGCTTATTAATGATTCGGCCATTTCATGCAGTGTCTTGACCAATTCATGCAATAAGAGGGCAATTAATAAAGATTATAAGTTGAAGGGCTAAAGGGCGATGTTTGCGTTTTCTTGTAATCTTGAGTGCAAGTTTTGGTAGAAGTTTCCATGTTGATTGGGTGTTTGCGTGATGGCAAGGTGTTTCACCTTGTACAGAGGATGCGGTATTTGCGTTAAGCAATGCAGTTCTGTTGTTCCAACATAAATTTTTCTGGAGCCAGTTTTGTTAAATAAAAGATCTTATTGGAAACTTAACTATATGGTACAGCAGGTGTTACTTTTTAATCTATGGTGCTTTTAGTTCCACCTTCTTGCTTGTGATCTTATTTTTACTTTTTGTAGTTCTAATATATAGTATCCTTCAGGAGCTTGCAGGGATAATTAAACTGTCAGTTTATTCCAGCTTCAGTTTATTTGAATGCCGAAAGGTTGTTAGTGGCTCCAAGTCTCCCGACCTTGGCAATGGTATTCATTGTGCATCTCGGTGTTCAAATTTTTTGTTGAGAACATCCTTTGTACTTAACACGTAATGATCTACCATTGTCAAATTTTATTTTCTGCAGAGGAGTATGTTGGACTAGATGAAAACAAATACATTGGAGATTTGCTCTCAGAGCTCAAAGCGGCTAAGGATCGTAGTAAAGGAGAGATTTTACACTGCAAACTTGTATTTAAAAAGCGTTTATTTAGGGAATCTGATGAAGCCGTAGCTGATCCAATGTTTGTGCAATTGTCTTATGTTCAAGTGTGTGCTCTCATTATATTCTGCAAAAGCCAAAGTTCAATATATTAGTTGCTAATGTCATATTTTTAATTGATGTGCAAAACGGGATGCTACAATAGTTGCAACACGATTACATTTCTGGAATTTATCCTGTGGGACGAGATGATGCCGCGCAGTTGTCTGCATTGCAGATCTTGGTTGAGGTTGGAATGATAGGAAATCCTGAATCGTGCAGGTTAGTAATCCAGCAAACTTGTTTGACATATTATTTGTGCTTCTGTAGCTTGCGTTCTTTTGGTTGATTTTGCTTTCTTAATCTTAAAATTTTACAGGGAATGGGGCACCCTTCTTGAGAGATTTTTACCTAGACAAATTGCAATTACACGAGCTAAACGAGATTGGGAATTGGATATAGTCTCTCGTTACTGCCAACTGGTATCTTGTTTTATTTCTCATTTTTTTGAAAGAGGTTTTATTTCTCTGTGCTTGTATCATCGAAACCATGTGAAATTTTTAGTTAATGCTATTGTTTAACATAATTTGAACGGGTTTTGCTTCTCCAAAAGTAGGCTGTTGGTTATGATTTTATGTAGTTTTGTCTCTTCCAAGAAGGCTATATCTGATGACCAAGTATCGTACTGATTACCAACCAAAGCCCTTTTTTCAAACCCTCTCAGTCCCTTGACATTCTACGTCAATCTTCATTTTTTGAAACCTTAGTTAATATATCGTATGCAACTGTCTTTTGGAACACCTCATCGATTACTTGATACCCTCCCCTTCCCCATTTGGGGTTTAGTCTCTTTAAAACAGCAATATGAAGAAAAGGTGTGCCTCCATTCAATGATGCCCTAGACACGCACTTGGAAAACACCAAAGGATTTAAGAGTAAAGTCGAATATGCCTGTAATGTAATGCTGCTCGATTTGATTGCCATTACAAACAACAGTGACTTAGTTAGAAATCATGGAAGCATCCTATGGTTGCACCATGGTCGACTACCTATGCCATTATGAAGTAGGCACTGAACATGAAGCTATCATTTAATCATGCCATCCTCTCATGGGATCCATGAGACCATGATTGATCTACCTCATAGACAAACAGTAGATTGCAACAATCACATGACATCGCTAACAAACAATTTGACTAAGGCATCACAAGTCGAACTGGTGATCGCCTAGAGACCATCCCTATCACCATGTTGTCCCCAATAGGGCTGTCAAAAAAATCTCAGGTTCGCTTTGATAAGAGTCCAATTTGGTTGGACATAAATGAATCGAACCTTAGCATAGCTTTGGGCTCATTTATATAAACGATTCGAACCTTAAAATGGTAGGTTCCCTCATGTTCGATTCGTTAATAGTTTAATATTAGTAAATAAAACATGATCATCATTTTTTCAGCATTGGAAAGTGCGAGGATGAGTGCGGGGAAGAGAGAGCGGGGCTCAAGGTTAGGTGCGTCAGGGACCCCCGAGGAGCAGAGGGTCACTAACACGAGGGTGAGTGAGAGGAATGCGGTGAGCATGAGAGGGAAAGGGAGTGGGATGTCGGAGGTCCCCCTACCGTCGGGGGAGGCCCTCTTGGGGATGCCTCTTGGAAGGTGGGTCGACTCTAGCAACGTGTAGTGTGGTTGAAGGACAAAGGTGGTGAGGCGAAGGATCGATGGTGTTTCCGATGTCGGGCGTTGAGCCTCCTGTCAAAGACTTGCCTCGCTTCGGAGCCCTTGTGCTTTCGATGCTGTGCTCCTGGCACTGAAGTATGGATTGGGAGGCGATGAGGTTGAGTAAAGAGAAGACCGTCACAACAGAAAAAGCTAGCGGTCGACAGAGGCTACAAGAAGATCCGCTATTGGATGATATGTAAAACTTATTGCTGCGCTTGCCGTAGGTGCACTGCAGGAGCAATCCTTGCTCAGGTTCGTGATTGGGAGCAGAGGGCCACCAACACGAAGGTGAGTGAGATGAATGCGGTGAGCATGAGAGGGAAAGGGAGTGGGAGGTCGGAGGCGCCCCCTGACGTAGGGCGAGGCCCTCTTTGGGATGCCTCTTGGAAGGCAGGTTGGCTCCAACATCGAGTGTTGTGGTCCAAGGAAAAGGGTGGCGAGGTGAAGGATTGGTGGTGTTTCCAATGTGGGGCATTGAACCGCCTGTCAACGATTTGCCCCGTTTCGGGACCCTTGCGTTTCCGATGCGGTGTTCCTGGCCACTGAAGAATGGATTGCGAGATGATGAGGTTGAGCAAGGAGAAGACCATTACTACAGAAAAAGCCAACGGTCGATAAAAACTGCAAGACTCTATCGGATGATATGGAACAACTTATTGATGAGCTAGCTATAGGTGCAATGCATGAACAATCCTTGCTCGGGCTCATGATCGACAAAGGGGACTAGGAGGTCCTCCTGGAGGTTCAGGAAAGGGTGGGTTCTGCGATGTTTGCCAGGGCAAATGTGGACATCATTTATATCAGGGGGCATTACGCTCGAGGGGGCTATCGACTAAGGGGGCATGGATTATAATGGGAGGGGCGCTCTCGACAGGTGTCTGCCTCCGGTGATGCGTGGTTGGACTGAGTGGAGGAGGACAAGGATGTTGGATGGGGCTCCTAGTGCCTCGCTTGCTTCCTGGAAGGCAAAGATTCTCAGGGTTCCATTTAGGTGCAGAAGGTACGATGTCATTTGCGAGGCGATCAAGTTGGCTAGTGAGCTTGTGGAGATTTGCTCTTCTGTCTTAAGATCGGGAGTGGAATCGAAATGGTGGTCAAGATGCGAGGGAGGAAGCTTCTGATCCCATTGAAATCTGCCATCTGGCTCGGAAGGAGATCCATTTGTATCTGGTTGATGCGATGGAGGATGGATCGCACGGGGGTGCTCCGTCGCGGGTGGAAGAAGTGGCGGTGGTAATGCCCACATCGGGGAGGTAGATGACCGTGGGGGTTCCTTAGTATTCGAGCATTTCTCCGACATTCAACGACGACACAATTTCCAAGGTGGATTGTGGCAGTTTGACAATTGTTGTCCCTTTGCCTGTGCTCGAGACCGCCTCGAAGACTTCCAGAGGAGTTGAAGTGATGGCCCTTTCTTCGGGCCCTCTTTCCGATGTGGTCTTTGTAGACCCTATGGATACGGGGCATGTGAGACCCGATTCTTAGGATTCGATTGACCATTCGGGCTTCAATCGACCAGATTGTCTACCCGAGTCCGGTTTGGCAGTTCTAGATCTCATAGTGGACCCTCCGGAGCCCCTGATCCTCTGATCAGAGGTGTCTGAACTTGAGGAGTTCTTTGATCCGATGAACAACCAGCTTGGATCTAAGGTTGGTGGTGAAGACGCGACGACCTGGGTCGTTGAGGTGAAGCCGGTCCTCTCTGCACCTCCAGTTTGGAAGAGCCCAATCGGGGGTAGTTGGTTGCGGTTTCTCTCGGATTTTGTGCCGGAGGAGCAGCTGGGATCCTTCAGGGGTGTCAGAGGGCTTGACCCTCTGAGTTGTGTGGGTTTGTTGGGTGGAGAGGATTATCCTCTGCGATGTGGTGGGGGGGGTATAACCCTCGTGCCACGAGCTTCTTGCTGAGTGGCCGATCTACATCAACGTGATGCTTTGCTGGACAGAGAACTTAAGTCAGGGTTGGCGCCATGGCACAACAAGGTGCGTGGTGGCGTCTATAAATACATAACAAATATGAGGTATCAGGGTGTTTGAGGCTTCCAGGATGCTTTAAGGGGTGCGAAGCAGCAACTACGATGTTTTTCCAAGGAAGTGGGCCGATGAATTGGAATGGGAGAAGAGAAGGCTTGAGATAGTAAGGGAAGAGGTACCTGAACAGGTAGGTGGTCCGGAAGTCGAGGTCAGGAGCATGGTCGCGATTGATTGTCTAGAATCGGCAGAGGTGGATAGTTAAGAGGAATCTACATCGGAAGGCTCGCGGCCTGAGCCACCAGTGGTTACTTGATCTGTGGCCAGAAATGCTTTCGATTTGGCAATTGTACAATGCGTCGGTATTCAATTTGTGGGGACCCTCTCCTCGAGTCCTCAATGAGATTACTCCCGTGGAATGTTCGGGGACTGGGTCAACCGGACAAGAGGTTGGCAATCAGTGCCATGGTATTGGATTCGAGAATTGATGTTGCCTGTTTTCAAGAGATGACCCGTGGGATGATGTGAGATGGGATTCTGGGTCGGGCCCTCGTCTCACAGAGTTCTATGCGGTGTTGGTTGAGGGCAGTGCTGGGGGCATCGTAGTTGCATGGAATGGGAGTTTATTTGACCCGGTGGAGGATGTAAGTCCGGTGTGCTCGATCACGGTGCTTCTGCGCAGTGAGGCTGACCGATCACTCTTTGTTATCACTTCCATGTATGGTGTCTCGGGTTGCTCGCAGAACATTACTGCTTGGATTAAGTTGAGGAGCATCAGGGAGAGATTCGTGGAGATGGCTTTGGTGGTTGGCGGTGATTTCAACGTCACACTTTTTGCGGATGACAGACCTGGGAGGAGGGGCGTACACGATCCTGTCTCTGGCCTTTTCTCGGAGGCAATTGCAGATATGTGTTTAGAGGTGGCCGACGCAACAAACTGCAGGTATACCCAAAGGAGCTCCTTTTCTAGATCTTGTATTGACATGTTTCTCTTGACGATAGAGGCCCTAAAGATGTTCGGCTTGGCGGTTGTCGCATCGCTTCCTAGGTCGAGATCGGATCATACTCCCATATGCTTGGATACGTGCTGAGGTAGGGGTGCATCATCCTATTCCAGGTTTGAGTAAAGCTGGATGCTGGAGGATGGTTTCCGAGTTTCAGAAACACACATGTATGCGGTCTTCTTTCAGATGAGTATATGTATGCCATCTTTTGTCGTAGTCCCCATCATTCTTGTTTTCGGCCAGAGTTTTCATGTGAGCCATAGAGACTCCACAGTAAAGGACCATTCCCTATGCCATGTTAGCAAGGGTTTTCATGTGGTATCATAATGACTCCAGAGTAGGGTACCATTCTCTGTGTCAGATGGGAGAGACCCAGTTCTTCGACGAGGAGACTTTTTCAGACTCCATTCTCCAGCGATCGTGGACTCCGACGAGGATTGCACTTCCACGACCTTTTCAGTTCGACCCTTTTCAGAGATGGAGCAGTTGTCCACATGTTGTGGCGGGCCAGAGTACTCTGATAGGGAGACTCATTTTCAGTTGCGGTGACTCTAACATGCGCAGTTCAGAGCACATGCTCTCCGACGAGGAGATTCCGTTGACTTACACTCCAGCCCGTTAGTCCTCCTCACCTGCACGGCATGAGAAACAACGTCCTCGATAGCAACTGACAGTTGTGCGCGTTGAGTTGATATTGTTTGTAGTGTCTTGTAGCGTGAGTTGAGTTTCTTTCCGTTTGACCAAGCTGAGCATTGCATGCTCCAGCTTGAGGGGGAGTGTTAGAGTATTTGGTTGTGCATCATATGAGTCGTAGGAGGGTAAATGTATCTCTCTAGGATCCATTTACCCCATCCATATGTTTAATCCCACATCTGTGGTGGGACTTGGAGGCTATGTGGAGGCTATACAATGAGCTCCGAATCTCCTGTATCCATTGAGAAAAATGAATGCAATATCCGCCCCTTTGAGGGCTTCTCCTGTGGTTTCATCCCGCTCTGTAGGGAGTAGGATTCCGCGTAAAATCCCGTGTGTTCTTCAACTTTTCTCTTTTATTCTGATACTCTTCCACATTCTCTATTTTTTAACAGGAGATACTAGAGGCGAAGGTGTTAGAGGCGATCGGGTGCAGGAGGCGATGATTAGGGAGGGCATAGGAGGTAGAGGCGATGGAATTCACGGGCTCCCTAGGGATGAAGCCCTTCTTAGGGCTTTTTACCATCTCAAATTTACTAGAAGGAGAAATATACTCACTTCTCATTAGAGTAACTCTCCCTTGTTTAGAGGGGAGGCTAGACACATATAATCATACAATAAGAAATAAAGAACACAAATCAGACTATACTCCAATAACACCCATTCAAGCACGACGTGGTGCATGTGTTGAAGGAATTTCATGAAGGGAATCGAGGATTCGTGAAATTGAACACGACTCTTATTTTTCTGCTACCTAAGAAGGGCACCCCTATCAAGGTGGAAGATTACAGACCTATAGCGCTGTCTAGTGTTGTATACCTCATTGTTTCGAAAAATCTTGTTAACCACATAAGAGAGGTTTTGCATCGATTCATTTCGCTTGAGCGGACGACATTTGTGCCTGGGATTGGGGGAGCCATGTCGGATGGGTTGGTGATGGCATTAGAAGTGGTGTCAGACTAGAAAAGAAGCAAGACCAAAGGAGTACTTTGAAAGGTTGATTTTTCCAAAGTATATGATTGTGTGGATTGAAGGTTCTTGTGGGATTTATTGGAGAAGAGATGATTCCCGAAGAACTAGATTGCTTGGGTTAAGCGACGTGTTACGACTGCGTTCCATGCTGTGCTGGTCAATGGCAGACTAGAGGGGGATTCTTTCAGCCTCAGAGGGGAATCATACATGGATTCCCGCTGGCTGGTACTGCTTATGTTTGTGATTGTGGCGTTAGTGATTGTGGCTAACGCTTTAGCGGTGATGATGAGGTTGGTGACAAGTGGTGATTGGTGTTCTGGGTATAGGAAGGAGGAGATATCCATCCCACATTTACAATATACTAATGACACTGTTTTATTTCTGGAGGCTGAGGTGGGAAAGATGCTGTAGAAGGGAAATAATGAATTGCACTAATGAGAGGCCCTCATGTTCTCTTATATAGGAGAGGAACCTATTGAGAAAATTACAGGACGAAGACAAAAGAAATACAAAATAAGTAAAACAATACTAGAGATAACAAATATCTCAACACTCCCCTCAAGCTGGAGCATAGATATCGATTAGACTCAGCTTGGAACATCTCTGATAAGACCCTCTAGTTAGGGATTGAGTAAGAACATCTGTTGTCTGGTCTGCAGAGCTGATATGCATAGTGGCAATAAGACCCTTTCGTATCATGTCACAAGTGCAGTAACGGTCCAACTTTATGTTCTTCGTCCTCTCATGAAAGACAATTGTTGGAAATAAAAAGATCAACCTGATTGTCACATTGGAGGTGCATGGGAAGAGTCTCCTCTATAGTCAGGACCGTAAGAACAGATCTGACACATATTCTGACCCAACACTTGATCTGGAAACCACATTATGCTTCTTACTCTTCCATGAAACTAGGGAATTCCCTATGAACACAACAAAGCATGATGTAGACTTCCTATCCTTTGGAGACCGAACATAATATGCATCTGCATATGCTGTAACTGAAAGCATAGAAGGTCATATCAATATCGATATCGTATCGGTTTGCCCGAAAAAAATATATCAGGATATATCGTTGATATATCGACGATATCAGTGGAAATGTCGAAAATGGCTCAAAAATATCATTTTTACCGTTTTTCAGAATTTAAGATCATCCAAGATATTAAAACAACAAATAACCTACAAATACACACTTACATCACACATATCGATCATTTATACCCTTAATATTGCATATAGCAGTCATTTCAAACATACCGATATTAATGTTTGTTAGAAAATATGAATGCAGAAGCGTATCAGAAAAATAAAGATAAAACATGGAAGAACAAGAGATTTTAACGTGGAACCCTACTCGCTAAGGAGCGAGATGAAACCATGGGAGAACGCCTCAAAGGACTGATAGTATATTGTTTTTCTTATCTAGATAGAATGGGTGTGGGGATTTATATATAGTCCCCACTGAGTCTCCACATCTCCCAACTAGTAGATGTGGGAGTAAAGACTTGGATGCAGTAAATGGATCTTGGAGTGATCCATTTACCCATCTCCCATATAAATGACACATAACCAAATACTCCAACACTCCCCCTCAAGCTTGTGCATGCAATGATCAGCTTGGACAAACAGAAAGAAAACTCAACTTACGTTACATGACACTACAGATTATATCAACTCAACGTGCACAATTGTCGGCTGTTGTTGAGGATGTTGCTTCTCATGCCGTGCTGGTGAGAAGGATGAACAACTTGAAGTGTGGGTCAAATTAAATCTCCTCGTCCGAGAGCATGTGATCTGTACTGCACCTGTTAGAGTCACTGCAACTGGAATGAGTCTCTACATTGAGAACTCTAACCCGCCACATAATGTAGACAACTTCTCCATCTCTGAAAGGGCCGAAAAGAGCATCGTTAATTATCCATACGTAGATCTTTGAAGATAGGTCTCTCTCATAGGGATCTCGAAGTGGGTCCTCTATCATAGGAATCTCGGAAAGATCTCGTACTGGAGTTCACGATCGTTGGAGAATGGAGTTTGAAAGTCTCCTCGTTGGAGAACTGGGTTTCTCTCATCTAGCACAGAGAATGATACTCTATTCTAGAGTCCCTATGAAACCACATGAAATCCTTGCCCACATGGCATAGGGAATGATCCTCTACTCTGGAGTTCCTATGGCCCACATGAAAACTCTGGCTGACGCATAAAAGATGGGGACTCCAAACAATGTTGGCATAGATGTGCACATCTGAAAAGACCGCATACAAGTGTCTGAAACTAAAGACATGGAACCAATCATCGAGTCTGAATATCTGATCACTATAAAGTCTGAACAACCAGATGATTTAGAATCTGATTCTGGTAGATGTGCACATCTGAAAAGACCGCATACACGTGTCTGAAACTGAAGACTCGGAACCAATCATCGAGTCTGAATATCTGATCACTATAAAGTCTGAACAGTCCGGATGATTTGGAATCTGATTCTGGTACACAATACTCTCTCTTTCTCCCACGCTAACCTGTATACATGACATCGACTATGATGGAAGAAGTTAATAAAACAGGGAAAAACATAAAACCAATAAGCCTATCCTCATTTCATCATCATTTTTTTGTTTGGATTCTCAAATCATCATTTTTTTTGAAACAAAATTTTTAATCCGTTTAATTTTTTTACAGCTTTACTTCCCTCCCTTTTTGCAATTTTTTTAACATGCGTGCGGCTTTTCTTTGTATTCGCATTTTCTCAAAATTTTTTCTTCCTCTTTTTAACCGTCTACACCTTTTTTTAAAGGGATTTTTACTCGGCAGACCCTATAATCTTTGTCAATTACCTTTACGACCTTTGAAACATCGTAATTCCTCTCGCAACCCTGTAAACTTGTTAACCTTTATCCTACAGCCCTGTGGTTAACCCCCATCCTCTAACCGTTAAAACCAACTGGATTTTGTTATCTTCTTTTATACTATACCTCATTTATTTATCAAATTACTAGAAATGCCATTCCCTCCCATCCTCCACCTCCAGCTGCCCCCTCCCTCCCGACGTCGCCTCCCCTCTCCTGGTCCACCGTCGCCCTGCTGCTGCTCGAAACCCCTCCTCCGGTCACCGCCGCTCGAAGACCCTCCCTCGGTGACCAGGCTCCCCGCCCGACCCCCTTCCCCTTGCCACCTCCCCTGGGTCCGCCTCTGCAAATTGGTCGTCACCATCCTGCTAAAGCCCCCCCCCCCCCCCCCCCCCCGTCCCGCCGCCTGCCCTGCAAACCCCACCCCTCGCCGCCCCTGCAAAGCCCCCCTCCTCCAGGGTCCTCGTCCCGCCTCTCTCGCCTCCGTGCATGCCCCCCGTCAAGCCGCCTGCCCCTGTCAAACCCCACCCTCCACCCCTCGATCTCGCCGCCTCCGCTGGGTCTCCATCCCGCTGACTCCCCCGCACCCCCACCGTCCCCATCCCGCTGCAACCCCCTGTAAGCCCCCCGGTAGGCCGCCTCCCCCTGCAAGCCCCCTCCTTGTTCCCGCTGCCTCCCCACGCAAGACCCCCTCGGTACCCGCCGCCTCCCCCTGCAAGCCCCTCCCGGTCCCGCTGACTCCCGATCGCAAGCTCCTGCCTCCAGCAGGCCGACTGGCTCCCTCGATCCCGCTTATCGCCTCCAGTCGAGTTCCCATCCTTGACGGAGTGGGAGGGAAGGTTGTTAGAGGAGGGAGGATTTTTTTACTTTTCTTGGTTAATTCTAGCCGTCCGATCATGGATTGGTTAGATTAACTCATTTCTAACTCAAAGAAGTTAACATTAGATGTGTTAATTTAACGGTAGGGTTCGTGGGGTAAGACGGAGCAACTTTACGGGGGTGAGGGAGGAATTACGATGTTTCAAAGGTCGTGGAGGTAATTGACAAAGATTATAGGGTCTGCCGGGTAAAAATCCCTTTTTTAAAACACAACCCAAATAGGGCCGAAATAAACAACCCCCTCTCTTTTTTTTTGCAAAACATGCCATCATTCTTCCTCTTTTTTTCTGGATGGCCTTTCTCCCATTCTTCTTTTAATGCCATCGGCCCACTTGGGCCTTTCTTTTTTTTAGTTGCAGCCCGCCAACCCCCTTCCTTCTTTCATTTTTTTAAATCACACGCAACCTTAGGGTTCCAACTGGGAACCCTCTAGCAAAAACATGCCCCCCCGATGGGGAAATCGTCTGCAGCAACTAGGCTCGATGGGAGAAGGCGGAGAGGAGTCCCCACAAGGGGAGGAGCACCGCCTGGGAGTGCTCGTGGATTCACGTGGAGGCGTGCTAATGACAAGGAGGCGATGCGGCTTGGAAGACTGTGGCGACGGTTCCGCCTGGGAGCCAGGAGCTTGCTGTCGCATGGAGGGAGTACGGCTAGGGAAAGCTCTGCTTTAGGGATCACCGCCGCTGGGTTGTTGCGCGACTCGACTGGAGCAACCGCTGAAGGGCGCCGAAGAGGGCGATGCCTGGAGATCTTCCTAGCGAGACCTTGCCAGTGAAATAGAAGCATATTGGGTGGCGGCTTTGCTCGCGCGACGGTCCTCGTCTTTTGCATCGCCGAGATCTGGGTGGCATATATCTCCCAAGACACCAAGGACTAATTAGAACTGAGAAACAATGTATTGGCATGGGCTTGTGATCACATACCGCCTGGAGGAATATACGATGGTGATGCCATCAACGCCAACTGGTTGGTGCATCTGAATCAGAACTTGAATCGAACCAGAAATCTTCAATATAATTTTCAACAAGATAATTATGGTTTCAAAGGAAACACTATAATTGAATCTTGAATCTCGAACACTTAAAAATAAAGAACACAAAATTCCTCGAGGATCGAGCCACTCTGATACCATGTTAGAAAATAGGAACGCAGAATCGTATCAGAAAAATAAAGATAAAACATGGAAGAACAAGAGATTTTAACGTGGAACCCTACTCGCTAAGGAGAGGGATGAAGCCACGAGAGAACACCTTAAAGGGTTGATAGTCTATTGCTTTTCTCATCTAGAAACAATGGGTGTGAGATCTATATATAGCCCCACTGAGTCTCCATGTCTTCCAACTAGTAGATGTGGGACCAAAGACTTGGATGTGGTAAATGGATCCTGGAGTGGTCCATTTACCCATCTCCAACAATGGGTAAATGACGCATAACCAAATACTCCAACAACGTTGATTCCTGACTTATAGATATTGGAAATGGCGTTCATTTAAGTTCTTATAACAGTAAATAACTTAAAAATATACTCCTAGATCACACATATCGATCAGCTATGATCCTTATATCGCACATATTGGTCTTGTCGAACATATCGCTGATACTGTTAGTTATTGACTTAAAGATATTGTAAATGGAGTTCGCCAAGTTCTTAGAACACTAAATACCTTACAAATATACTCTTAAATCACACATATCGATCATTTATATCGCACATATCGGTCATATCGAACATGTCGTTGGTACTGTGATGAGCTCGAAAATCTGCCTCTTTAATAATTAGGGATAGTTGCTATATAGGATGCAAATTTGGTTCAACAAAAAAGCACAATCTTTGAATGTTGTGGAACATTTATACTTGGCAAGTCTACCATAGTCGAACACATGGACATAAGCCTCTTTAACATATTCATCAAATTTTGTTCTATTAAATTTATGTGTTAATAGATTCTCATTTATAGATCTTCATGCAGATGTGCACAAAACAATGCAATTATATGATCCATGTAATTTTTGTGGATTTTTCAATGCAATTTAAGATGCTGAATGCAAAGGTTATATATGCAGACGATTACTACAAATACACCTTAGAAAATATGAGCACGGAATATGATTCCGATTTAGAGTCAATTTGAGCATAAAAATTGTGAGCAAGCATCTATTAATGGCAGAAACATATAGGGTTTGTTTGGTTGTAGGGTTGGGCAGGGTTGGGTTGGGTTGGGGTACCCCTGTGAATAGTAAACTGTGAGGAGGATTGGGAGGGTTGAAAGGAGGAGTACCCTGGGTTGGGCCAACCCAATCCTGCCCAACCCTGCAACCAAAAGAACCCATAGAGCAAATGACACTATCTAAATTTTAAAATTCATCATATTTCATTCAGTGTCAGATGGGAAAATTAATTATACCATTAGATAGATGATGAAACGAGCTTCAAAACGACATTGAAATCATGCAAATTGGATCTAAGATGCTCAAGTTATGCAAGAAACAATGCATGTGCATACTTATAATAAAAATGCGAGGAATTAAAGGATAAATAATCACAAATAGGTCCCTGGAGGGACCTATTTGCAATTTAGCAAAACAAAAAGGGGGCCAATTTGTAATTTACGAAACATGGCTGGGTCTTTGTGCAAAATGTCCAGGCGTGCACGTGATGCACACGCCTGGACCTCATTGTAATTATGGAAAAGTTCAGGGGTGTTCTCTGCAAATAACCCAACCCCCTCACGTGCAGGGCACATGAGGAGTCAGGTTCGGAGGAGGCGCAACTTTGGATGACATGTGGCATGTGCTGGGGCTTTGGAGAGTCGCTTGGTGTACCCGAGCTTGCAGGTCTGGGGATGGCGACGTGGCTCCACCTGGGCCGTTGGATGGCCGCCATGCACCATCCAATAACACATGTACTTCGTCTTCCCCGGAGGGAGGGACGGCGTAAACAAGTCTTCGATGAACTCGCCAGAGCCCCTTCGTTTTCCTCCGTGCTCGTAGAAGGTCGCCTGAGCTTCGCAAACATCAAACGAGAATGAGCGATGGAAGTCGGAGCTACGAGGGTAGCTGTAGGTGGCGATCGACATCGCCTCACTGGAGATAAAGGTCGAGATCGGAGTAGGCTTGAAGGCTCCGATCATTGAAGACATGGTGTACCTGCAAGTGTCAGCAATAACCGAGGCGTGTTGTGCGTGGAATCGTGAGTGCGATGGCGGTCCACGAATGTGACTAGAGTGGGGATCGAGATCTTCCTCTCCGACGAGGTAGAGGTGAAGTTGGCGGAGGGGGGTGAGGTCGTGGAGAAGGGAGAGGTTGCGTTGAAGGGTCGGCGAAGGTAAGGGTGATATGGCGGAGGTCGTAGGATGGTCAGTGGCCGGTGATAGGTGTTGTGTGCGATGAGAAAAATCGGAGACGACAGGAGGAAAATAAGCAAAAGGTACCTGACCAGAGCAAGGTGATTGACGTAGGCAATGGTCTGAGCTGAAGCTCGAACTGGAGCCTTCGATTGTCGCACAACGAAGGCGACCGTGCCTTGGTGCTCGGCGATGCACGAAGGTGGCCCCAACATGACCGGAAGGCTATGGATCACACCGGAGGTTGAATGGCGGTCGTCGCTTCGACACGCCGCCCTCTGCTATCATCGGAGGGCGGAGGAACCTGTGCCAAAACCTCGAGAATGGTGGATGATCGTGAACGGTGGAAGAGCGAGGGGTGTTATAGGTGGAGGTCGATGGCGGTTATGTGAAGGCGGGGGATTTTTAACGATGGTTTGATGACGAAGGAGTAATGCAGGAGGGATGCTAGATGTTACGCGAGGATGGCTGAAATTAGGGCTAAGCGGGGTGACCATTAGGATGAAGAGGGGTGATCGGAGGCGGTCGCCAAAAATAGAAGGATGCGAAGGTTTCGCCAAGCATAATGCTTGAGGAAGGGAGTAACTGAGGATGAAGAAGACTTGTGGACCGTTAGATCTTGCGATCCAACGATATAGATTGTGGAGCGAGTGGAGACCTTAGATAAGATCATATGATCTGATCTAATGACGAGGGTAAAGGCGGAGTCGGGCGGCTAGGATGGGATCTGAGGGTTTATCATACTGTAGGGGGGGGGGGGAATGAGTGATGTGGTGCGGAGATGGCCTAGGATAAGAAGGGAATCGGGCGGCTGAGATTGAGGCGAAAGGGGGCGGCTGGGATTTTTGATCTGGATCAGATCCAATGGCTGGGAGAGAGCGAGTGATGAACGACAGAGATGGAAGGCGGGTGGAGATGATCAGACAACTCCTGGAGAGGTCGGGTGGCATAAGGGAAGCGAGCCACATGGGTGGCCCAAAGGACACCATGTAGCCCAATCAGAAAATTCAAAAGTACAAAAATAAAGAAAAATAAAAAAGATTTAGTTAGAGGAAAAATTAGGAAAAAGTTAAAACATGAAAGTTGTAGATCTCGATGAGATCTACAAGTTTTATGTTGGACAAAAAGTTAAAAGAGGTCATTTGTACAAAAGTGTATTTAGGGGGTATTTTTAAAGGGTTAAAAACATCGATTTTTGGGTTTTGATACTTTTTTTGTCTTTTTCTCTTTTAAAGGTTCGGGAAAATGCGGACAATTAATGATCTAAATTCTATGGGTTTTTAATAATAATTAAGAAATAAAGAAAATATTATGCAATAAATATATTGTTAATTAGACATAATTTATACACAATATGATACCCGAAAATAATGAGGAATTATTAGTGAATTTTATTGAATTATTTAAGCCAGGAGTTTAATATGCGGATTTTAACATGATGAATACGAGATTCATCATATTGTTAATTGTTGACCTATAGATATTGGAAATTTAGTTCGTTCAAGTTCTTTGAACACTAAGTAACTTACAAATATACTCTTATATCTCAAATATCGATCATTTATGACCCTTATATCACATATATCGGTCATATGGAACATATCGTTGTTACTGTTGATTGTTAACTTGTGGATATTGGAAATTTTGTCCATCTAAGTTCCGATAACACTAAATAACGTACAAATATACACTTATATCACATATATCGATCGTCTATGACCCTTATATTGCACATATCTGTCATATTGACTTATTAAGCATCATTGTTAATGTTGATTGTTGACTTATAGATATTGGAAATGGAGTTCATCCAAGACTTATATTATGTTTGAGCGTTTTTTGGAACCAAACAAATAAAGAGCATAATATCACTTTAAAAAAAGAGACATAATTCATAATAATACTTTCGTAAGGGGAAGAAGATGAATAAAATTCGATTGGACACCCCTAAGTTGAAGAACCAACGTATGCACCCCTATCGCACCGTACCCTACCCGGAACAAAATATATAAAGCATGATGGATTTTAATACTAGATAAGTAAAGAAATCAAGCTTATAAGGGTATTATTCATCAATATATACATATCAACAAAATTTCGACGATATCGGTCGATATCTGGAATTTTTTGTGCTGAATTCAGTCTTTTTTGACTGATGACTGTTATGGGCCGATATGGCGATATAGCGCCGATATATCGGTCGAAGTGAAGTCTTCAGATATCTGAAAATAATATGGACTGCATCCATTTGTGCCTGTCTGGGCTGCTCCATAAACTGAGTCACTTTGCTCATGACATAGGATATGCCGTGCCTGGTAATAGCCACATATAGTAGCTTGCCAACAAGCTCCCTGTACCTTCTCTTGTCGACCTCCTTAATGTCATCATCATAGAGCTTCATGCTCGGGTCAGTAGGAGTCGTGGTAGGTCTCTAATCTGCCATGCCTGTTTCCGAAAGAAGATCTGTAACGTGTTTCCTCTGGGTCATCATAAGACCTCGCTGGTTCTTGACAAACTCCAGTCCTAGTAACGTAGATGCCCAAGGTCCTTGGTCGCAAATTGTTGTCCTGGGAAGTCTTTGGCATCCTGAATGCCCTGCTCATCATCCCCTGTAACAGTAATGTCATAAACATAAACAAGAATGATAATAGTACATCTCTGGGTCATCTGCACAAACAAAGAGTGATCGGGCATTGATCGCACAAACCTCCGTTGCTCTATCAAGTCCTAAACCTTTATGGAACCATGCTCTTGGACTCTGCTTAAGGTCATGGATTGCCTTGTGTAGCCTGCGAACCTCCTGCACTCCCCCTAAGCAGCAAACACTGGTGGCTGCTTTATGTAGACCTCCTTCTGTAGGTCACCATAGAGTAAGGCATTCTTCACATCAAGCTTGTAAAGGGGTCAATCTCGTGTCACAACAACGGAAAGTAGAATATGTAGAGTAGAATGTCTGGCAACTGGAGAGATATTATCCTGATAGTCCACCCCATATGTCTAGGTGAACCCACGTGCCACAAGTCTCGCCTTGTAGCGATCCACACTGCCATCCACACTATTTTTCACAGTGAACACCCATTTGCATCCCATAACGTATGCGTAAACTGGAGCACAAACATGAGTCCACGTACCACGCGACTGTAGCACAACCATCTCCTCCTCCATGGCTAACCTCCACTGACTGTCATGAATAGCCTCTTAATATGTCTGTGATTTCTCTATGACAGATAGTGCTAAGGTAAATCTATGAAATCCTTTGACAATCTGCTCAAGGAAAGCTGGGTTGCAAGAGGGAAGTAGCACACTTTTGTTTCTTGTTTCGGCTTGCGCAAAGCAATCAGTACATCAAGACCATCTGCCAAGTCTGTGACCTGTGAGTTCTCATCTTGAGAGGGTACTTGCTCATCCTGTATGGAATCCTGCTGCACAGACTACTCGGTAGTGCCATCAGTAGAAATAATGTGCTCATTACATACCTGAGACGTGTTGGATGACGGGCAAGACCTGTGAGAAGGGGAAACAGAGCGAGGCATGTGAGTAAAGACACGTGGTAAAAACTGAGTCATAGTAAAAGGTGGAGTTACAGGAGCAGGTGGTAGTGGTGGTGTGACAGTAGGAGGTGGAGGCATGTAGATCTCATCGTCAGAGTCAGATGGGTCCAGTCTAACGCCTAAATGAGGTCCAATCTAACACTTGTATGAGAAAAATACTTGACAAACTCAAAGAAAGTGATGTCACCACTAACAAATTTCTTCCGCTTGAGTGGATCAAAGCAGAGGTACCCTTTCTGGGTTAGAGAACAGTCAACAAAAGCACACTTGACAACTTCGTGAGAGAGTTTGTCACAACCGGTAGGGACATCATGAACAAATGCAATCGAACCAAACACACAAGGTGTAAGAGAGAAAAGATCCTTCTCGAGAAACACAATCAAGAAAGGAATATTCTCTCCCAACACATATGAGGGCATGCGATTCACAAGATAGCATGCAATGAGGACATCATCTTTAGTAAGCATGAGGAGCACGACTATGTACCAACAAGGTTCTGGTTACATCAAGTAAATGACGATGTTTGCACTCGACAACACCATTCTGTTGGGAAGTATAAGCACTTGAGGTATGATGAACAATGCCCAGAGATCTAAGGAACTTCGAAAGCTGTAAAGTGCAGCACTCTAAAGTATTATCAAAATGAAGATATTTGACTTTTGTAGAAAAAATATTCCTTATCTCATTAATAAAATATTTGATCACAGATTCTGCCTTAGACTTATTCTTGAATAAAAAGATCCAAGAAAGTCTAGAAAAATCATCGACAACAACTAGATAAAAATGATGTCCATGGTGATCAGGAACATGACTCAGCCCCAAATGTCTAAATATAGGAGTTCAAATGGCTGAGAACTGCTCCAACTCTGATGGGATGGAAAAGAGGAATGATAATGCATCCCATGCTGGCATGCCTCACATTGGCAAGAGGCTCTCGTAGATGTCCGAGGGAGAAAATGACACAACTTCTCTAGAGAAAGGTGCCTAAAATGAAGGTGCCACGGATACGGTGAGACTGGTCCAGTAGGTATAGTAGAAACACCCGGCATGAGGAAGTTGGACCAGTTTGTAAAACCTACACTATTCACGACCACATCTATTCACCTTGCCCGTGAGTATGTCCTGAAACACAAGCAACGAAGGGTAAAAAATGGCATGACAATGCAAATCCGTAGTAATCTGACTAATGGAAATTAAATTCATCTGAAAATCAGGAGCATATAAAACATTCTGAAGACGCATTGACTGCGTCTAATGCTCCTTCTATCTTGCAACTGGTAAGTGGTCGCTATCAGCAATGACAACCCATATGCTAGGTGGTATGGTCCTGTAAAACCTGAACTGCGCTCTGTCTCCACGCAGGTGATGTTAAGCACCATAGTCCATAATCCACTCTGTCATGTATGCACCGGTACTGCCGGTAAATGCATAGGTGATACCTAAGGAACTCGAAGAGGCTCTGGCTACGGCTACAGTATTTGTAGTGGCGGTGCCAGTAGTAGGAGTCATGATCTCTCGAATATGAGAGACAATATCATCCATGCGATGATCATCATTGGAAGCTGTAGTTTTTGAAGGCGCAATCTGTTCAGCTGCACAACCAGAAACATGATATCCATGATCTGGTAGTATGTATCCTGTGCATGTTCAGTCCTACGAGAGTAAGTGCATGGGCCACGTTGGCATCCCCCGCCTCTGCCCCGAGGGGCTTGTCCTCTGCACTGGATCGTCATTCCTCGGCCACGAGAGGCGGCCATCGTTGAAGAGGGCGAAGAAGTGGATGTAGAAGATCCACTTAGACGTCTATATGCCTCCTCTATGGGAGGTATGGTAGCTCCGGTAAGAAGTTGAGTACGCGCAATATCGTACTCTATATAAAGTCCAACAATGAAGATTCCAACCTTCGTGAAGTTCCCATACATCCTCTGCTGGTCAGTAGATGTCGTAATAGGCATGCAGCTATGAAGCTTCTCGAACATGCCCCGGAGCGAAGAGTAGTACACGTGCAGAGGACGACCATTCTGCTTGGCATTGTAGATATCGAACTGTAGTTGATGAATCTTGGCCTCATTCTTTGCTTGAGCATAAGTAGATGCCAAAGTATCCCACATAAGGACAGTCTAGGTAGTAGGTAATATCGGTATCGGTATCGTGTCGATACGATATACCGTTGCCGATATCGGATCGATTTTATGAAGAAAATTGCATTGGAAGGGCAAATATCTACCATATCGGCGATATATCGATCTCCTGTCGATATCGATATATCATCGATATATCACTATATGGCTTACTGTGCTTAGGGATCAGTTCATGGTTTTGTGCTCTTGGGAACTCCAGTAAATGTATTAACATAAGGGTTTAAATATCGATATCGGACTATATTGGCCCATATCAATACCGATATATTGGAAATAGATCACTGAATATGGATAAACGTTATCATGTTTTTTAAGAAGTAATGAAAGATGGAAGCTGTGGAGAACTTCATAGAGCTTTCTTTAACATTAATCATCCAGTGAGGCATCAGTTTTTTACTTTTTACATTTATATAAGATTGCTTCTCTATTTTTAGCAGGAGAATTTATCAAAGGATGATGCAAGGCAGCAATTTCTGCGGATTTTGAAGTCTCTTCCATATGGAAATTCAACTTTCTTTACTGTTCGAAAAATAGATGATCCTATCGGTCTTTTACCTGGTCGAATCATCCTAGGAATCAACAAACGTGGGGTATGTAACATTTTTTCCTGTCATAATATCTAACTTTTTCCAAATTAATTCATAATTGGTGCATTTTTTTTTGTCCTACCGAGCTCGAATAACTTGCTTTTGTAACTCGCTATTCTCTTGCCAAAGATTGACCTCTGTGGAAAGTGGACGGGCGGATGACTTTTCGAAGGGAAAAAAAATCAAGATTAGTACTCATTTATAATTTAAAATGTACCAGTATTGAAACAGGGGTTCATCTTAATGCACTTCTCCATATCCCATTGGGAAAGAGAAGATTGAGGAAACTGCTTAAATAAGAATCTAAATCATCTTAGTAGTAGTTGCCAGTATTTTTCTGTATTTCTTGAAATGTAGGACGAATATAGCTCCTTTTTCTTGCAGGTACATTTCTTTCGTCCAGTGCCTAAGGAGTACCTTCATTCAGCCGAATTAAGAGATATTATGCAATTCGGAAGTAGTAATACTGCTGTCTTCTTTAAAATGAGGGTTGCAGGTGTGCTTCATATTTTCCAATTTGAAACAAAACAGGTATTATTTAACTTAATTTTCCCTCCGCATGTTCTCGGTTCCTGCATTTTTTTAGCATGCCAATGTAATTCATATTTGAAACATCTATGCAGGGTGAAGAGATTTGTGTTGCACTTCAGACACATATAAATGATGTCATGCTTCGGAGATATTCAAAAGCCCAGCTGGCAGCTAATGGGTCTTCTCAGGGTAAAATTTCTCAATCAGCTAAATCCCCAAGTTTGGATGCATATGAAAAGCGCATCTTTGAGTTAAGCAAGATTGCTGAAGAATCTCAAAGAAGGGTGGAACAGGTTAGTGGCTTTGCTAGTTCGATGACATGACAAAATTATAATTGTAACACAAGACATTGTATTCCAAATTTAAGTTTATATAATAGGCTTTTAGTAGTTTAAAAGCATCACTCTCTGTATTTTTAAGTATCATCATCTGATTATAATCTTTTTTAGTTTTATGGTGCATTATGCCTATTTAATTTGTCGCACTGCATTGTACCATAATTTATAAATATTACAAGTTCATTGTACGATGTTTTCTAGAGTACTTCTCCAAGATTTTATGTTATGGGGCGAATTAAATTTTCGAATGTGGAAGCAGGAGTGATAATCAAGAGCCATCAAGATAAGTATGAAGAACACGGGAGATTTTACGCATACTTCGTGAGGAGCAAGATGAAACCATGAGAGATCGGCTCAAAGTGTGATTTTTTTTATTTCACTCTTAATGAATAAATGGGCGTGAGGCTCTTTATACTAGTCCCATTGACTCTCGAGAGTCCCAATCTTATATGATGTGGGATTTTTTTTGAAGTCTAAAAGGTAGGGGGAAACACCCGATGGTGTCCGCCCCATGATTATTTATTCCAAAAATGTGAGTAAATACGAGGAAGAAAACAAACCAAACACCGACCCCACAGATCCACTACAACACCCAGTCCTCTACCATGCGTTTGGCAAACACCCCCATGTTCTCCTTTTAAAATCTTTGACCTGAGAATAGCAAGTCATTCCTTCCTCGCCAAACCGCCCATAGAATAGCCATGGGATAGAGCCGCTCCCACCTCGGTCTAGTCAGATTTGCGTGGATCGAACTCCAGAAGGCATGAAAGTCATCATTGCGGTACCACGCTAAGCCAATCTCCTGCCATATTTGAGAGACCATGGGGCATGAGAAAAAGAGGTGCTCCACAGATTCAATCGCATCATTACAAATTAGGCACCTGTCTGAAATGTCGCCAAGAAGCCCGGCGCACCGATCTCGCGTCATCAGCCTCTTCCTCCTTAGTAACCACAAGAAGAACCCAATTCTCCCAGGAAGCCTGAGAGCCCAAATAACTGCACAATCCCTGTTCAACAACTCCGAATTAGCTGGCGGCCTGGAGATGGCCCCATAGGCCCTCCTAACCGAGAACGACCCCTCCCGATGATGAATCTCGAATTCATCACTCTAAATCTCATTTATTATGCTCGAAACCCTCAAAATCAACAGCATATCTACATCTATTCTGCATAATTAGCATTCATGCATATTTTCATAAGAGTTGCATTTTATCCATTATGTTTGCACAAAATAAGAAGCCAAAAATCTCAGCCAAAATTGACCTCTAAATAGCCTAACTTCTCGGATTTTTAACTCCTTCATGCTAACTCCGAATAACCCAAAACCACCTCCACTGTGTATATATCACTAACAAGAATAAATGAAAATAAAAAAATCACTAACCCAAATGAGTGGACCAAAAACCCAAACCCTAGTTTCAGGATTTTCAGACTAAAAGCCACATATCTTCCCCATCTAGTGTCCGATTTGACCCTACTCACTTTTGAACTAATGTACATTCAATTACCTTCAAAACAAGACCAAGTTCAAGTGAATCGGAGCTCATATGTGAAAGTTGGGTTTTGGGCCTCTTTTGTACATTGTGTATTTTAGCGGTTTTTGACTTGATATTTTGTGTACATATTTTCTTAATTAATAAAAATCCAAAAAATTAGATTTAGGTGTCTTTATTTATCTTTGATTTTTGCATATTTTTTCTGGATTTTTTATCTGATTTAAAAATGGCAAAAAAATCATAAACCCAAAAATCAAGGTATTCTATGTACATGGGATACCCCAAAAATATCACTTTGTGCATTTGATCGATTTTGGCTTTCATGTCTTCTTGAAAGTTGTAGATCTCATCGAAACGAGCATTTTTCGTGAAGGAACTTTTTCGATCCGAGGTCATTTGCTTATTATTCTTGATTTTACAAATCTTTATCTGCGGATTTTTCTGGTGCTGACACGTGGCAGCGTCTGGGGCCGCCACGTGTCAGGGTTTTTTTGGCATTTTTTATTATTGTTTTTATTATAAAAAAAATTAATAACCGCACGTGCGAGGCACGTGACCTCCCAGGCACGCGCCGCGCACGTGCAGTGCCTTCTCCCAGCTTCTCCCCGATTCCTTCACCGACGATGCCTCGCAACCACCGCCCCGATCTCGCAACGGCCGCCGCCCCTCTTCGTTATCTCCGCCGCACCGCAACCACCTCTGCATCTCCCGCCGACCGCTCCACCTCCCTCTCCTATTTAAAGGGCCTAGACACCCCCGATGCTGCTCATCCGTCGATTCTTGGAAGTAGGCCCCTCCGCCGGTGGTGACAGTTCGACGTCAGCCTCCTCGCGGCGAGATTCGGCATCATCCCCGACGTCGTTGCAGCCCAAGCACCCTCCGCCCGCTGCTCTGCTCCGGAATCACCTTCGTCAAGCCCCCTTCGTTCCGCAGGTACCTCCCCTTTTGCTTCACCTCCTTCCCAAGCTCCATCTTTGATCTCCCTCTCTATCTCTCGATCTCGACCATCATCCTCACCCACGCCGCCGTTCACCTCCGAGCTTTTCGCGAAAGCTCCGCCATCGCGCTACGCCATTGCCTTCTTCTCCGTCGCTAGAACCATCTCCGACAACGCCACCTCGACCAACGCGCCACCGTCTTCGACAACGTCGTCGCCGCTCAAACCAACACTTCTCCGACCTCTTCGGCCTCCGCTTTCTCTACCGTCATTGACTTCACCCGTCAACAACCACCGGAGGTTCCTCCGCCTTCATATCTCCGGCACCACGGACGCGCCGACCGACCTCCGCAGCTCCACCGCACCTGGAGCCTGGTCTCCAGCAACTCGGACTCGGCCCTCCTCGGACCACGCCTCGCCGCCCCCTTGGCCGTGTGTCGGCTAGAGGACGGCCATTACTCCACCTCCTTGGCCGATCTTCAGGCCAACAACGACTACGACACCGACCTCGCCTCCTGCTCCGCCTCGACGTCATCTTCTCCGACAACGCTCCAGGCGACATCCGTCATCGCCCTCTACCGTCCAAGCTCCGCCGCGCAAGGTGCTCGCCGATCGCCAGGAGACTCCACAGCAGGAGCCCTGCCTCCCCTTTGCCACTCCTCCGTCAGCACCTCCTGTCGCCGAGCCCGCCCCTCCTCCGCGTTTCCACCGCCGGCCGGGGACACAGCCGAGGTCCCCCCCTCACGTGCGAAGCACGTGGCGAAGGAACGTCGTCAACCGCACGTCATCCCCAGGGGTCACGTGTTTTGTACGTGACCCGTTGGGTCATTTACAGAGACCACCCTGGTGTTTCGCCTTTCTTGCGCCAAAGCCTCCACCGACCAGGTTACGTGCAACACACGTGACCTTTGTCTATTTTGCAGTTGCGCCCTTATCTTATCGGTAATTACATATAAGCCCCCCCTGCATTTTATATTTTTTTAGTTATTGCATCTCTACTCTTGTCTTTCCCTTTAATTTTGAACCTCTTTATTACATTATTTTATTATTCCAAACATAACATGATGTTCATCTTTTACTTCTTTACAGTTTGACATATTGTGGACATTTTTGCAATTGATGGTTAATTAATAATTAATTGTTCTGTGAAAAACTGCAAACTTTACCCATTTTCTGCTCTTAAATTGGCTATTGATTAACCGTTTCTCTAAAAATTCCCGAAAAATCACATATTGTACAATTAGTTGTGCTTGACATTATGCCCAAAAAGATTTCTTTTGCATACATACTTTGCCCTGTAAAAATCATTTTGCATATTTCAGTATTTGATTTTTAATAGGTTTTAGATCTCACATTTTCAAGGTTTAGGATTTTTCTAATATCTATCACCTAGTGTTAGATTTTAGATAATTTTATCCCTTGAAAAACAAGTAGGTTTAGTATTTATTATAATTAAATATTGAAATTCACTCTGTTTACATTTAAAAATCCATAAAAAATTCATACTACATTCAAAAATTCTAAAAAAATTACATTGCATTTGTTTCATCATAATTATCATCTCGGCCAAGTTTCGTATTTTTCAGATACCATTTGAACGTACTTTGCATTTTAGTCCCTAATATAGGCCGAAATTACATCTTGCATTCCTTATTTGCAATAAAAATTCCAAAAAAAACCGCCTCGAAAACCGTGTACGAATTTTGACAAACACAACTCTAGGTTGTTCTTTTGCCTCCTTGTGTTCGACCTTGGGACTTGCCCAAGTAAAATAAACATAAAACCACTTGGTTAAAAAATTGATTAAATATTTGTGGTTATTTCTTGACCGATTCCGATTGCCGCCTACAACGAACGAAACATTATTCTTTTATCACGAACAAATATAAAAACAACTTTTTAAAGCCGCGATATCGGACTCGTCCGATGTCACCGTTGCCGGGGAGGCAAACGACTTAGTTTTGTGTTTTGAAAATTTTCTTGTTCAGTTTTCCGCATTCGGGTAGTCTGACCCCCGAATTGTTCATTGTAAATCCCATTTATTTTCCTGTATTTATTTTCAGCATTTATTTTTTTTATCTTTTTTATTATTTTTGAGTCACTCTCTTACATTATATCCTTATTTTTCTTACGAGGTACCCGGCATACGTGGAGCGGTTTTTCAAGAAACCAAAGCATCTTTACCGACAACCGAAAAAGCCGCAATTAATTTAAGATCGAGTCGAGTCGTGAGAGAGCGTATAGTGTAGGTTTTTAATTTCTGCAATTTTATTTAACTGCTCATTTACGGCGGTGTCCGTTTGGACTCTCGCGCATGTAAAAGGACCTTTAACTTTTCTTTTGTGTCGTGGCCTGTTTCACTCTCCGGTGAGGGTGGGGCCCGACTTGAGTGGCGATTAGGATAGACCTGCACATACGGCTCTCAGTGCATTTATATTTTTGCTTGTGCTCGTAGAATCTAAGGCCACACTGCACTTTAATTGAGACGCACATTAGATCGTTCAACTTAGCCAAAATTTAATTCAATTCTTTCCCGCTAATAAAACTTTCTACTTGAGCGCGGTTTTTCATCAGCTTGCATTCATTTAGAATAACTTTTCAATTCTGTATTGTATCCCACATGGAGATTGCGAGGAAGCACTGTAAGTCTTCTAACTGAGCATACATCATTGTTTTCGCGTGCATCGGCTTTTCCCGAACTCCTCCCTCTTGTTTTATCGCATAATTTTAAAGGAAATTGGGACTGGACGGTAGACGTGTACTTGTTCTCATTTAAATTTTTCAGTGATCACCTAACTAAAATTGGGTTTGCTAAATATAGCCGATCTTAAGAACCCATAAAATCAAGAATTCTTGCGGGAGAGCAACCCCGACATTGTTTGATTTTATCTTGCAGCGAGGAGAGAGAGGCACACTAAGATAAAGCCAAGCCAAGATTTTCATATAGTCTACTGATTTTAAAAACGATTAGCTACTTCTCAGTGAGGAATACGGGTAGCCGTTTTACGGTCCGGACTTCCTTAGCAGAATGGGTGGTTTAAAGGACACTGCGCAAGGCTCCGTCCTTAAGTAACACGGGTAGCCGTTTTACAGTCTGTACTTACACCTATACTGGCTGAAAGTGGATGCAACTAGTCGTACGAACTCGGGACAGTCTTTAAGGAAATTTTGGTACCTAACAACTCGTTAAACGGTTTGTAAGATACTAAGATTTGAATTCTCACCAATTTAAAACTGACAAGATAATTGGCCGAACCCTTACGGCCTTCACTGAGTGAGTTGGTGAAAGAAACCCTTGGTCGTTAAGGGATTTAATGTCATTATTAATATTGATGTTATCAGTGATATTGACATTCATAATACAATCATGCTCGTTCAATTCATAGAGTCCACATGATGTTGATAAACATCTGCGACAAAATTACAACTAGACTAGTCAGACCAAGTACGGATTAATTCTGACTGGACCCACTAGTCGACCAATTTTTGCTTGGACATACCATAGTTTTTTACCTTTTTGCTTTTTTAAGGCAGACTTTTTCAAAAGTTAATGTTTTTTAAATTCAACCAATTCTTTTATTTTATTATAATAGTATAAAAATATACAAATCTATGTAAATATATAAGTATATATATATTATATAAATGGCTTTTGTATTTTAAAAATTCAAAGCTGATTAGAGTTTGACTGAATTCGATTAATTGCCCAAGACGACTGTCGATTAATCCTTAGTCAGTGATCCTGCCGATCGAGTACCAACTACCGACTTTTGCAATCTTGGTCTAAGTAGTTTAGATTCAGATAAAAGGTTCCTTCTAACATAATGAACATAGAGACGTTCTCTAATAATCAGGACTCTTCGACTTGTTAATGATAGACAGCTTGTCCCCAATAGCGAATGCTGCAATAGTTGCATCAGATCCCATCTGGATGATTTTCTCCCCATCATCAAGACTTCTAGTTTCTTGAAACATATGCAACAAATTGCATACATGAATAGAAGCATCGAAATCAACAATCCAACTATCTTCTCGTCATATGAGTAAGTTGATTTCAATGATGAAAGTAGATGAGCTACCTGTCGGGGCAACACCTTAGCCCTTCTCAAGAGCCTTCAGGTACTCTGGAAAGTTGCGCTTTTAGTGTCTAGGCTTTTTGCAGTGATGGCATGCATCTTCTTTCTTGGATGTCAGATGTGTATAAGCATGAGAAGATGCGCCAATGGCTTGGCCCTTCTTTTTCTTTCTAATTGGACCATTCTTAGATCCATGCTTCTTGTCGTACTTCCGTTTCACCCGTGCAACCTTTGCACTACCAGAATGATTCTCTTTCTTCGTAATGTCCTCAACAGACCTCAATAAAGCAAGCAACTCAACATTTGTTAAATTCAACTTATTCATATGACAAGAAAGTATAAAATTATTGAAAGATTTATGGGGAGATAGCAGTCAGATTCCATATCCGTGTCTATCTCAATCCCATCTTTTCCAATTCATAGATGTGCCCAAACATTTTGAGTACATGTTCTTTGACTAGAGTCCCTTCCTGCATTTTTACAGTGAAGTATTTATTTCATAGTTATAGAGTTGAGTGCGGTTCTCTTCCCCAAACATTTCTTTCAGATTTACCATGATGTCCTGAGTTGATTCAGTATCGATATGTTGCTTCTGAAGTACATTGGATAAGGAACCAAGAATGTAGCATTGTACCAACGTGTGGTCCACTTGTTGAAATCTTGAGCACCCTCGATTTGAGGTTCCTTGTACTGGTTGCTAGAGAGCACATACCGATGCGCTCAGCCGCAAATACAAACTCCAAATTTCGGATCCAATTCGAATAAATTGGACCGATCAACAAATTGAACTCAAGCATTATGTTAAGTGGGTTGAGAGACTTCATCTGAAATCAAAAAAATAGAATAGAATATCTTTTAATATCTTGATTAAGAAGATTAACTATTTTAATAATTTTAAATCAAGAGTTCTTGTATTTTCTGTACTTTGAAATATTTTTCCCTTGTTAACTTTCAATGCATGAGACATGCTAACCAAAGGTCTCACTATGAGATCCGAGTTTCCTTTTCATTTTCGTTGCAACCCAATAATATGAGAAAATGCTAACCAAACTTACGCCGCACTTTTTCACTTCATAGATACACAATAGCTCATCCTGATTAGTTAAAACTCAATTCACTTTTTCATTGCTAACAGAACTGATGCTTAGGAGCGTTTTCGTCGACTTGTATCACATATAGTGTAATGTTATATTTCTGTTGTGCATTGCACATGGAGAGTGCATGGATTCAGTGCAAGTCTCCTTAACTAGGCATTCATCATAGTTTTATGCTTCCATTTGCTTTCTCAACTCCCTCTATTGAATTTATTCAACTTAAATTAAAAGGAATCAGGAATGATGTTAGGCATCTCATTAAATGCTTTATTAACACTTCAATGATAATCTAATCTTAAAAATGAGACTGCTAGTCCGAAGTCGATTAAATTAAACTTGGAATAAAAACAACCGTGTTCTACGGGAGAGCAAACCCCTCTTTGTTTATTGGTACAGATCTCCAGACTTTGATTGGGTAGGGATGCATCTATAAGGATAGAGCCCAAAACCATGTACCTGCACCCTTAGTCTCCAAATCCGACTTTTGCGGGTTTGGGAGCTCCAAATGCTCGCCTCCGACCATAGACGAATTGTGCAAGTCTAATTTCTCCTTTAATTGTGTAATACAACCCGACAGCTCGAGAAGATCTCTCTTTTGATTGAGGGATATTAGAACCACATCTGTGCGTTAGCAAGTCACACATGTGTAACCGATGTATATCATGGTTCTATCACCAATTTAATACTGAGAAGATAATTGATCACATTTATATGGCCTTCATTGTGTAAAGTTGGTGAATTTGGGCTTGTATTGCATTTGAATTGCATGCGTTTAATGACCACATATTCCGTGCTTTCTCGTGACATGAAATCATCTCTTGATTCATTTATTCGTGCTCTTTATGATTCGATTGATATCGGAGATGGATCTTCTGGAAGAAGTTTGCTCGGACTTCGCAAACCCATCATTGTACTCCTTAAATATCACATCTTCTGAGGTCTTATCCTCGACCTCCCCGGACTCAAGATGACGCTCTTCTTGAGTTCAGGTTCACAAACTCACGCTTAGGGTGCGGTCAAACCTAGACCAATCCCTTTCTTTCTTCTTTTCTCATCGAGGAAGACCTTCGTCTTGGTGAGTTCGATCTGATTTCAACATCATCTTCTTCTAATCTTTATCCTTTTTTCGTTGAAGTTGATAACGAATCAATTCTGACAATGCCTCCAAAGAAACTACCAGATGAGGAGGATCGTTAAGTCCCCTTGCATGCTTTCTTAGATAGACTAGTTGCAACTTAGTAGCAGAATACTCTGCTTAGAACACATATGAGTCATTTGAATGTGGGAGTTGATCCACCGATTGTAGATGCATGGAATCTGACGGTCTGACCCTATACTAGAATTACAATGGGTCGAGACCAATGGCCCTAGACATTGACTTTAAGTTAAACTCGTGTTTCCTGTTGTTGTTGCCAAAGTTCAATAGGAATGCATCCATAGAGTGATTCGCTTTCCTTAGAGATTTTATGTTGGTATACGATGACTTTAGTCACGCTAGGGTTAGTTAGGACTATATATGGTTAGAGCTATCCCCTTTGCCTTAGGAATTGAGGCAACTTTCTGACTAAAGAACTTAGGAGTAGTTATAACCACCTATGCTCCATTTAAAGATTTGTTCTTAAAGAAGTTCTACCCTCTTGGTAGGACTAATCGGATGAGGACCAATATAACGAGTTTCTCCTAGTTGTCACACGAGCCATTCTATGAGACATCGGAGATGTTTAAGGATTTAATAAAAAATGCCCTTGTCATGGCATGGATATAACCATCTTGGTTTAGTCTCTTTTTAGTGGTCTCACTCATGAGATGCATGGGTTAGTGAGCACTGCCTGTGGATGCATCTACTTATCTAAGGGAGAGGATACCATCTATATGGTATTCGAGCAGATGGCTGATACTAGCTATTCATAGACCACTGATAGGGCGCATGTTGACACCCCTCTCTCTCTAATCTACGGAGGGAGGAAGTAAACATGCTGTCATTGATATTGCTGGAGACTTGATTCCTAGTATGGAAAGATTACAAGCTTATACCAGTCTAGCGATCATTAAGAGTATCAGTGAGTTACACAATAAGCGTGTCAGTGACTTAAACTTATTGAACTGGATGGTTTGGCTAAGCCGTCGAAGCAGATGGAGGAGTTGTCTGATTGGGTATCTAAGTTAAAGATATTTGCCTTGACTGCATCTTCTCTTCATGTTTACCGCGTACATCATGTACATGAGCAGACAATGCATGGTCCTTATACCACATGGGTAGAAGATCATTCTTATACCCATCAACATCAAATCGTAGAGCCATCAGTAAAGACAGTTTGCAAGGAGCCTCCGCAAGTGTTGGAGGTGAATTATATGCGGTTTTACCATGATCATGTCACCAAATAGACATGAATGAGAGACAATTAGCAATATCATTATCCTCCAACATATCCCAACACCAACTTCACTCACGCACCTCGTCCTTCACAACCACGCCTACGAGCATTATATACTCATTCACTAACGCATCAACAAATTAATCAACAACTGTAGTATGAAATATCATGCCAGCATGACCCATGTAGCCGGTCCTACTTAATTGTGGGAAAAGGCTTTATTGTTGTTGTTGTTGTTGTTGTTGTGAACAACTGCAGTATGAACAGTTGGGCCAACACGACCCATTTTCACAAGCATACCCACAACAACAATACCGCTGTATGGGCCAGCAAGGCTAGTTTTTACACTCGCACTTTCAGCAGGGCCAGGGTAGGCAGAACCCAGGTCCATCTACATCTCCTTCAAGTCCCTCGGATGTGCATCAACAAGTTTTAAAAGAGATTTGAATGTATCACAACGAATTTCAAGACATTAGGGTGGCATCATCATGTTTTTCAGATGTCAAGACGAAAGGTCTGCACCACCAACCTCCCTTCCCTCCAATGTTCAGGCTAACCCAACAGTTTGAACAAGAATCAATAATAACACCGTCATCGGGTATATTACTGATAAACCGCGAATCTGGCCCTCTAATATCGTGGAATTAGCACTTGAGATGTCATTGCAGTCGGGCCGAATTGGTCTATCAAAGACCATCTAATTGATATGTCAATAAGAATCAGACGGTCATATTTTTATTTTACTTGGCAAGAAACCAAGGTCGAACTCATGGACACGAGCCTTTCTCGTGATTATCCAGATTTTTATCTATCTAACCAAGTGTCGAGTTAGAGAATGATAGGTCAAACAATGCAAAAAGACGAAGATAAGGCATTAAAACAAAAGTAAACATGCATTTTTTTATTTAATTTTAATCATGCAGATGAATTTGATGAAATGCAATGCATACAAGCCCTAGACCCATAAATACTTGAGCCATCAAAAATGCGAGTCAAACAGAAGCACTCTTCATTTATGTAGCAATTAGGCATGACAAACATGGAAATCCGGACACTTAGTCAATAAAATAATGCATTACAGTTCATAGTGTCAAAAAAAAAATACAAGCGTGCCATAAGGAAGATAACGAGAAGAGCTTCAAAATGCCACTGAAATCATCTCAATCGGAGTTAAGAGGCTCAAGATATGCATAAAAGAAGACAAGGGCATCAGTGCAATAAAAACATGAAAGATAACTAGAAACAGGTCTCTGGGAGGGACTAAAATGCAATAAAAAAGTGTGAGGCCTTCCCTGTAAATAACCCACACGCACGGGGGCATAATTGCAAATATTGAAACCCGCAAGGGCCAACATGCAAAATACCCCTAGCGCGCGTGATGCTGCACGTGCTGACAGGACCTATCTGCAATATGCGAAAGTTGCGAGGGCGCCGATGCAAAAAGCCCAGCACCCACGTGCGTGAGGCACGTGAGTTCAGGCTCGGGTGGGGGAGAGGCTCGGCGCAGCTTCGGATGGCCGTAGCAGGTGGCTCGGGCCACGTGGCGGCTCGAGGGTGCCTCGGGCGAGGCTCGGTCCCACCGAGCCTCCGCGCTCCGGGACGACGACGTGGTTGCTCCAAGACCGCTGGATCTCCGCCGTGGGGCGAGATCAAACGGTATCTGCATCGTCTCCTCCGCTGTTGGGTGGCAGCGCGATTGGATCTCCGGCGTCAGGCCTGGAGCTCCTTCATGCCTCTCCGTGCTCGATGAAGGTCGGGGAAGGAAGCTGAGTCCCTGGCGGTGAAGACCCAAGCTCAGAGAAGGAGCGGAAGCGTCTAGAGTTCGCCGTCGACGCGTGATCGTCGGAGGCGGAGCTCTAGAACTTGGCTCCGTCCGAGGTCCGACCAATGGGGTTGGTTGACCTGCAAAAGGGATTAGATGGAAATCGAGCTGTGTGCGCGTGCGAGCTGAGGTGGACGAAGGGCCTGGCGAAGGCGAGGAAGCGGAGTCCTTGATGGGTTCTCCTCCGCCTCCGACGGAGGAGAAAGCCTGGGATGAGGGAGGTCTTGACGGAGGAGGGGGTTGATCGGAGGCGTTGGCGAAGATGACGGATGATGGGCGGCACTCGTGGGGGGTTCAATGGAAGGTGAAGGTGTCGGATCTACCTTAGAAAAATCTGAGAAAACAAACAGGAAATTAAGAAGCTAAATTACCTGAGATTGGAGAAGGAACTAGAGGGCGGAGCGGAGCTTGGGCTGAGCACCTGGAGGTGCTCGGGTCATCGCACATGCTGGGCAGCTACTCCAGCGAGCTTGGGGCGCCCGGAGGAGCCCGGTCATGGCCGGAGGCAGCCTTGGGTCTCACCGGAGTCTAGGTCGTTGTTGCTCGATCCGAGCTCCTCCCCCTGTCACAGGGAGGAGACGGAGGGCTGGGCCTCAGCCCCTTCGTTGGTGGACGACGATAATTCAAGGTGGACGAGGCCTATTTATGGTGTGGGAAATGACGAGTGACGACGAGTTTTGCGGGGTAGGTGCTGATCGGAGGAGAGGAGAGTGGTCGTGGCTAAGTGTTGCGCGAGAGTAGAGGGTGTGAGGGCTACTTGGTCTCGGTGTTAGATCGTGGAGAAGGCGTAAGGCGAAGCGACTAAAATTAGAAGGGAGGAGGAGGAGGTCAGAGAGGCGTGGAGCTCGGGCGGAGGTTGCGGGAGGTGGAAGACGAGGTCCAGACCATTGGATCACGAGATCCAACGGCCCTGGTGGATGCGTGGGTAGACGCTTAGGATTAGATCTAGGGTGCTTCGATCGGAGAGTTAGGATGTTGCCACGTGTCGAGCGCTAAGTGAAGCGCTAGCGGGCGGTTGTGATCTGATGGAGATGCAGATCGGAGGGCTGAGAGAATTAATGGAATGGAGCGGTTAAGATGAAAGGGTGAAGGCGCGATCGAATGGTCCAGCAGGTACCACGTGGCGGGCTATGGTTGAGGCGCGAACGAGTGGCGGTGATGAGATCTGGAGAATATCAGACGGTAGGGATCATTTGTAGCGTGGCGATCATTTAACCGTTGGATCAAGAAGAGATCCAACGGCCCTGGGCGAAGGCGGATGAGGCAAAGAAGCCGGGCCACATGGCTCAACCAGAAAGGGCCACGTGGCCCAATCAGATTATTCAGATCTACAAGTTGACTTTTGAAGGGTCAAATGGCCGAATTTGAGAAACTCAAAACATGAAAGTTGTAGATCTCGATGAGGTCTACAAGTTTCATAACAACAACAACAAAGCCTTTTCCCACAATTAAGTAGGGTCGGCTACATGGATTCTTCGCCTCCATTCAGATCTATCTTGGGTCAATCTCGGACTTATATCCAAAAAACTAAGATCCCTTCGTATAGTCTCTTTCCAACACTTCTTGGGCCATCCTCGCCCTCTCTTAGCCGGCTCAACATCCCACCACTCGCATCTCCTAACCGGTGCATCAGTTGACCTTCTTTGCAAATGACCAAACCATCTTAAGCGGTTTTCTCGCATCTTATCTTCGATCGGAGCTACACCAACTTTCTTTCTGATTGCATCATTCCGAATCCGATCTTTACGTGTATGTCCACACATTTATCTTAGCATTTTCATTTCTGCTACAACCATTCTCTGCACATGTCTATGGTTCACAGGCCAACATTCTGAACTATAAAGCATAACAGGTCTCACGACTGCTTTGTAAAAGTTTCCTTTAGTTTTTAAAGGAATTTTCTTATCGCAGAGAACATCGGAGGCTCCTCTCCACTTTATCACAGAGATCTACAAGTTTCATGTTGACCAAAAATGGAGATGAGGTCAACTGAAGACAAAATCTTTTTGAGGGTATTTTTAAGGCTAAAAATACCACGAATTTTAATTTTACCATTTTTTGTGATTTTTAATTTATTCAAGACTCTGATAATTACAAGACTTTATCTGGATTTTACTGACACAAATTTAAGCAAGGGAGTTAATAATGGAGAATTAAGATGATGAAATCAATTACTCAGATTCATCCAAATCTGAGCATGTGATCCTTTCCTTTGATAATGTTAACCATGTGGCACTCAGGAGCGAAGGGACCATGACCGTGCCTGATAGGGCATAGGGAAGAGGAAGAAGTTGAGGATCTGCCTGAGGAGCCCTCGGATGATGAAGAGGAGAGGCATTACAAGATTCAACAACATTACCTTCATCCACAACATCAAAAGGACCACTGTTGTAAAAGTCGGTCGACTAGTCGAGTGGGGGTGGGGTAGCCGACCTGACTAGGCCTAGTCGGCCATTAGTCAGTCAACCCGACTACTTGGGCCGACTACTCTGCCGACTTTTACATAGAGGTTTTTTGTTTTTTTATTTTTTGCTTTTTTTTAAAATCAAACCTATTCTAATATGCTTAATGTTATATTTAAAGTCAATTATTTTGTTTCATTATAATAATATAGAAAATGTTCAAATCTATGCAAATATATAATAATATATGTACAAAAAAATGATTTATATTGCAAATATATAAAAATATATGTATAAAAATGATTTATATAGTAAAAATAAATAAAAAATTCAAAACTGACTAATGACCGACTAAATCCGATTAATCGCCCAACTACCGATTAATGCTTAGTCAGTGTCCCCACTGATCGAGTACCGACTACTGCTTTCTGCAACTATGAGAAGAACATGCCAAAAGGGAAGGAGAAAAGTAAGAGCACCATAATTTCTGAGTCAAGCGAGTCTGATACGAAGGAAGACCTTACAACTCAGCATGAGGAGGACACACCAGTTTTGTAATAAACCTGTTTGTAAGAAGAACTCTGTTTCTTTGAAAGACAAGCCACATGCTTCAGCATATGATTCTGGTTCTTATTTTCATACTTCAACCCCTTTCTCCCGTGCTCTTTCGGCATGAAAGCGAAATATCAAAAAGATTCATATTGATGATACTGAAATAACGTGATTTTGTAAGGAACACATCATTGTTATGGTGTTATTTGATAAATATGTGGACAATAATCTTGCCTTTCAAAAACGCCTTAAGGTGAGATGCACACATACTAAGGCTAGCAAGAAGAAGTCAGATAACCATGTTCTTACTATCGCCACTACTTGTATCTAGAACTAACAACTTCCAAGAAAGCAGAGAGATAACAGTTTTTCTGTGAACATAACACTTCTAGTCAAGGTAGGAAATATCGATATCGTATCGCTTTGCTTAAAAAAGCATATATCGGAATATATCATCGATATATCGATGACATCAGTGGAAATGTCGGAAATAACTAAAAAACCATTTTTTGCCATTTTTTCAAAAATTAAGATCATCCTGTATATTAAAACAATAAATAACCAACAAATACACACTTATTTCACCATATCGGTAATTTATTCCCATATATTCCAGATATCAGCCATATCAAACATATTGATGTTAATGTAAATTCCCGACTTATAGATATTGGAAATGGATTTCAGTCATGTTCTTATAATATTAAATAACTTACAAATATACACTTAGATAACACATATAGATAATCTGCGATCCTTATATCGCATATATCAGTCATATCGGGCACATAGTGAATGGTATTGAGATGAGTCATTTGATTCAAAAAATGCACATAATGATTAATGAGACAATATTTCTTTAGTATAAAGATTTATCTCTTCAATAAATGAAAAAATAAATTAATGCGATATTCTAAAAGAGATTACCTTTTTACCTGGAACCAAGAGTTCTGCGGAGGATCTGAATCGACCCCTGCTCTGTTGTCTGTCTTAGCGGATTTCAGATTCAATGAACTTGCAGTAGTTGTTCCATGTCATGTACGAGTACATGGTCTTGTAATCTATGACATACTGCATGTATTGATGGTCATCGACTCCTATGAATATCCTGAGGTGAGGATAAACAATAATATATCCGATATCACGAGGAGCATGATGAGGCTGTGAAGCACTGATGTGAGATCCTCAAGATCATGACGACGTAGTAGGAGAAGATCTCTGTGGAGGAGGCGGTACGAGCGTGTACTCAGGGAAGAAACCAAAACTGTCACCACTAAAGAAGCTTTATTGGCTCTGCTCGGGTTGGCTACCTTGGTAGTTCTCACCATTGTAGCTGCTATATCCTCCATTCCCTCTGTAACGATATCCATATGATGGAGGTTTATCCACATGATGCGGAGGAAGATATGCATGAGGAGGGGCATGAAAATATTCAGTGAAGAAATCAAATGATCTCTCGTCTTGCGTTGATCGATATCCGCCCAATGGACTTGGTGTTCTTACATGATATGGGCTGTCAATGTCTATGCAGTCCAATGAACTTACATATGATATTAAATCGTCCATGTAACTGTCTGTAGGACGATGGCCACATCTATATGCATCGTAATCCATAGGTCCTGGATTCGAGCTTGGGACAAACTATCCATGTGTGTTTCCATACTGCTCCATGTATTCTCACCTTGCCTTGGATCTTGTATCATCATGTGGTCCACGACTAGGGATGTCAATTTGGGTCTACCTATTGGGTACCCGACCCGAACCCGCCCCATTAAGAACTCGAAACCATGGCCTCAAATTTCAGCGAAATTCGATCTGATTTCTGTCGAATATCGATATCCAGTCGAAATCGAAATTCGACCGAAATGATCGAAATGACCGAAATATGGGGGTCCTAGTACAAAAAATGACCGAAATGATCGAAATTCCGGTCGAATTTCCACCAAAATTTTATCGAAATTCTGTTTTGGTCGACATCGAAATGGTGACCGAAACCGACATTTAGGACCTTGCTCGAAACCCACCCCATTTACTTTTGGACGGGTTTGGGTTTTGAATTGACTACCCATGCGGGTATGGGTTTGGGATTGCCTTATGGGTACCCAAACCCGAACCCACCCCAAATCCGAATAAAAATATATATAAAGATAGATGTGTATGTTGCATTTTAATCATACTAGACCCAAATCCATTTCATATCAATATGTATCGATCTACATGTATAAATATCCAACTCAATTTTCTCCTCTCCATCCATTTATTCATATTTAACTAACTTCTTGTATCTTTAATAAATAAAAACTATCAACACGAAAGAGTTAAACACTTAACATATATAAACATTTAATATTCTCTATATATTGCATATTTTTATGAATCACCATATTACATGATCTCACTCTATTTCGTCTATCTGTGAAAATCTTGTATACATTTATAACAACTTAAGATTTACCATGTCGAAGATATAGGTACCCATTGGGTACACAGGTATCCGACGCGTACATGGGTACCCGCTAGAAATTACCCGTTTAACAAATGGGCGGGTATGCTTAGTGATATTATAAATGGGTATGGATTTGCGAGTAGTAATACCCGCCCCAAACCCGACCCGCTGACATCCCTATCCACAACCACACCCTGTTGACCCTAACACCCTTGAATATGTCTTCCATCACCGGATCCACCTCGACCGCCAATAATGATAGCAACATCATCATCATCATCATCACTTCCACTCTCATCCTTTGATTTGGATTTCTGGACCTCCTCAGATTCTGGACTAATGATTGGACCGAGGGTGGCACTCGGTTCTCATTTTCTGCGATTAATGGCGTTGTTAGCTGACCCAACTGTTGGGTCAGCAAATCCTTTCCTCACTTCAAATATGAGTTATCAGATTAGGGAATGAGCGGGCTCTTGGTGATGTAGTAGGCTATAGAAAATTGTGAGGGTTCCACAGAGGGTTGGGACAGTTGGACCTAGTATGATGGAATCTTCTCGGTGGGGAAGGCACATAGGGTTATAAAGGGCCCCATGGTTTTTGATCCAAGGGGATGTGTGACTGATTGTAGGATATTCTGGACGTGGAAAATCCCAGCGTTCGTAAAGGTTTTTATATGGCTATTTCGAAGGGGTAGATTGCTGAGGGAGACCGATTCACATGTTTTGTTTAGACGACTGACCAACATGTTGTCGGTGTTGCGAGTTTGCTGAGAGCACGAACCACCTGTGTTTTGGTTGCAAGAGCTCCGTTGGGGCTTGGAAGCTACTCAGCGACAACATGACTCCTGTGAAAAGTGTTTCTGGCTTCTGGGACTCCATTGGAGCTGGTTGGAGTGGGTCAGTTTTGGGACGTGCGAAATATGTTGTGATGGTATGGGCTATGTGGATAGCTTGGAACGACGCATTGTTTCGTCAAGAGCGCTTCTATTGTGAGAATGTGGTAACTCGTGCTAGGATGTTAGATGATAGTTGGTGTGCGTAAGGTCTACCATAATTTCATCTTGTAACATTGCTGTAATTATTTTTTGGTGATTAATGACGAAGCTTTTTAGCATACACCTATACATTAGAGGCCATGTTTTCTTTAAAAAACATTCGCTACTATAGGGACATGGTTCCTATATTATCTTGATGAATACCTAGGTGCAATTATATGTAAAATGATATAAAATTGTTGATCAATATGCGCCAACTTGGTAAAAGCTGTGGAGCTAGCTAGATCTATACATATCTTCCAAAAATCATAATAGAAAAGCTTAAAATTCTAAGAAAAAATCCACAAAAGAGCTTATATTACTGAGAACCATTTCAATGTCCTTTTGGACCAAAGCTACTAGGCCATGTGAGCCATGTGAAGCACATAAAAGGCCTCTGTATTATGAAGGCTACGATTTTGGGTGTACAAACTATATTAGATACTTCAAAAGAGACTCTCCCTGATATGTCCCAGAAAAACAAATGCAAACGACTTAAAATTCTTGACGAACATACTGATCTACTCCAAAAATACAAGTGTGTGTTTAATAAGGCACTCGAGTGAACCTTATTCCAATGAGAGGTGAAAAGAAATGACACAATCCTATTACCGAGAATTGTATCCTATATATATGATCTACTCGTAATTTCATCTTGTAACATTGTTGTAATGATTTTCTTGAGTTTTTTAGGCATACACCTATACAGTGGAGGTCCTTTTTTCTTTTAAAAAGAGCTAGTATAGGGACATGGTTCCTATATTATCTTGATGAATATATAGGTGCAAGTTTGGTACCTCTCTATGTCCTATGAACAAAAAACAAATGATCCGTAATGGACCACACGAACCCCTGATGCTCTATTAACTCTGATAGCTTATTGTACCAAACTCTCGAACTCTGCTTCAGGTCGTAAATCATCTTGTGGAGCCTACACATCTTCTGAGACTCTCGCTCAGCAGCGAACCCTGGGGGCTGTATCATATATATACCCCCTCCTGTAGATCTCCATAAAGAAAAACATTCTTCACATCATGTTGGTAAAGAGGCAACTCTCCAGACACAACAACCCATATAAGAATGCACAATATCGAATGTCTGACCTCTGGTGAGAAGATATACTTATAGTACACTCCATAAGTCTGGGTGGACGCTCGTGCTACAAGCCTTGCCTTGTAGCGATCCACACTACCATCTACCCGTTGCTTCATCGTCAAGATCCATTTGCATCCCACAACAGAGGCACCTGGTGGATCAGAAACAACACGCCATGTACCACGAGACTTCAAAAGGACCATGTCTTCCTCCATGGTAAGATGCCAGCTACTATCCTGTACGGCCTCCCAGTATGTTCGTGGTATTGTGACAATCGAGAGTCCCATGACAAACCTCCTGTACTCCTCTGAAAGATGATCAAAGGAAACATGATCAACTAGAGGATAAGTGGTATAGTTACAACGCGTCTCCCTCAAGGCAATAGATACATCAAGATCATCAACTTCTCTGTTCCCTGTTATCAACTCTTCTTGTATAGTATCATGTGGTACAATCATATCACAATGCCACCAAGGGAAACAATGTATTCAATTTATACCTGAGGCGTGTTGGATGACGGGGAAGGCGCATGAGCAGAGGGGCGAGTGGAGGACCTGCGGATATAAAAACATGGCAGGAACTGTGCCAGTGCAGACAAAGGTGGAGGTGTTGGTGGAGATGACTGCGTCTCAATATGAGGTGGTGTTGGTGGAGATAACGAAGGTGGTGGAACAAAAACATCCTCTCTAGAGTCAGAGGTAGACAACATGTCACCTGTAGGAGAAAAATACACAATAGACTAAAAAAATGTGACATCAACACTCACATAATACTTTCTCCCTATAGGATTAAAACATCTATACCTATTTTAGGTATGGGAATAGCCAACGAACACACATTTGACAGCTATTGGAGTGAGCTTGTCACGACCTGAGTAATATTGTGGACAGATGCCGCCGACCCAAAGATTCTGGGAGTAAGGGAGAATAGGTCCTTCTCGGGAATCACAATCAGAAAGGAACCCTTTCTCCAAGGACCTTGGATGGCAGGCGGTTCACTAAGTTTAATGAACTGAGGATTGAATCACTCCAGAACAAATGAAGAGCTCGACTCTGAATCAAAAGAGTCTTCATGGCATCAAGAAGATGACATTTTTTGCGTTCAGAAACACCATTCCGTTGCGAAGGATAAGCACAAGAAGTCTGATGAATAATACCAAGAGATTTGAGAAAGTTAGACAATTGTAGGGTGGAAAATTCCAAGGCATTATTAGTGCGAATAAACTTCATAATAGCCGAAAAATGTTCTTAACTTCAACAAGAGAAGATTTAATGACATGACCAGCTTTAGACTTATTATTTAAAAAGAAAACCCAAGATAATTTAGAAAAATCATCCACATCAACCATATAGAACCTATGTCCTCAATGATCGGGAACACGACTAGGACCCCATATGACAAAATGAAACAACTCAAACAATTGACTACTGTGAAAACTCTGGCGACTTGGTAAAGAAGAACGTTGGTGCTTCCCAAGCTGACATGCCTCACACTCTAAGGTTGTACGAGTAGAGATCTGAGAGAGAACATGACACAACTTCTACAGAGGAAGGTGTCCAAAGCGAAGATGCCACATGAAAGGAGAAACTGATTCAGAAGGAATGAGAGCAGCACCAACACACGGAGGCTGGACCTGTCTGTAAAGTCCTCTCTGCTCACGACCACTTCCAATCACCCTGCTCGTAAGCATGTCCTGAAACAGAAGAGAAGATGTGTCAGATATGGCACGACAATGTAAATATTTTTTAATCTGATTAATAGATAAATTATTCATCTGAAATACTAGAGCATGTAATACATTCTTTAGGAGCATCGAAGGGGCTATGACAATGTCCCCTTGATCAACAATGATTAGATGAATCCAATTTGCAATCACCACTAATCTACCAGGAGAGATAGATATGTAATAACTAAACTGAGCTCGATCTCCACATATATGATGAGATACTCCGAAGTCCATGATTCTGTCAGTCAAATCTAAACTGCTACAACTGGTAAGTGCATAAGCAATACCTAAGGAACTCGTAGACGCTCTTGCAGCAACTGCAACGTCTGAAGATCTTGCAGTTGGGATGGGTTGTGTAGTCAGCGTATCTCTCAATCTTGAGACAATATCATCAAGACTCACATCATGAGGAGCCGGAGTAGTCTATCTGCGTAGCTGCACGGACAGACGCATGATGCCCATGCTTCAGATAACATGTCTCCTCCAAATGACCTGGACGGTGGCAGTGTAAGCATGGGCCACTCTGACTCCCTCCTGCTCGACCACGAGATCCTCGTTCGCAAAATTGTGAAGTACCCCCTCTGCCGTGAGAAGCTGCCATCGCAGAGGGAGTTTAGGTCATGGTAGTAGACGAAGTAGTGATCGTGCTTGACCTCTTGTAAACCTCCTCCATTAGTGGTACTGTCTCTCCAGTAAGCAGCTGGGTACGTGCTGCATCATACTCAGTGTCAAGGGATGACATGAAAACTCCTGTCATAGTGGTATTCCGGTATGCCTGCTACTGCTTAATGCTGACAGTAATGGGCATAAATCTACGAAGTCATTCAAACATGCCTCGGATATGGAAGAAGTGGGCATAAAGATGTCGATCATGCTGCTTGGTCGAGAATATGTCATGGTGCTATTGGGGGATGTTGCTCTCATTCTTGGCTTGTCCATATGTAGCTAGGATATCCCACATAGCCGTTGATGTAGGTTGAATAACGATGTCATCGGCAATCTCCGTGTCTTGGAGAACCAAATCCGTGCATAGGCATCATCTTGCTTCCAAGAAGCATTAGTCCTAGTCTTGTCCGTCGGCTCCGAATCCGTCAAAATGTGTTCCTTGTTATAGCACCACATATGGGTGCGAAACTGCATGGAGCACAACTCGTAGTTGGTCCCATCCATCTTTACGATAGGAGCTGGGTCCTTGAAGGTATTGGATGATGAAAATACGTTACCCTTGTTTTCTGACACGATTAAAATGCTGAAAATCCGTATCTAGACGGGGGAGTAGACTATTCTGTGCGAGTAACCAATCATATGGAGGAGTGGTTGTACGTGTAGATTCATACGACCATCCTCTTCAATCCTTGTATACTAGGGCTGAAAACCATGATATTTATATCCGAAACCATGGTTTTTGGCCAAAAATAGACCACATTCGATAGCTGTCCGAAGCACGACAACATGATGGATGACCGCATGGCGACGCAGCTTGAAAGCAATAGCCAGGCGACGCCTAGGGATGGTTCCACAGCAAGGGCGACCCATAGGGGTCGGGGATGCCGCCTTCAAGTGTACCGGCCCGTAGGGGCAGTGGTGGCTTGGAAAATTGTACTTGCAGCGGTCGGGATAGCTGTCGAGCAGAGGTAGCGAGGGGCGGCGGGCGCGGGGGGAGGGGGGGCTGGAATGGGGGAAGGGGTGATAGGTAGGGTTAGGGTTTTGGGGATACGAGAACCCCTGTATAGGACCGTTGCTCTGATACCATGTTGGAGAAAAATGAATAGCTTGTCATTATAGAGACCATATGGGTCTCTTATATAGGAAAAGGAGCACTAGGTAAATTACGTAAGAGATGCATGAAGGAAATAGAAATAAAAAATAGATATTATGAGATACAAATATCACACTCGACTTCTCAAGATGTTTCCGCCCATTAGTTTGGCATTTGACAAGATTAAGAAAGCACTAATTTGTTGCTTGCAAAAAAGGTGTCATAACGAATTGAAAATTTTTATCGGATTGCTGTGTGAAATGCCATCGACCTTTTGGGTGCGAAGGTCTTGGCTAACATGCTCAACAATGTTTTCGACGAGCTTATCTCTTTGGTGCAATTTGCCTTTCATATGGGGATGTGGTTGGTGATAGCTTGGCTATGCCCACTGAGATTGTTGTCGATTGGAAGAGACAGAAGACAAATGGTTTGCTATGGAAGGTAGATTTCTCTAAAGCATACAACCATATGGATTGGTGCTTCTTTGGGCAGCTGTGGTTCGGTGGGGCTCCCCAGACGTAGCTATCATGGATGAAAAGATGTGTCACCTCTACTTCCTACTCTGTGATGGTGAATGGTCGGCTTATCAATAACCCACCATCCTCAATTTTATAAACTTCATTATATAGATGGGCATAAGCGCCGTCTCATTGCAAACATCACTTTTTTTTAACAGATGATTGGACATATGGGGGAACTTTAGTATCTCGTTTCCCTTGTCGCTGACCATGATGATTTGGTTTCTGAGACTCAGATAGATAATATATGTCTGGCTATCTTCTGGTTGGATTTTCCTGATCAACGCCGGTAGGAATTCATCCTATTTTTTTGGAGAAAATCAGCAACTTGGAAGGGCCCGCAGTTGGTCGATACAATTGGTTATGGAGATATGGATACATCGCTGTGCAAAGAGCTTTCATTGCTATTAATAGCCATCCGAATCCTATGCCCGAATATCTGATCAGTGACTGCAGATTTATCTGGAGTCTGAAGATCCCAACTCGTATCAAGATCTTTTTGTTGTTGCTGAGATGTGGGAGAATTTTGTCCAAAGAGTGGTGGTCCAGGCATCTTCTGGGTACTGAATGTAACTGATGCCTTTGTGGAGGGGAGTTGAAGATGATTGACCACTTTTTGTTCGCATGTGACAAGATTAAGGAAACTTGGAATGAGCTGGGTGTCGACTGACTTGATTCTAGGAATTACTCGGATTTTTGGAACTCTATCTCCTGCGCCAGGTTTCACTCGAACTGGGTGCTTCTATTTCCTGTTGCAGCTATGTGGGCAAAATTACGGTTGTCGCATAAGGGGTGCTCTTCAGTTCGGAACATTTTTGTGTGCAAAATGTGACCCATTTAGCGAAGACTTGCACCGAGTCTTGCCTTTGGTAATCGAGTTTACGGCTTTATAATTATTATATTTGGGACAGGCACCTTCACATGTTTCCCTCTCTTTTGAATAGAAAAACTTATCTTGCAAAACATCAGCCAAACGTTCTGTTAATGTAAATGTGGCTTTGAAAGACCTTGGTGGTGCTTTGCTGTGGCCATGGTTATCTAATCTTTGGGTTGTTTTTTTAGCTACTCGAAGAGTTGCATATTAAACAGAAGAAAGAGGTGGAAATGCAGATGGAAATGGATGAGCTGAAGGATTCCTTTGTAGTGGAGACACAAAACTTGATGGCTATTTCTATTGAACGTGATAAACTTAAATGCTTATGCGATGAAAAGGATTGTGCTATACAGGTTAATTTGGTTAAGATCTTTCTTCTATTTGGTCACCCAGAATCGGGCTTATACATTCTTTACTGATGGCCACCTTTGTCACCAGGCTGTGTTACTGGAAAAAAGTGCCATTGAAGCGAAGGTCAATAAACTAAATAATCACATCCTTAATCAATCTACTGAGGTTACTCATGGAGGACTGGTATTTGTCTTATATTTATTTGTAACGTGTATGTATTTCATTGAATGTTGTTAGTGCGTGTCATGCGCTTCCTTCCTCTTATAGGAGCTGAAGACTGTTCAGGATGAGCTGAAGCTATGTCAAAAGGAGTTGCAAGCATCCAAAGAAAATATTCAGATGCTTACTAGTGAAAAATCTTTGCTGGAGCAGAAGTACGTAAGATTTGAAAAGAAGAAGGAAGAAGAGGTATATATCAATACTTTGTTTTTATATTTCCTTCAATATTCTTGTATAGGTTGAAGAGGGTGGGAGTGATTAATATTTGAAGTGCTTATATTTTTTGTTGACGAGGCAAAAACATTTTTCTTTCAATTTTTATGTTACTCGACATTTTATTGAGTCAAAGGCATCTCCATTGAAATTGCCATTTAGATGAGGCTTTTTGAGAAGGATCTCCACCAAGAGCGTAAAACTTTGAAGATTCACATATCTGAACTGGAAGGCGAAAATGAAAGCTTAAAACAGAATTTTGATAGAGCTGAATCTACCATTGCAATGAAGGAAGCAGAACTAAATTCATTGCAGATTAATCTGAAGGAGTTAGATGAACTCAGAGAAATGAAAGAGGTAACATATATACCATTTGTATGGTCATACATCGTACTATCTAATCCTGTAATCAATAAACGGTGCAGGATATTGATCGGAAAAATCAACAAACAGCTGAAATTATAAAAAAACAAGGTGAACAAATAGTAGAATTAGAAGCTTTATATAAGGAAGAGCAAGTCCTGCGGAAGCGGTACTTTAATACTATTGAAGGTTTGCTTTTATTTTTCCTTTATATATATATATGTTCATTGTTCGGACACTCTTTTACGGAATGGAGAAACTTCAAATTTGATTTGCAGATATGAAAGGCAAGATTAGAGTGTATTGTCGTCTTCGCCCTCTTAATGAGAAAGAAATTGCTGACAAAGAGAAACGGGTTGTCACAAGTATTGACGAATTCACTGTCGAGCATCTTTGGAAGGATGACAAGGTCAAACAACAACTTTATGATCGTGTTTTTGATGGTAATGCATCCCAAGATGATGTATTTGAAGATACAAAGGTTTGAATAGAGTAAAATTCAAAATCATTAGGACATACAATGTGGTTCTTTTTTCAATTGAAGAATCATGTCTGAACTTTCTTAACATGGTTTCAATGCAGTATCTAGTTCAATCCGCGATTGATGGATACAATGTCTGTATATTTGCTTATGGACAAACTGGTTCTGGCAAGACATTTACTATATATGGTAATGAGAGTAATCCAGGGCTCACGCCTAGGGCAGTTTCTGAGCTTTTCTGGATAATGAAACGTGATGCTCATAGATATTCTTTTTCTTTAAAGGTAATTCTTGTCAGTCACATTGGGATCTATAATAGTCAAATCTAATCTTCCAAATCAGCCTTGACCTATGTATTTTTCTTGGACAACCAATTATGTTTTTTACAGTGTAGAAAATGGAAAATTTTCAGAAATTGATCAAGTGCATATGAACTTTCATGGTATTTTTTAATGGGGCGCACATCCTTGAAAATGCACATTTTATCCAATTTCTAATTAAAAGTAGTAAGATATATAAGATCAAAAAAGCTAAGCCTCAGTCCTAGCATGCTCAAATACAATTTTCACATAAAATTGCTCATGCCTGAAAATGACTTCATTTCTTGCCAACCACATAGCCTCACCAATTCAATCATTTTCATTCCATGGTTTGAGGTATCGATATCGATATCATATCGCTACAGTCTGGAAAGGGATATATCGGAGATTGATCGCCGATATTGGTAGAAATCTTGGAAATGGATTAAAAAGCTTTTTCACAACTTAAGATCATCCAAACATTAAAAACAATTAGTAACGTGCAAATACATTTTTATATGCAATAGAGAGGTGTATTTTGCATATTAATACACATTATGCTGGTCATATCACATGCATAATACCTTTTTGAATACTAACTATTGAGATATATAGAAAGATAGTGAGAAAATTCATATAATAACTAGTTATAAACAGAAATGAGGTGTATTAGCACATTGACATTGTATTAAATTGATTATATACCATGTATAAAAAACCGATCTATGTTGGAAACCAAACAAACATATACAATAATACATAGATTATAAATACATCATTCATAATAATCACAAGCTTGAAAGAAAGAAGATGAATTGGAATGGATTAAAAAGTAAACTTTGTTCTTGAATTAAGATAGTCAATACTAACTGAAGCCAACCTGGATCCATATCACTAGATTACTATACAAACAATGTAATATCTATTGACCAATATATTGGTGTAGATTTTCTTACAATAGCAACAACAAAGACTTTTCCCACTTTATTGATGTAGATTTTCCTAAATCTAAATATTTAGTTATGTTAGATTGAAATTTGAAGGTGTTAATATTGATATTAGGTAGATATGCAAACTCCCTAATAAATTGATCTTTAAGCGCTTAAAAAATAATAGAAACATTCATGGCTTCTCCATCATGTACACATGCTGCGAAAACAACCAATATACGTGATATTGTTTATAAGTCACCAACATCGGCATGATATCAACGATATTGGTCGAATTGGTGGTACTTTTACACCCAAACTTCATTAATTGATATTGCCAATATGAGACGACATATTGCTCGTATATTGGTCGATATCTTAAAAATGGATATGACCATGCTTCATTTGCCACATGCTGAGCCCCTTAAATTTTCAGCAATTTTCATTCTCCCAATTTACTCCAACAAGATGCGCGTTCTCAAAAATATGAGAAGATATGATTGACATCCTTTCGACCATCCTCGCATCACACACAACTTGATCTTTGATCATGGAAGAATCTTGCCCTCTGTGAATCAATCATGATGCATACTATTTGATGGGCCAAAGAATTACCTTGATGCATGGGGCACTCCATCTTAAATTGTCACACAATCTAGCGTAGTTGATGCCCAAAAGAGATGCCACATTGTCACTTCAAGCCTCTTACTATCTCTCACAGACATAAGGTGCAAGGAAAGGAAACATACCGAGTTGTCTAACTAGCTAAGAGAACCACTTTCACCAATGCTATCCTCACTTATAAACATGCAAGAAGCCTTCCATCCTGCCAACTTCTCCATCTTCTCGATTAGAGGCATCCAATATGTTTGAAGCATTCTTCCACTGATCGACGACATGCTCAGGTAAATAATGGGTATGCTTCCCCTAAGTATCTTCAATGTACTCTCATACTCGGCTTCCATGCCATGCATCGTTCTAAAGTCAATAAAAGAAGAATTCCCAATGTTAACACGAATGTTGAAGACCTTCCCGAAAAGATCCAAAATCTGTTTTAGTTCCCGTGCTCTCCGATATCTCACCTTCAATATGAAACACCTTCATTTTTTGAATCGTGATCGATAAATCCGTTGAAGAAACATGCAAAGCAGTCGATTCAACATGACAGAGAGCGTGGCCGCCTCAAGAATAAAAAGTAATGAGGCAACCTGCTTAACCCCCTTCCGAGGATCAAAGAAGCCCCTTTCAGGCCAACCATTTATCGAAATTGAGGAGGTCCTAGTGCTCCTCTTCGTTCAATCAATCCATAAATCAGGGAAACCCCTTTAACGTAATGAGCCGTAGGTGAATTTCCAGTTCCTACAGTTGTAATGTTTGGAGAAGTCCACTATCCATAGTATCCTTTAGTATGCAAGGACCTTTATAGCTATACTAACACAATCAAGTAATCATGGCATTAAATTTCAATGAAAAAATTCTACCAAAATTCTATGAAATTTCTATTTCTTTAGGTCACCGAAATTGAAATGTTACTTTATTTCTTTTTCCAGAATTTCAGCGAAATATCACAAAATGTCAAGGAAATTTATCAAAATTACATGCCATTTCTGCGAAACAACAAAAATAAATGAATCTAACCTTTGCTTTCATTGAAATTTACATATATTAATGAATTTTCACTTATTTATTCACTGATGTGTTGAGTTGTTAGAGTGCTTTACGTTGTTTGAAGATGTTTTCTTTTCTAGTTTTTAAATTTTAGTTCTATGTCCAAACCAAATCAGTTCGACACAAGATTTAAGAATTAATTCAAGTTTTAAATGAAGAACTCTATTCTTTTTGTTCTTTCTTTATTTTGGTATATTTTTTTTGATTAGTAGTTTTTATGTCCCACCACATTCTTATTGACGAGGTGATTATCATGTCTTTTGCTTCTTGTTTAACATACAGTTCTGAATCTAGGTAACATGTTATTCTACATATCATCATGTGATGATTACGGCAATAATACTACTTCAAAGCTTATATTTACAATTCTAATTTATAAAAGTATGCATTTCTATTTTATCTATTGATTTAGGAATATTGGAAACCTTAGTTATTGGAAAAAATCAAGTTTTGAGTCATTTCTAAAATTTCTGATGATTTCGCCAAAATTATTTGTAAGTTTCTCTTTTCGGACTTTTGGTGAAACGAAACAAGAATATGAAATTTAAAGCTTTGCTTTCTTGTGTGACTTCTTTCTATTACAAGAGTATGTGTGGCTATTCAAGTGCTATAGTTTTAGCAACCTTCCAAATCTTGTGACTATAAGTATTTGCCCACTACCAGGTTGGATATTGATCGTGCTTGTGAAAGCTATGCGGTTTCTTGCCGTTATCTTATTTATTTGTGTTTTGTATAACACATTTTTTATGATCGCAAGCTATACAATGCATCTATTCGAGATACATATCACAGATTTGTGTTTGTTTATATATGATGCACGTGTTATTTTATTTCTAAAATTAAATATTTTTCTAAGTTGAAATTATTTTGGCTTCATACAAGTTCTAAGCATATCGATGGAGATAGTTGATGCGATAGAAAGAAGGAAGATTCAGATATTATGTCTACAAGAGATAAAATGGATTGGAGAGAAAGCAAGGGAGATTGAGAGGACATGCTTTAAACTTTGGTATTCAAGTAAAGATAAGGGCATAAATGGTGTTGGAGTGGTTGTTCATAAGGATTTGAAGGATTGTGTGGTTGAGGTGCAAAGATCTAGTGACTGGATTATATTGCTTAAAGTGGTGCTTGAAGAAGAAATTCTGAATATCATCTCAATTTATGCATCACAAATTGGTTTAGATGATAGGATTAAACATGCTTTTTGGGAGGATTTGGATAAGATAATGTATGGAATCCCACAAAGAGAGATGATTTCCCTTGGTGGAGTTCTTAATGGACACGCGTGTTGGGAGAAACGAATAACTTGTTTATTCCATGAACCCTAGGCTCTCTTATATAGGAGAGTAACCTATGGGTAAATTACATAAAGCATACTATGAAGAAAAACAAAATAGAGAAAAGTACAGATACTACTTATTATTGTATGCGTTAACACTCCCCCTTAAGATGGAGCATAGATATCAATCATGCTCAGCTTGGAAGCACACTTCTGAAATGGACCTCGTAGCAATGCCTTGGTGAATATGTCCGCAGTCTGATTCTCTGATGTAACATGAGATGTAGCAATGAATCCTTTCTGAATCATATCACGTATGAAGTGACAATCCACCTCAATATGCTTGGTCCGCTCATGGAATGCTGGGTTGTTTGCAATAAACAAGGCAGCCTGATTATCACATTCCAAGTTCATAGGAAGTGGTACATCTAAACATAGGTCTGTAAGCACAGCTTTCACCCACATCATCTCTGTAGTAGCCTGGGCCATAGCCCTATATTCGGATTCAACACTAGATCTAGCTACTACCGTTTGTTTCTTACTTCTCCATGAGACAAGGGCATCTCCAACATAGACAGCATACCCTGAGGTGGACTTCCTATCCTTGGGACATCCTGCATAGTCTGCGTCTGCACATGCTGAGATAGAGATCCCTTTTCCTTTCTTGAATAGCAGACCTGCACCTGGAGAAGATTTGAGATATCTAAGAATCATATGTATTGCATCCATATGCAACCGGCGTGGTTGCTCCATGAACTGGCTCACACGGCTCACTGCAAATAATATATCTGGTCTAGTGATCGTGACATACAACAGTTTGCCTACCAGTTCTCTATATCTTCTCCTGTCCACCTCCTCTATGTTATCTTCATAAAGCTTCATGCTGGGATCCATTGGTGTCGTAGCAGGTCGACACTCAAGCATACCTGTTTCACTCAACAGATCTGTAACATATTTCCTTTGTGACATGACTAGCCCATAGGAATTTCTAGCAAATTCAAGCCCCAGAAAGTATCTAAGGACCCCAAGATCCTTAGTGACAAATTCACTACCCGGCATTTCTTTCGCCTGCCTTATGCCCTGCTCATCATCTCCTGTAATCAAGATGTCATCAGCATAAACCATAATGACAATGATACCTCTCGCGGTTTTCTGTACAAACAAGGAATGATCAGCATTGGAGCGTTTGTATCCTTGTTTCTCGAAGAGATCCGGGAGCTTCTTAAACCATGCTCTGGGGCTCTGCTTAAGGCCATAGATAGCCTTATGCAACCTGCTTACCTTGGAGCACTCCCCCTCAACAGCAAAACCTGGTGGCTGTTGCATATACACCTCTTCCTGCAAATCTCCATACAGGAATGCATTCTTCACGTCCAACTGATGGAGCGGCCAGTCTCGAGCAACTGCAACTGACAACAAGATCCTTAGAGTGGAATGACGTGCCACATGCGAGAATGTGTCAAGATAATCCACCCCGTATGTTTGTGTGAAGCCACGTGCCACCAGACGCGCCTTGTACCTGTCAATAGAGCCATCTGCATTTTGCTTCACTGTGAACACCCACTTGCAGCTCACTGGGTTCACATCTGGAGGTATAGAAACCAAAGTCCAAGTTCCTCTGGACTGAAGTGCTGCCATTTCTTCTTCCATTGCTAGCCGCCATCTACTATCCTGCAGAGCCTCATGATGATTCCGTGGAATATCTATAGCTGAGAGTGCCATAGCAAACGACCTGAAATCACCAGATAGCCGCTCAAAGGATACAGAGGCTGATAATGGATATTTGGCACAACTCCTCTTCAACTTCTGTAAAGCAATGGGAATATCCAAATCAGTTGTAGACTCATCTGGCTCCTGCATCACAACCTACTCAGAAATGTCGTCAGATCCATCAACTTAATATTCTCATTACATACCATAGGCGAGCTAGTGGACGAGTCATGACCATGAGCTAGTGGAGGAAGCCTGTGGGTATAATGGAATGGGAACGGTGAGATTGGCTGCTGTGGTGGTGGTGGTAGTGGTGGTGGTGATGGCATCTGAGGTGGTGGTGGTGTTATGTATATGGCACCAGGTAGTATAGGTGGAATCTGCTTGTCTCCTGATGCTGAGAAATACATAACAGATTCAAAAAATGTAACATCTGCACTGATCATATACCGCCGACGCAGAGGATCAAAGCACTTGTACCCTTTTTGAGTTCTGGAGTACCCAACAAAGACACACTTGACAGCCCTAGGAGAGAGCTTGTCAGTACCTGGCGACAACTGATGGACAAACACAACCGACCCAAACACACGAGGGGTGAGAGTGAACAGATCCTTGTCAGGATGAATAAGTGAGAATGGAATCTGTTCATTCAAGACAGACGAAGGCATACGGTTGATTAGGTAACATGCAGTAAGAACTGCATCACCCCAGTAGGAATAGGGAACATGACTCTGTATAAGTAGTGATCTAGTGACATCAAGAAGGTGACGGTGTTTTCTTTCAGCAATCCCATGCTGTTGAGATGTATTAGCACAAGATGTTTGGTGAATAATTCCTTTTGAGGAGTAGTAATTGACAAGAATATTAGTGCACAACTCTAAAGCATTGTCACTTCTCACAAGTTTCACAGATGTAGAAAAAACATTTTGTATTTCATTCAGAAAATGGATAATGATATTTCCTGCTTCAGATTTATTTTTCATCAGAAATACCCATGACACTCTAGAAAAATCATCCACAAAAACTATATAAAATCTGTGTCCCTGATGATCGGGTACACGACTCGGACCCCAGATATCAATATGAAATAACTCAAACTAGGAGGTACTACTCCGACCTGGACGACTGGGAAAGGATGACCTGTGATGCTTTCCCAACTGACATGCCTCACACTGAATAGGTGTGTGAGGGAGACCATAAGGTAAAACATGACGCAACTTCGGAAGCGGTAAATGACCAAAACGCAGATGCCATAATAAGGGTGATACTTGTCCAGAAGAGGATGAGGATCCAGCAAAAGGAGTCTGGTTCAGGCGATATAGGCCTCCTTGCTCATAGCCACGACCAATCACATTGCCCGTATGGATGTCCTGAAAAATCAAAGAAGATGGATCAAAAATTGCCCGACAATGTAGATCTTTTGTAATTTGGCTAATTGACAATAAATTCATTGAGAAATCAGGTGCATGTAGCACATTCTTGAGCTGCATAGAGGATGCCAATCTAGCCTCCCCCTGACCAGTGATGAGGGAATGAGTGCCATTGGCAATCACGACTGTCCGACCTGGAGGGATCTGAGTGTATCCTGAAAGCAGACTCTGGTCACCACATAGATGATGTGTAGCGCCCGAGTCCATAATCCATGGTAAAGTATCTGATCTACTACTGTGGAATGCAAGTATACTACCTGAAGCACTGGTAGACGCAGAGGCAGAAGCGGCAGCATCAGAATGACTCTCTGTAGTCGGTGCTGGACTGGATGGTGGAATAATGCCCCTCAGACGGGCAACTAGATCCTCGAATCGTTGATCTAGAGTAGCAGCAGACGGGGGCTCTATCTGCTCAGCAGCTCGTGCAGATGCTGGAAATCCATGCTTTGAGTAGCATGTATCTTCATTATGTCCTACTCGATGACAGTAGGTACATGTTGGTCTAGTGCGACCACCTCTTCCACGAGGTCCACGTCCGCGGCTAGGGTGATGGAACCCACGACCTCTGTTGACGGCCATGGCTGAAGAGTTCTGACTCGCAGCTGTGGAGGGAACTGTGATCCGACTCAATCTATGAAACGCTTCCTCCATGGGAGGAATAGTAGAGTCTGCCAGAATCTGTGATCGTGCTGCCTCATACTCAGGATCAAGTGCAGCCAGGAACACACCCACCATCGTCGCGTTCCGGTATGTCTTCTGCTGTTCTGGCGTAGCTGTGAGAGGCATGAAGCTATAAAGCTTCTCGAACATCCCTCTTAGTGATGTATAGAGGGAATGTAAAGGGCGACCATTCTGCTTTATTGTGAATATGTCATGCTGAAGTTGCAGAATCTTCGTCTCGTTCTTGTCCTGGGAGTATGTAGCCGCCAGAATGTCCCACATATCCTTGGCTGTGGGCTGGTGTAGGATGTCATTGGCAATTTCAATAGCCAATGTACCAGATAGCCAGACTTTGGCATATGTATCATCAGCCTCCCAAGAGGCATTGACTTCAGTCTTCTCTGCAGGCTCCGGTTCGGTAAGAATGTGCTTCTTACATGTTGATTTCGTCATACTCATGAACTGCATAGCCCACAGTTCATAGTTTGTACCGTCCATCTTGACAATAGGCGCTGGACCACGAAAGGTGCCAACAGATGGGATATCCGCCTTGCTTTTTGACATACTGGACATGGAAGACTGGAGCAATCGATAGATGATGAGCTTTGTCTACAATGACATGGACGGGAGTAGTTGCATGTGTAGACCTCAAGCAACTATCCCCATGAACAGAGAAGTGTGTGTGTGCCCTAGGGCTTAGGGTTTAACACACGTACACGCGTGCAAGGAGCACACGCACACGCAACTGAAGATGCGCGTTAGATCACTTGGAGATGCACAGTTGCAGGCGATGCATGACTGGAGGCTTGCGCACTTGCGCAGGAATGCGCACAGCTGCACTAGCGTGCAGTCTACGCACAGGTTATGCGCATAGGAACTGCTGGAGGGTGCACGCTCGCGCACAGGATGGCGCACAGCCCGCTCGCGCACAGGATGGCGCACAGCGCACAGCACGCAGGAGCCGCTGTGCTACACGCACAGGGGGCGGCGATGCTGGGTAGCAGCACTGGGCGCACAGCGCACAGCACGCAGGAGCCGCTGTGCTACGCGCACAGGGGGCGGCAGCGCTGGGGTAGCAGCGCTGGATCGGCGATGGCGAGCGTCGATGAGATGAGATGGAGAGAGAGGAGAGGCCGGCGGGTGGGATGGGCTAGGGTTAGGGTTTCGAGAACTCCGGTCTAGGACCGTCGCTTTGATACAATGTTGGGAGAAACGAATAACTTTTTTATTCCATGAACCCTAGGCTCTCTTATATAGGAGAGTAGCCTATGGGTAAATTACATAAAGCATACTATGAAGAAAAACAAAATAGAGAAAAGTACAGATACTACTTATTATTGTATGCGTTAACAATGCGGGAAAGGATGCTTCAGGGTTTGCTAGTATTCATGGAGGACATGTCATCGGGGATGGAAATGAAGAGGGAAAAGTCTTTCTGGATTTGGTAACCGCTTGTGGTCTTTGCATTGCAAATACTCTCTTCAAGAAGAGGGAGGAGCATTTACTTACTTACAAGAATGACTCGACTAGAACACATATATACTACTTTGCGTTGAGAAGAAGAGGTCAGTTGTGTTGCAAAGGCTTCAAAGTAACCCCAGGAGAGAGATTGACTTCCCAACATCGCTTGTTAGTCATGGATGTGCAAATAGAAGGGTTAGTAAAGAAAATGAGGGTTTCCAAGATCATTAGAACAATATGGTGGAATCTTTAATTGAAGTAGTCAAGCTTCATGGAGAAGGTTTTCGAAGACTTATCATCTTGGGATTGTAATGGATGTGCAAATGAGATATGAGAGGCGACATCATCTTGTATCTGATGGGTAGCCAAAGAGATGATAGCTGAGTCAAAGGGAGGTGCTTCAGGCCAAAATGAGGCTTGGTGGTGGAGTGGAGGGGTGCAAGAGAAGCTCAAAATTAAAAGAGCTTGCTTTAAAGCTATGTCTAAGGATAAAACAGATGAAATTGTCACAAACAACAAAATAGCTGAGAAGGAAGCAAAGAAGGCGGTATGCGAAGCTAAGTCAAAAGCTTATGAAGTTTTGTACACAAATCTCAATTTTAAGGATGGTAAGAAGGATATATTCAGGCTGGCCAAAGCAAGAGAAAGCAAGACCAAAGATCTTTCTCAAATGAGATGCATTATGGATGAGGAAGGTCACGTGCTTGTTATTCACAAGTATATAATGACTGGATGGAAACAATACTTCCATAAGTTTTTCATTTGGGAAGGAAATAGAAAGTTGACTTTGGGAAATCTAGCTTGTAGTGAAAGTTACTTGAATCATGCAAGCTACAGGCAAATATAATGGAAGGAAGTAGTGGAGCCTTTGAAGGTTATGAGACATGGTACAGGTGTAGGACCTGATGACATTCTTGTAGAATTTTGGAGAGTTTTAGGTGAGCGTGGTTTGACTTGGCTTACAAATTTATTCAATGTTATTTTGCGAAGCAAGTAAATTTCTGAAGAATGGAGGAGAAGCATCATGGTGCCTCTTTATAAGAATAACAAAGTCATTTGAAATTGTTCAAATTACAGGGGTATCAACCTGATGAGTCACACTATGAAAATTTGGGAGCATGTGATCAAAAGAAGGTTGAAGCAAGTTTCCAAAGTAAAAGAAAACCAATTCTGGTTCATGCTAGGTTGCTCAACTATTGAAACCATCCACTTGTTGAGGAGAACAATTTAGATTTACAGGGCTAAAAGGAAGAACCTCCATATGATTTTTATTGATGTACAGAAGGCTTATGATTCTGTCCCATGGGAGATATTGTGGGGAGTTTTGGAGAAGAGACAAGTACCTATCCTATACATTAACCTCATAAAAAATGTATGATAGGGCTTCATCTTATGTAAGGATACATTCTGGGAAGACTGACTATTTTGACCTCAACACTGGTCTGCATCATGGTTCAACGTTGAGTCCACTCCTTTTTACTTTGATTATGGACGAGTTGACAAATCACATTTATGATGAGATACCTTGGTGCATGTTATTCGATGATGATATTGTGTTGATTGAAGAGACTAGAGATAGAGTAAATGAGAAACTTGAGGTGTGGAGACATGCTTTGGAGACTAAACGATTTCGTATACATAGGGTTACGACTGTATATATGGAGGGTAGTGTTGGAGTATTTGGTATTGCACCTATTGAGTTGTAGCAGGGTAAATGGATCCTGGAGAAGATCCATTTACCCCATCCTGTGTTTAGTCCCATACCGCCCAATGGTGGGACTTGGAGGCTCTGGGAAGGTTATATAAGGAGCCCCAGACCTCCTGTACTCATTGAGAGAAAGTCAATAGACAACCACGCCCTATTTGAGGGCTTCTCCCGTGGTTTCATCCCGCTCCTCACGGAGTAGGGTTCCACGTTAAAATCCCGTTCTTCTTTGATGTTTATTCTTTTTCTATGTTTACGTTTCCGCATTCTTCATATTTTATAACATGGTATCAGAGCGGGTTCGATTCTCGGAAGTTTTTTTTTATGTTCGTTGTTCATTCGAGATTCGACATTCGATTTCGTTCTTGAAGACTGGTGTTTTGAAGTTCCAGTTATGTATCATTCGAGTTCCTATTCAAGATATATTCCACACGCGCTTCTCGAAGATAGATCATTGTCCTGGGCATCTTCTACAGCATTCTGCTGCATTATATCATCGACTCTCGCAAGCAGCAGCGAGATCGAAGTCAGGTTCCAGATCTGCCGTCTAGGGTTTCAGAATGAAACCCTAATATCTGCTGTCTCTCAAAGAATACCACAAAGCAGGAGGAGGCGTCGCAAGATTTCGATCCCAGGTCCTCTTCCAGATCCATTGGCGGCGGCAAGCCCTAGCCGCCGTGGTTCCCTTCGTCATCAGCAAAGGCACATCAGTGCCTATTCTTTTGCGCGACTCGCAAGCCGCTACCGGGCGGCATCTCTTCAACGATCTCCAGGGGCGCTCGTGCGCGCATGCGCCAAGCAGGCATCTCCAGGCATACCGCTTCCCCCTTTGCTCTGAGCGGCGTCTTCTTCATGCAACCAACAACCTAGGCGAGCACCCCTCTGGCGCGAACCCCAGGCGCACAAAGGGCGGCTCCAGGCCGCGTCTTCTCTCCATCAACGGCGGTGGGCCCTCATTGTTCTCCTCCTCACGTGATCAAGGTGCTCCAACGGTGGAGCCCTATAAGGATCGGCGGCGGTATGTGAACCCCCACTTCTTCCTCATCGCAAGACGACTCCCTTCTGGCGATTCCAGGTCGCGGCTACCCTCCAGGGCTCCTCCGCACGCGTTCCACTCCTCCGGGCTCCAGCGAGGCCACCCGGCGGCGCTCCCTCCTCCCGCCTCTTCAGGGGCAGCAGCTGCGGGTTCCATCGATGGGAACCCTAGGCAGGGCCCTCCACATTTAAAAAAAAGTCGAATCCCAGCAGGCCTCTAGCGGATTAAAAAAAGGGGGGGGAGTGTTTTTTTATTGTTTGGGTCGAGGGGGGCGTGAGATGTTAAATAAAAAAACAAAAAAGGGGGGAGAGGGCATGCCATTGAAAAAAAGAGAGTGTTGTTAAAAAAGAAGAAGAAGCACGTGCAATTAAAAAAAAAGAAAAGAAAGAGCTGCACGTATTTCGAGAAAAAAAAAGAAAATGAAGAAGATGAAAAGCCGTAAAAAATGTAAACGGCTTACAAAAAAAAGTGACGGCTTAAAAAAAAGAGAAGAAAAGAAAAGCTGCAAGATATGTTTTATTCATGTTTTATGTACCCCATATTTATCTTGTCTTCTCCCAATTGTCGATGTCTTCATTCCGACAAGTATGGGAGAAAGGGGGAGTATATATGTAGAGTCAACATGTCTCTTCTTCCAGATCCAGATTAAGATGCCAGTCTCCAGACCGGCCATATTTTTCCAGACTCTACAGATGACCAGTTTCAGACTCGACGATTGTCTTCCGAGTCTGCAGTTCAGACACGCACGAGTTGGCGGTCATTTTCAGATGAGCATATGTTGCCATCATCAGTTCGAGGTCCCCATCTTGTTGTTGTTCAGCCAGAGTTTTCATGTGAGCCATAGGGACTCCAGAGAAGAGGACAATTCCCTTGAGGGCAAGGGTTTTCATGTGGTATCATAGGTACACCAAAGCAGTGCACCGTTCTCTGAGCTAGATGGGAGAGACCCAGTTCTCCAACGAGGAGACTTCAGGTGCAGTTTCAGACTCGATGGTCAGATTCCGAGTCTTCATTTGACTCACACTCCAGCCCGTTCGTCCTCCTCACCTGCACGACATGAGAAGCAGCGTCCTCGACTGCAGCATGTGCCGTTGGGTTGATATTGTCCGTAGTGTCCTGTAGCGTGAGTTGAGTTTCTTTCTGTTTGTTTGTCCAAGCTGAGCATTGCATGCTCCAGCTTGAGGGGGAGTGTTGGAGTATTTGGTAGTGCACCTATTGAGTTGTAGCAGGGTAAATGGATCCTGGAGAAGATCCATTTACCCCATCCTGTGTTTAGTCCCATACCGCCCAATGGTGGGACTTGGAGGCTCTGGGAATGCTATATAAGGAGCCCCAGACCTCTTGTACTCATTGAGAGAAAGTCAATGGACAAACACGCCCTATTTGAGGGATTCTCCCGTGGTTTAATCCCGCTCCCCACAGAGTAGGGTTCCACGTTAAAATCCCGTTCTTCTTTGATGTTTATCCTTTTTCTATGTTTACGCTTCCGCATTCTTCATATTTTATAACAGGTAGTTTTTAATGGAAACAGTGGTGAAGGAATCGATGTGAAGATTGGTGATGATAACATTCTGAGAGATTCTTTTAGATGCTTGGGATCTTTTTTGCAATATGATGGAGAAATTGATAGAGATGTTACACATATAATAAATGCAGGTTGGCTAAAGTGGAGAGAGGTCTCTACTGTTCTCTATGATAAGAAAATTCCTTTGAAAATCAAAGGAAAGTTTTACAAAGCAGCTATAGGCCCTGTTATGCTCTGTAGATCTGAATGTTGGCCTGTGAACCGTTAACATGTGCAGAGAATGGCAGTCGCAGAAATGAAAATGCTAAGGTGGATGTGTGGACACACACATAAAGATCTGATTCAGAATAATGCCATCGGATTGAAAGTGGGTGTAACTCCAATCAAAGATAAGATGCTAGAAAATTGCTTAAGGTGGTTTGACTATTTGCAAAGGAGGTCAGTGGATACACCAGTTAGGAGCTGTGAGGTTTGGAATGTTGTTCTGACTAAAAGAGGGCATGAAAGGCCCAAGAAGTGTTGGAATGAGACTATATGAATGGATCTTGATTTTTTGGATCTAAGCCTGAGAATGACCCAAGATAGATCTGAATGGAGGCAAAAAATCCATGCAGCCGACCCTACTTAAAGTGGGAAAAGGCTTTGTTGTTGTTTGTACAAGTACTAAGCAATCATTTTAATCTTCAATTTATTACATAATATACCATTTTTCTAGTACTCTATGTTGGGTTGTGTTTTTCTCTATTATTATTGCTCGTGTCATCATTCTCTTCATGTTTAAGAGGCGAAGCTAATGGCATCTAATTTCAGGTTTAAATTTGATTTTGGGTTTAAGTAATGTACTACTTTTTTGACTGTTGAAGCGATTGGATGGAAATTTAATGTAATATATCATTCTAGTATCGTACTATTAGCAAGAAAATTATGTATTTCTGTCTCAATTATTAAGTGAAAGAATATTATAAATCTTAATATTTTCAAAAAAATGGGTTTTGAATTAATTTACCCAATATATGGCTATTTCAATGAAATTCCATCGATTTTCTCTTGTCAGGCTTAACAAAACGAAACTAAAATCGATCATTTAAGGCCTTGCAAGTGATTGATGCTATGCCATGAATACTGACGTCTCATTAGTAGTTATAGGGTCCACGTCCAATTTTAGGCAGTTGGACAGACCACAAGCCTTGTAAGCAATCTGTCGATAGTCCTCAACCTTAGTGTGAGTCCTCTAAGAAAAGAAGTGATGCAGTCCAAACTATTAATTTTTTTATTTTTGTTGTAATTTTAATATTTTAACATCCAAAAGTCACAAACTTTGAATGTGTCATTTAGGTTAGGTATGTCTTTTGGGATAAAAGTTTATTTCTTTTAATGGGTCCATTCCCTGTATAAAGCAACCTATTCCTTGTAAGAAAAGGGAACACAGAAAGAAATTGAACTTGGTTAGGTATTGGGTTTATCCTCCTTTCTGGTTTGTATTTCTTTCTCCTCTCAATTCTCAAATCCTTTAATACGATTTTCCTCCCTTATCTTCTACCCTCCCCACGCAGCTCGGCATGCTCCTCCTAACTCCTTACCCTAATTTCCTCTATTCTCGCCCCTAGCAATTCTTCCTTAAATTTCTAGTCCTCATCAATTGGTATCGGTGCTTGGCCTCGAAATCGTTGTCACGATTTAGTGAACTTACGAAGCGTACAAAGAATATTGAAGCTAAGAGGATTCTGTCGTTCATCAACTTCTCAACTTCAATCCATGAGTTCATCACATCATCTTTGAAAAATCCACCATATATACTCAGTAATTGGAAGATCATTTTCAGATATCAGAACTCATGCTCAAACATGCTGAGTACGTTGAATGATGTACAAAGGTTGATACAAGAAATAAAAAAAAGAGCATAACAGAGGAAAAGAGGAAGACAATCCTCTTGATAACTCTACCACCCATGTTTGTACTTGTTTGATGCCATCTTCAACCCTTACATAATTGCAATCTCGGGACAATATCTCCTAGTCGCTCTGTGGAGATGAAAGAGTAAATTGCATTGTTGAGAGACCCTAGAGTTCTCTTATTGAGGAGAAAAACCTATTGGGCAAATTACAAGAAGAAGATAAAGAAAATAAAAATTACATAAACAATATGAAAGATAACTATTATCTCAACACTCACCCCCAAGCTGGAGCGTAGATATCAATCATGCTTAGCTTGGTGCAACATCTCTTGTCGGACCCTTTGGCTAAGGCCTTAGTAAGCACATCGGTTGTCTGATCTCCACAGCTGACATGAGTAGTGGTGATGAGACCCTTCTGTATCAGGTCACGAGTGTGTTGATAATCCACCTATATGGGTTTATGTGCTTGGTTCTCTCATGGAAGGAAGGGTTGTTTGCAATTAACAAAGCAACCTGATTGTCGCATTGGTGGTGCATGGGAAGAGGCACCTCGATAGTCAGGTCAGTAGGAACAGATCTGACCCCCACATCATCTCTATGCTGTCTTGCGCCATAGCCCTGTATTCTAACTCAACACTAGATCTAGCATCCACAGTCTGCATCTTGCTTTTCCATGATACCATGGTTCCCTATAATACTGTAAAGCCTGAAGTAGACTTCAAATCCTTGGGCACCCATTATAATCAACATCTGTACATGCTGTAACTGAAAAGGTTGTACCTCTGCTGAATGGAAGTCCAATGCCAGGTGATGTGTTCAGATACCTCAGAATCATATGGGCTGCTTCTATATGTGCATGTCTTGGTTGCTTCATAAACTGGCTCACTTTACTCGCGACAAAAATATATCTGGCATGGTAATGGTCGCCTACATGAGCTTGCCAACAAGCTCCCTGTACCTTCTCTTGTCGACCTCCTCAGTCTCATCATCGTAGAGCTTCATGCTCGGGTCTATAGGAGTAGTGACCAGTCTGCAATCTACCATACCTATCTTAGAAAGATCTATAACACTTCGTCTATGTCATCACAAGACCTTGCTAGTTCCTAGCATACTCCAGCCCAATGAAGTAGCATAAACTTCCAAGGTCCTTGGTTACAAATTGCTATCATGGGAGAGCCTTTGCAACCTGAATGTCGTGCCCGCCATCCCTTGTGACAAATATCATCAGCATAGACAAGAATGACAACTGTACCTTTCTGAGTCTTGTGCATAAACGGAGAGTGATCGGCAATCGATCACACAAACCCCTGTTGCTCTATCAAGTTCGAGAGCCTCTGGAACCATGCTCTTGGACTCTGCTTAAGGCCATAAATAACCTTGTGTAGTCTACAAACCTTATGATGTTCCCACTAAACAGCGAACCCATGTAGCTGCTGCATGCAGACCATGGCCTCAAATTTCAGTGAAATTCGGTCGAATTTCTGTTGAATATCGATATCCAGTCGAAATCGAAATTCGACCGAAATATGGGGATCCTAGTACAAAAAAAGACCGAAACGACCAAAATTCCGGTCGGAATTCCACCGAAATTTTGTTTTGGTCGATATCGAAATGGTGATGGAAATCGATATTTAGGGCCTTGATGCAGACCTCCTCCCGTAGACCACCTTATCGAAATGTATTCTTCACATCAAGTTGGTTGAGGGGCCAATCTTGTGTAACAATAACGATAGAAGGATACATAAAGTAGGATGCCTGACAACTGGAGAAAAAGTGTCATGTTAGTCCATCCCATATGTCTGGATGAACCTGCATGCCACAAGTCTCGCGTTATAGCGATCTACAGTGCCATCTATACGGTACTTCACAGTGAACACCTACTTGCACTCAACAACAGATTCGTCGAATGGATTTGAAACAAGATTCCAAGTGCCACATGATTGAAGTGCGACCATCACCTCCTCCATGGTTAGATGCCATTGACTGTCCTGAATAATCTCCTGATATGTCAGTGGTATATCCGCGGCTGATAGTGCCAAGGTAAACCTTCTGAAATTGTCTTACAGTCTGCTCAAGGAAACATGGGCGAGAAGAGGATGTGTAGCACACGTATATTTCGGATGTCTTAGAGCAATCAACACATAAAGCTCATCTGACATATCCTGAACATGTAAGTTTCCCTCTTGAGAGGGCACCTGCTCATCCTGTAGGAATTCTTGCTACACAAACACCACACTAGTGCCATATGTAGAAACAATGTGCTCATGACATACATGAGGCGTGCTGGATGACTGGGAAAACCTGTGGGTAGGGGGAACAGAGCGAGACCTGCGAGAGTATACACAAGTGCCAGAAACTCAGTAAAGGTAGGTGGTGGTCCGGGAGCGGCCATGAGAGCAGGTGGAGCATGCATATGTACTTGAGATGGCTATGGTGGTGGTGGCGGAGGTGGTAGATGAGCAAGAGTAGGTGTTGGTGGTGGTATGACAATATGAGGTGGAGGCATGTAGATATCCTCATCGAAGTCTAATGGGGCTAGCCTATCACCTGTAGAAGAAAAATACACGACGAACTCAAAGAAAGTATCATCAACACCGCGAAATATATTTGTCGAAGCAGATTAAAGCAACAACACCCCTTCTGGTTACGACAGTAACCAATAAAAACACACTTGACTGCTATGGGAGAGAGCTTGACACATATTGTGAGAAATCATGAATAAAAGCAATCGATCCAAAGTCCAAACATATGAGTGTAAGGGAGAACAAATCCTTCTATGGAAACACAATCGAGAAAAGGACATTCTCTCGCAACACCGAGGAGTACATGCGGTTCACTAATCAACATGCAATGGGGATCACATCACCTCAGGAAGCGTGAGGAGCGTGACTCTGAATCAACAGTGTTGTCGTCACATCATGTAAATGACCGTGTTTGTGCTTGGCAATACCGTTCTAGTGGGATGTATAAATACATGAGGTCTCGTGAATTCCAAGAGATCTCAAAACTCAGAAAGCTGTAAGGTGCAGAACTCTTAAGGCATTGTCAGAACACAGATATTTGACATTGACCGAAAAAATATTGTTTATCTCATTAATGAAAGGTTTGATAACATACCCGACCTCACTTATTCTTCAATAAAGGGACACGACTCGGAACCCCTAATATCTAAATGAAGGAGCTCAAACAAATGAGAATTGCTCCGACTCTTACGAGCATGGCCTCAAATTTCAGTGAAATTCGGTCGAATATCGATATCCAGTCGAAATCAAAACTCGACTGAAAAGGCCGAAATGTCCGAACTATGGGGGCCCTAGTACAAATTTTGACCGAAATGATCGAAATTTCGATCGAATTTCCACCGAAATTCGACCGAAATTCCGTTTCAATCGGTCACCGAAATGGTGACCGAAACCGACATTTAAGGCCTTGCTTACGAGATGGAAAGGATGAATGATGATGCTTCCCTTGTTAGTAAATCTCGCATTGGAAGGAAGATTGCGTAGAAATCTGTGGGAGGACACGATACGACTTCTACAGAGGAAGGCGACCATAATGAAGATGCTACATGTTTGGGGAGACTAATCTAATAGAAATAGCGAAGATACCAACATGAGGAGGATAAGCCAGTCTATAGAGCCCTTAGTGCTCACGGCCACATCCAATTACTCTGCCCATGAGTATGTTCTGAAACACAAGAGTCGATTGGTTAAAAATGGCACGACAATGCAAATCCTTATTAATCTGACTAATAGATAGTAAGTTCATCTGAAAATTAGGGACATATAAAACATTCTGAATGCACATGGTCGGCGTCGGATGTATCTTCCCCTTATCCTGTGATCGGTAAGTGGACCACATTTGTAATAACAACCTATTAGGAGATATTGTCCTGTATGACATCAACTAGTTTCTGTCTCCATACAAATAAATGGTGGGATGCACAAGAGTCCATGATCCCCTCTGTGAGGTTCCGCTCCACGGATCTGGGCTAACCATTTACACATCACTCGCAACATTGTATTCGTAATGGATCGCATTAGGTTACATAAATTGAGAATAAATCTTTCACTTTTTGAAATGACATTCACATTTAATGTAAATGTCAGGCTTTTATGATTAGTGAAAATCTCGAAATTCACTCCATAAAGATAGTGATGCCAAATCTTCAAAGTGAAGACAACTGCCGCCAACTCTAAATCATGGGTGGGGTAATTCCGCTCATGCTACCTCAACTGACGTGATGCGTATGCAATCACATGACCTCGCTGCATTAGAACTGCTCTTAGACCTTCTTCTGAGGTGTTTGTATGGACTGCATAATCTTGGATGCCTGAAGTAAGTGCAAGAATGTGCGTAGTAGTCAATCTTTCCTTCAATATCCTAAAGGCTTGCTCGCATGAATCATCAGAAATGTATGGAACACCCTTCTTTGTCAACCGTGTCAGAGAAATAACAACTCAAGAAAATCCACTAACAAAGCGTCTGTAATAACCCGCTAGTCCAAGGAAGCTCCGAATTGAGTGGCTGTCTTGGGTTGCTCCTAAGACATTACTACCTTAATCTTCGTAGGATCTATTGCTCCAGAAATGACATGCCCAAGAAAATGAGACATGGGATAACCAGAACTCGCACTTGCTTAGCTTGACATACAACTTGTGCTCTCGCAATGTGTCCATGCCAATCTTCAGATCATTCACGTGATCCCGTTCATTTCGAGAATAAATCAACACATCATCAATGAACACCATCACAATATTATCCAAATATGGACGAAATATTCTGTTCATCATGTCCATAAATGCTACAGGAGCATTTGTGAGCCCAACCGACATCACCACAAACTCAGTGTCCATATCGAGTCCTGAAAGCTGTCTTCGAAACATCTGACTCTCGAATGCTCAGCTGATGATATCCTGATCGAAAGTCGATCTTCGAAAACACCGAAGATCCTTGTAGCTGATCGAGAAAATCATCAGCGCGTGACAATAGATAATGATTCTTCACCGTTCTCTTGATCGGTGCCGGTAATGAATGCAAAATCTCATTGATCCATCCTTCTTCATGACAAAAAGAACTGGAGCACCCCAAGGTGAAGTGCTCGGTCTCACGAAACTCAAGTAACTCCTGCAACTGCACCTTCATTTCTTTCAACTTAGCTGGTGCCATGCGATAAGGAGCCATCGAGATCGATTGTGTGTCAAGTAATAATGTGGTTTTGAACTTAATCTCTCTCTGAGGAGGTAACCTTGGTAACTCATCAGGAAATACATCTGGGTAATCTGATACTACTCTGATGTCCTTGGTCATTGGCTCATAACAAATGCTAAATATGAATCACATCCCTGATCAGCAAGTCTCTGAGCTCTCAACACTGAGATGTACTCCATTTTGGAGTCTTGTAATATACCCTCAAAGGTGAGCTCGGGTAAATATGAAATCCTGAAGACAACTGTCTTAGCAGGTAACAAGTGTATGCTGAGATGATAACCAATTTATGCTCAAAATCAAGTCAAACTCATCGAGCTGTAGTAACAGACATTCTGCGATCATCTCGTGACTGGCAATCAACACATACAAGTCTCTAATGGTCTGATATGACCAACAACTGGTCACCTGGCTCATAGATGTGGTAAGGAGGATATAAAGCCTCTGTAACTCTACCTAATGAAGTTGGTATCCTCGAAGGAATGAAGGATTGCATCGCTCTAGAATAAAAAAATAGAAAGTTGGTGCAAAAGATTGAGATAATACCTTTCATCACAATAGTTGTTGATCGGGCCTGCTCCTCGGTCTCTGCATGTAACTGAACCTGTCTATCTGGTACTGTAGACGAACCTTCCACGCTCTGTGTCTGTCTCGACAGCCTCATGAAGTTGGAGTTCCTGCCTTGGAAACTCCAGTACGCTGTGTCTGTGGTTGTAAAGGCTGTGGCTGCAGTCAAGGCTCACCAATTGCCTGGGGGCACTGAGACCGGTATTGTCTCCATTGGTTGTACAAGTAACATCGGATTGACTGGGTAGGTGGAGTGGTCGTATCAGTGCTCCGAGTTGGTCTTGCTGGGGGTTTGTGCACTATCTGCGACCCAGATAGTCGAGCTGAACCGGTGCCACGTCCGGCAAGCGCTCCTCTTAAAGCAGTCACTGAAGATGAGAGAGCATCGCATGAAAATGTTGAACCTGTAGGATGAAATCACCTGGCTGACCTCTGTTGTTGAAATTATTGTCGTATCGGTCTAAATGATCGTTGTGGTGTAGCTTTGCTCCAGACGAGCTCCCGAAAGTCTCTCTCGGATGTCCTCAAACTTCTTCACTCCGTTAGTAGCTCCAGAGATGGAAGTGATACACAGTTCGGTCAGCTTCTCCCTTACCTGTTACCACGTCCCTCTGATGAACTTCTACAGATTCTCCTTTGAAAAAGCGACAGCTGTTGGTGTGTGTCACGACATTTTGGTGTATCGGACAAAATACTCTCTAGCTGTTATCTACCCCTGACGAAGCTCTGTGAAGAGTCAGCGTTGAGACTCTTTCCATTTCTCGGAAAAGAAGTGGTATCTGAATCTCGTCTTAAATCATCCCATGTGAACTTGCGTCCTAGCCTAGAAACTGTCGCCTCCCACCATCTCTCAACGAATGCCGATAGTGAAAAGATAACCACGAGTCTCGTGGTGCGCGAATCATCCGGAGTACCTTCGTCACCTTTTTCAGCCACTGCTCAGCCTCCCTCGATGTCCTGGTGCTCTCGAACATGGGCACATTGGCTCGCTGAAACTGACTGATTCCTGCGAATGGCGGAGTACACGTGTGTCCTCATATGCAAAGAGAACAAGATCTTGCTCCCTTCCAAAATATCCATCCTCGTCTCCATGTATTGGCATCTCCTTATGTGGATCATCGTACTATGCTGCTGTACTTCTACAGACTGGGGCTTATTCTATCGTATTTTATCTTGAGATGGATGATAAGTAAAATTTGATTGCCCCTCGAATCTCATCTCTATGTCTGTCTGTGTATACGCAATCTATGTCTGTTGTGCTAGGATCTCGTCCTGTTGACCTCGCTTGGCAGTCTACTGCTGCTGGAGGTCGATGAGTGCGGTCATGATACGCTTCAGCGATCCGTCATCTCCTGGTTATCTCTAGACATCATACTTCTACATGAGAACCAATATTATTATTCATAATAATTGATGTTTGCTGACATTTCTAACCTTGCTTTTCTATTCTTGGGATGCTATAGGAAAATTAACTACAATTGGTGACATCTGTGGTTATTGAAGTTGGAATGTCATATTTCCCTCTCGGACTCGCGACAAGTTGGAGGACTGTTGTTATCGGAGAACTTAATGCGATCGGAATTATAATACTGCGAATGTATGTATCGGCATAATGTACTCTGATACCAACTTGTGAGTCCCGCCCTGTAGATCCGGGATACCCGTTTACACATCACTCGTAGTATCTTCGCAATGGATCGCATTAGGTTACAGAAATTGCGGAGAAAATTTTCACGTTTCGAAATGACATTCACATTTAATGTAAATAACCATATAGCCAATTGCAAGAGCTATCAATTCACATTTTATTTATTTCTACATATATTGCTTTTAATAAACGAAGCTGACTGTGTATACATGTATCCCAAAATTTAGAAGAAAAATAAGACATTTACATTATCTGATAAAAAACAACAAATGTACCGTCGAGTATAACAACGGATGCTCGTGATCATCAACCAGCTACTACGATGCAGATGCTTTGCCTGTTACACCTACAAGGAAACAAAAAGTGCCAACAATTGTTGTATACACTCCAACAAATTAAAATTAACATGTAATTTAGTGGTTTCAAAAGAAAGCAATCAGATATGCATTGATATTTAAAATTAACATTCTAATTTAGTGGAGAATGATTTTCAGGCTGCTCTGTGTTTAAAACCCATGTTTACCCATCATCCATTAACTTTCCATATATAACATATTTACATATTAATTAATGACTCATAAGTAGGTTAATAATCTTTTTTTTATCAATTAATAGAATATGTTGATGGATCTTGGTGTTGAGAATGACGAGTCTCTGAGCTGATCTTGATTTTTGTTTAATTTATCTAGTCTACTGAATAGTGTGTTGTCTTGGCCTAGGTATGACTTCAGACTATGACACGAAGGCGTCAACAATACTTTAGGGTTGAGGTGACTCTATATGCTTGTGGTCGAGTATAATGTATCTTAACTAAGTTCCCAACACATCCACTAGCTTCTCCTATCATTTGTAGTAGTAATTTTAGGATATGATTAATTGTCGATGATAGATGCTTCACAATGATTTATGATTTTGTAAGAAGCTCAACTATAGACAATTCTACTGTAACTGATCTCAACTCTAGCCAAACTCAACTGGGATCCACTCCAAGCTCAATTGTTACTCCTCATCATGACATATTGGCGGAATGATAACCAAAACTGATGTTCTGAGGAAGTCTCCTAAGAGACTCTTCCGTCTCACCCTCTAAGTAGAAGTGTGGTCTAGTAGAAGGCAGGTCTACTCCAAAACTACGCACCTAAGACGGGTGGGAGAGATCCCCTGAAAGAGTCACTCCCAAAACAGGCCCGACGAGTACAAGTAATCGAGCTCGTGAGATAAACTAAAATCGATGGCCAGAGGTTCATCGGCACTAGTCAAAAACCTAGATCCCAACAAGGCGTAAAAACATAGCGAGCTCGAATAGAAAATGTACAAAGGACTGGGATCTTAGATCCACACACTTGACGATCGCTGCCCTAACTGGGCTTCCTATCCTCCGCCCAACTGAGGGTCACCACCATTGTTTTTAAAAACACACCTTGAGGCGATGTGGCATACGCTTCGAGGCTATAACCTCATGTAGCCTCAGTGAGGCATGCTCCTCGAGTCTTATGAGGTTCCTCGAGGCGCTGCCTCATGTATGAGTAATTTTTTTATTTTTTTTCAATAATATTTTTCTTTTCTTTTTATTGTGAGCTTCTCATCGTTCGTAGACTAATATTTTACTACAGAACATGACGAACTAATATTTTACTACAGAACATGTTTCTCTTGTTACCTGCTTCAGTTGATTGTGATGTTACCTTGGATTCCAAATTTTCGAACATTTCTCCCATGTTAGATCCGCAAAGGTATATGAGCAAAGAAAGTCAACGATTAGAACATAATCTGCTTGTGACTGCTGCGGCTACATGGCCCATGGCGAGGGAGGTGTAGAGCCGGTGGGCATGTTGCTGTTGTAACTAGTCATTGTTACTAGGAACGAGGTCACTAGTTAGTTTAGACCATTAAAGTGATGTAGGGTCACTTGGCGGCTGTCATTGTAGCCGGCATTTGGTGATGAGGCTCATAGGTGCTGGATGAGGGGTCTGCTTGGATGTGTTTTTTTTTGGAGAATAAGTAGCTACGGTAAATTGGTATAGATTACCGGTCTAGGGACACTGCTCTGATGCTGCGTGGAATTAACTGCTTTGATGCAATGAAACGAGATCTATGGTACTTTTTATATAGAGGCATCTGAAGGTTAGGGTGAACACAACAAAAATAAGAATACATCTATGCGCTCTAAGGAGAATGGTTCGAACTCTAATGTTTCTTCGAACATCTTCTCTCCTGGTAGAACGGAAAAGGTATACGAGCAAAACTAATCTAACACCAGCATAACCTGCTTGTGTCTTCTATGGTTGCATAGGCTCATGGTGAGGAAGGTGGTGGTTGCAGTAACAGGTGGATGGCAGACATCACTAGCCCCTTGAGTGCCTTGGGGGCGACATTTGGCAGTCAGGGTGGTTGGTGGTGGGGAGGTTTGTTTGGATGCGGTTTTTTGTGGGGAAAGAGCATCGGCAGTAAGGAGGTGTGGAATATTGATTTAGTGCTACTGCTGTGATACTGTGGAATAAACTGCTTTGATGCATTGAAAAATGTGCTTTAGTACTTTTTATTAAAGAGATCCGAAGGCTTGGATGAACACAATAAAAACTAGGAATACATCTATATCCATGAAGGAGTGGTTCGAACTCTAATGTTTCTACTGCTGATTCTCTTTAAAAAGATCTTAGGAGCTGATTTGATGCATTCCCACTTCCTTCGAATAATAATTTTATTAAATGTGCATCAAGTTTTTGGACAATAAATATATCTGCGCTGGGATGAGATATATGTATGACAGCGGCCCCAGGCACCCTTGTTTTGGAGGTAGGGAATGTTCGTGTAATTAGATCCAGCCATTGGTGTAATCAGATCCACAACCACTTGCCAATCTAGAATGATGCATTTCTGTATTGTCTATTGTTGTTGTTATTATTATTATTATTTATCCTTTCAAGAAGTGTTTCCATCTTGAATATTTCTTCCTTTTGAATCTCCTTAGGTTTATATGGTGGAGCTCTATCAAGATACCCTTGTGGATTTATTGTTACCAAAAGGGTCAAAGCGTCAAAAGTTGGAAATAAAGAAGGACTCGAAGGTGGCACTTCACCTTTCCTTATTATAGATGAGCACTAATTTGCTTTTATATTTCCTCTGCTGATTTGCTGCTATCCAGTTTTATCCGCAAACTAATTTTATCCTGTTATATATATTTGTCTGCATAGCATTATTTATAAAATATCTGACTTGTAATGATTGTCCTACTTGTATGGGTTTTTTTTCGATCTAGAGCAATCTGAACGTGGCAGTTGTTTTGGGACTTGTTTCTGCTTTTCTTTATCTAGACTGCTGGTACCTGTTTTGATGCCATTGCTTGCAAAAAGCGACGACATCTTGCATATTAAGCTACTGTCATATGTTACTAGTAACTATAAGATTAAGCCCGTTGATAGTAAGAAAAAGCAAGGGACATCTCTCATATTAAGCTACTATCCATTATTACAAATAACTGTGACAGAAAATGTTTTGTGACTAATACAATTGGAGTTGTTTGTATAATTATATCCTTGCCGAAGTTGGTTTTGTTTCTCCTATATGTAGTACTCTTCATAGTATCACCCGCTTGTAATGTTGTGGGATATTTGGAACACTAGAAGAGTTGTTATGAGCGATGCTAGTCCGTGCACTTCTTGGTTATGGAGAGAGAATGAATTGTTTCCTATATCTTGAACGAGTATTCTAGGACTTCTTATATAGGAAGATGCTAGGGTTAGTGTGGAGAGGAGTGGAATAGAATTGTTTATTCACTGTAGCCCTAGAGCTCTCTTATATAGGAGAAAAGCTCTAAGGAGAAAATTAGATAAAGCAGACAAAAGAAACATGAAATATAAAATAAGTATTGAGAGATACAAATATCTCAACACTCACCCTCAAGATGGTGCATATACGTATATCGTGCTCAACCTGGAACAACAACGATGAAAAGGACCTCTAGCAAGGGTCTTGTTGAAAATATCTACAGTTTGGTCGCCTGACGCAACATGAGAAGTGTAGATAAGTCCCTTTTTGAATCATATCGGGAGTATAATGGCAATCCACCTTGATGTGCTTGGTTCTTTAATGGAAAGGTGGATTGTTTGCTATGAACAGAGCGGCATGGTTATCACATTAAAGATGCATGGGAAGTGGTACCTCATAGTCAGGTCAATCAAGACGGATCTGACCCACATCATTTCCATGCTCCCTTGTGCCATGGCTGTATATTCTGATTCAACACTAGATCTAGCCACAATTGTCTGTTCCTTGCTCTTCCATGAAACCAATGAACTATTTACAAATACTGGGAAGCCTGTCGTGGATTTCCTGTCCTTGGGCCCCCCCTGCATAATATGCATTAGCACAACCACTGACTGTTTAACTGCTTCCATATGAATCTACCTTGGCTGCTTCATAAACTGACTAACTCTACTAGCTGCAAATGATATATCAAGCTGGTGTCGTGGATTTTGCCGATGGGAAATGTAAGATTGGAAATGGTTTATTGATTTATTTAATTGTCAACTCTAGTAGGTAGTCTGTGGTCTTTGTCAGTGTGCGTCCTCACACTGTGACTCTAAGACGTGGAGAGTGCCTTAGGGTTGGGGTGCCTCCGTAGGCACGCGGTATTGTATAATGCATCCTAACTAAGTTCCTAACACATCTACTAGCTTATAGGGATATTTTGGATTTCAAAAAAAGAAAGCTTATAGGGATATTTTATTAGTCAATTCCAACCAACTTAACTTTGATTGTAAATTCTCAGAACCTCAACTACAACTGTCACATGTGTACCCTAGATGACCTAGATGTAGATATGGATGATTTGGATGTAGCACGCCCCAGAGCCGGGTGAGAGATACTCTCCGGAATAGTTACTCTAGAAAAACGGCCCGACTAGTTCAGACTAACGAGCTCGTACGAAAAACTGAAAATCGATGATCCCCCGCATGGGTATTCTAAAATAGAGGGTCAACAGAACCGGTCTATAGTTGGGATCCCAACGAGGCGTAAAAACACTGCGAGCTCGCGTAAAAACCGTGAAAGGATTGGGATTGTAGACCCACGCACTTGGCGGCCGCTGACCAAACCGGGCTTCCTATCTTCCGCTCAGTTGAGGGTCACCGCTCCCCCACACGGTCAAGTGTAAGGTTCACCGTGACTGGCACTCAAATGTATAATCATTGCTGATCCACGATTATCATAACTTGCTTGCCAATTCATCTCTTTCTCACTTCTTTTTCTGGTTAATCATACAGATCTAGATCTCTTGGTCATCCATCTTATTGACAATGATTCATAGATTGCATAATATACCTAAAGGATGATTTTTTTGAAGATGATCTAACTTTATGTCATCGGTTACCATTGCTGATGTAATCATATCTGAGATATTTCTTGGATAATGGCTTATAACCAAATTTCTACTTAAGATTGTGTTTGTAAAGAATTCCAATAGTATGCCATAAACAGGTCAATTAGTACCTATTGTATTGCACCGATGATCCTTGAACAAGTATAAGTTATAAAACGAATATACTTGTAGAGATTGATGCAACACTTTCTGACTACAACTTAGATTAGTCAAATATTCGTGAAATAGACTATGATAGGGGAGATCGCCAAATCAAGGATTTTCGAACAGAGTCAAACTCCCGACAGAAGTTGATATTAGAATCATTATTGATTCATATAAAATTTGTTGCTCGAGATACGGATGCAGAGAAATGTGATCACACATATATAGTACGCCAAAATTTATACCATATTGATGATAATTGTATGCTATTCATAAAGTTCAAAGAACTCTAAATTCCATGCATTGTTACCAATTTATGCTTGAGTAGTAGAATTGTAATCAACTTTATGATTTATAATTCCACTTTAAACTTCTAATTATGTGCAGAAAACAATAACCAACAATTCACCTTCAATTCATATTTATTATAAAAGGAAATGTAAATTTTTGAATCGTGAGCAGAGAACGAATTTCACACTAAATCTGTATTTATTATAAAAATTTTATTTTTTAATTGTAAGCATTAACCAGAAATTTACATACTAACCACATTTATTATGAATGAAACTTTTAATTTCTAATCATGAACAGAGCAGAGAAGAGCAGTAACATTAAATCCATATTTATTATAAAAGTTTATTTTCTAATTGAGAGCAGTAACCAGAAAATCACATCTCAACCATATTTATTTTAAAGGAAATTTATTTTCTAATCATAAACAGAGACCAGAAAAGAGAGAATAGAGAAGAGAACAAAAGCCAGGATTTTATATTAAATCCATATTTATTTTAAAAGAAAATTTTATTTCCTGACTATGAACATAGAACAGAAAAATAGTAACCCAGGATTTCATGATTTGCATATGTCAAACTTTATATTATTATCTATGGAAATTCAAGTTTATATTTATTAATCCCTGGAATACTCAAATATTATATACTTAAGAACTATGAAGCACATAATGGCACAAAATCCAATTCCATTTCAAAGTAAAACCAAACTATGATCTTAAAATTTAGATCTGAAATTTCGGATTCAGTGTTTGAATTATGCTCAATTTCTCAGCAACATATTATTCTAGAAAAAGCTTTAAAAATGAATCTAAAAGGGTAGAACATCATGCATGGCAGCAAAGAAGAGGGTATAGGAATTGTACATAATTATAGATAATTTATGATCCCATGTATGTAACAACAACATTTGGGTGCAACAAAAAGGGAAGGCTGCAATGGCCTTGGAAGAATGTTGAGGAGCTTGAGCTGAAGGTTGTTGGACAACCGCAGGAGAAAATAAGGGACAGTAATAGCATGCATGGCAGCAAAGTAGGAGGGCAAAGGGGAGTGTAGCTTGATCCTTCAAGGAGAAAAGGGCACAATCAACAAAAGGAAGTGCTGCTTGAAGCAATTCCAGATTTTCAAGGCACTCCAGGAGGCAGAATTGGGCTGCAGCAACTGCTCCATATCTGCTGGACAACCGCTCTGGTTGGAAGAGGAGTTGTCTCGGTGGAAACCTGGAGGGAAAAATAGGGATTTTGAGGGTAAAAGAAAGGAGGCTTTGGTGTTATAAATAGGGAAAATAGGTAGTCTTTATATTGCCAAGTGGAAGAGATTATTACTCCAAGTGTAATGCTATTATAAATATTTTTTTATACTGCTGGAATTCTACCGATGTAACTAAAAAAATATATTTTTACTGCTGGAATCTAGAGCAAAAATAGTTGACTGAAAATTTAAAAAATCCAATTTTTTATTTAAATACGTATATATATATTCTTATTTATTTAAAGGGTTAAATTTGATCGTATGCACAGTTCGAGTTTCGGATTTCGATGTGTAATATCTCGATTTGATCGTCTCTGAACGACAATCAGTATGAGTATAATATTGACATACTTCCGATCGGTTTTTGAATATCTGGATTTTCGAGATACGGTTTTGGTTTGGGTTCTAATTTTACGAAATTAAAATATCAAACGACCTCCGATTGACGAACGATCGATTCCGTTGGTCTTGTTTTGTCGGATCGGATTTTATGTCAGTCTCGGTTTATTTTGCGGTTTCATATTTTGCGTTGCGACTTTTTCGGGCACGCATTACGATGCAATCGATTTTAAATTTTAAATTTTTAATTTATGATTGCATTGATCATTAATGTGCATGTTCTATATAATTTTTTTCAGTTCTGAACCAAGCATATCAACATGTAACAACGATATGTTCTATATAGTTAATGTGCATGTTCTATATAGTTAGTCAGTTCTGAACCAAGCATATCAACATGTAATATATTTTAAATTTTTAATCTTTAATTGCATTGATCATTAATGTGCATGTTCTTAATAATTTTCACTTGTTATAGCTTGTAAGATTATTACTCTGTTATTATGTATCAACTATTAACAAGTAACAACGATGATATGGTGTGTGACTGTGACATACCGTCATAGTCATGCATGATAAGATGATTGATATGCATAATGTATGATGTAAGCCTATAGGTGTACAATATTGTTTGTTTCATTGTTTGAAGTCCATTTGCAATATCTAAAACAATGTTACGATATGACCGATATGACCGATATGTCTATGTAAGGGGTATAGATGACCAAAATGTGTGAAATAATTGTGTATTTCTATGTTATTTATTGTTTTAATAACTTAGAATATCAAAATTTACAATAAATTTGGGAAAAAATCGGATTTTTGAGCCTTTTTCGACTTTTCCACCGAAATCGTCGAAATTTCCCGAAATTTCGACGAAATTTCGGTATTCTAGGTCACCGAAACGAGATTGAAATCGAGATTTTGAACCTTGCACACTGGCAAGGATTAGACTTCCACCACCCACATAGGATTAACATCCATAGCTCCATCCCTCGGCCACAGTTTTCGTTAACACACCTCCGACGAAAACAAACCCTTCCTCCTGGTAAAAAAACATTCACCTCGTCCATTTCTATTCCTGTCACCCAAAGAGAGGAGTCCAACAGCTACACCACGTTCTCCAAGCTACCCAGTTGCTTCCCTTTTGCAATGAACTCCAAGATCGTAAATCAGGCTTCTCTAGTCCCTTCCGTAACCAGCACTCCATCGATCAGAACCACTTGTTCCGACGGTTCTTCCTCTCTCTTCTTTGTAGCCGCAAAGGCTCCTTTCTCTCCGGCAATATCTTCGAAGATGGCCTTCCCTACGACACCTAAACATACCGACGCACCAGACAAACAACGGGCAACCATATGGACCCCCGACTCGTACTTTAAGCACTTGAGATTCAACACCGCTTGCTCCCTCCTATGATCTCGAGCTTGGGGCCTTCCCTCTTCCCTCTTTCACGAAAGCTCTAGGCCATCGTCACGACCCCTCTTCCGTACCTCTCTCTCCCTCTCCATCCACAGATCATCTTGTCTCCCCTTGACCAGTTATCTCCTATGTTAATAGTTGTCGTTGGATTGGCTTTCTAGCACATGTGTTTGACCATGAATATATGTCGAAGACTCTATTCTCCAGTAATCGTGAACTTCATTACGAGATCCTCTAAGGTTCCTATGAGAGAACCCACATCAAGGTCCCTATGAGGGAGACCCTTTATCGGAAATCTACGTATGGATAATTAACGATGTCCTTTCTTTGGCCCTTTTAGAGAGATTGAGCAGTTGCGTGCTAAAGTTCTCCATGTCGAAACTCATGCCAATTTCATTAACTATGACAAATGCAATACAGAGCACACATTCTCTGATGAGGGAACTCAGTTTAGTTCACTTTACAGTCCTTCTGTTCATCCTCCCCTACACAACATGAGAAGCAACTTCCTCAACCGGAAGCCAACAGAGTTTGTGTTTAGTTGACAATGTCTGTAGTATCCCGCATCGTGTGGGTGTGATTTCTTTTTATTTGTCTTTAATGCATTCGGATCCATGTGTCTGTTTACGCCACATTCACACTATTTCGTTCACATTTTCATCGCGCTATGTTATTGAAATCTGTTAGAAAATAAACATGCGGAAGCGAACATGAAAAAAGATAAAGAAGAATAATAAGGACGGGATTTAATGTGGAACCCTACTCCGTGAGGAGCGGGATGAAACCACGGGAGAACGCCTCAGAGGGCTGGTGTGTCTATTGCACTTTTCTCAATGGACTACAGGGGTGTGGGGCTCTATATATAGCACCCACATAGTCTCCACATCCCACAGGTGGTAGATGTGGTACTAAACTTTGGATGGGGTAAATGTATCTTCTACATGATCCATTTACCCTCCTACAACTCATATGACACACAACCAAATACTCTAACACCCCCCTCAAGCTGGAGCATGCAAATGCAAAGCTCAGCTTGGACAGACAGAAAGAAACTCAACTTACGCTACAAGACACTATGGACAATATCAACTCAACGCGCACAACTGCTGCAGTCGAGGACATTGCTTCTCATGTCGTGCAGGTGAGGAGGACGAACGAGCTAGAGTTGAGTTTGTTGAATCTCCTCGTCGGGGAGCATGTGCTATGAACTTTGCCTGTCAGAGTCGTTGCAACAGGAAATGAGGCTCCTCGTCGGAGTACTCTAGTCCACCATAACATGTGGACAACTGCTCCATCTCTGAAAAGGGGCCGAACTGAAAAGGCTGTGGAAGTGCAATCCTCGTCGGAGTCCACGGTCGCCGGAGAATGGAGTCTGAAAGAAGTCTCCTTGTCGGAGAATTGGATCTCCCCCATCTGGCACAGAGAATGGTACACTACTCTGGAGTACCTATGATAGCACATGAAAACCCTTGCCAACATGGCATAGGGAATGGTCCTCTACTTTGGAGTCCCTATGACTCATATAAAAACTCTGGTCGAAACAACACAATAATGACCACGACAAAAGATGGCATACATGTGCACATCTGAAAGTGACCGCATACATGTACGTGTTCGAACTGACTCGGAATCACCTTCGTCGAGTCTGAATATCTGCTATACAGTCTGAACAATATTTGGCCGGTCTGAGGAATCTGCAATCTAGAGAAGACATGTGACTCTACATATACTCTCCCGTTCTCCCATACTTGTCGGAAATGACATCGACAAAGATGGGAGAAGACAATATAAATAGGGGTACAAAATACCAATAAGCCGTTCACAAATTTTTCGACTTCTTCATTCATGAACAACATTAGGCCGTTTCATTGCGCTCCTCTTTTCCTCCCTTTTTTTGCTGGGCCTTTCAAAAATCTCTCTCTCTCTCTCTCTCTCTCTCTTTCTTTTTAAATTGTAACAGGCTCGTTTTTTTCTTTGCAAGGCCCAATAACGCATCCTTTTTTTCATAAACCGAAGCCATCAGGCCCCCACTTATGCCACTAGGGTTCCCAATCGTGGGAAACACTTCGAATCACTCGCCCTGCGCTGCATGCGCCTGGGCGACGAAGAGGAACGCCGCGTGAACGCTGGAGGATGGCGGCTTGGCAGAGGGTCGCACCTGGTGTCGAGGGGTGGGGCTGGTGCATGGGCTCCGCCTTGCGCGAAGGAGGAGGGGTGCGTTGCGCGAAAGAAGGCAATGGTGCACGACGTGGGGTTCGGGTGCTGCGCCCTTGGGTTCGCGACCTGGGAGCTGCCTGCGCCTGCTGGAGGATCAAAGGTCTGTGCTGAGCATGACGAAACGACGCCATGTGGCTCTTTTGCGCGAGGTGCGCGTGTGTCTGCACGCGTGTGAGCTTGCCGCTGGGGCACAAGTGTTCGCACCTGCTGCTGATAGGGCTGTTGCCGCCTGCGAGATCTAGAATCTGCTAGGGCACGCGCCTCGAGCGTGGAGATATGCGCTCCACAAAGGGGAGCGCCACCTGCATGCGAAGGTGTTGCAGTACCAGGAGAGCGCCATCGGGATGCGCTTTGAGGACACCAAAATGAGATACAGACGCCAGAGGGTTGTTGCCTTGGAGAAGAAAGCTGTAGATTGCAAATGCATCGCCGTCCTTATCTGGAACCCTTGGCCACCGCCTAGGGTTCCTGACGGCAGGAAGAGGCGTCGCCAGGAACTTCGACGCTGCTGGATCGTTGGGAACATGGATCTTGAAGTGGAGAAAGGGCATCGTGATTTTAGGGTTCCAAGGAGGGAACCGCAAACATCGCAGAACATCAAATTTAGGGTTTTTAGAAACTTGTGATCAAACTTCAGACCTTGAACAGAAGAACAACAAAAATCGAATCCCGAATAAAAATATAATAACTTGAAATCCTCGAAAATCGAACCCGCTCTGATACCATGTTAGAAAATAAACATGCGGAAGCGAACATGGAAAAAGATAAAGAAGAATAGTAAGAACGAGATTTGACGTGGAACCCTACTCCATGAGGAACGAGATGAAACCACGGGAGATTGCCTTAGAGGGTTGGTGTGTATTGCACTTTTCTCAATAGACTACATGGGTGTGGGGCTCTATATATAACACCCACAGAGTCTCCACATCCCACAAGTGGTAGATGTGGTATTAAACTCTGGTTGGGGCAAGTGGATCTTCTCCAGGATCCATTTACCCTCCTACAACTCATGTGATGCACAAGACAACCAAATATTTTAACATTCAATCCACATTTACAAAGGACATGCGCCACCAAAATTTCATTCCATTCATTTTCATAATATAAATACATGTACAAGAGAAATCAACAGTTCAAACATGTGTCCTAAAATATATATACAGAAGAGAAAGAAACACTTACATCATAACTGACCGAGAACTGTAACAAAAGAAACGTATTGTCTGGTATAAACCCTATCACCAGAAGTCATCAACAACTACTACAGTGTTGCTGACTCCTTGTCTGCCAAAATATGTCTGGAAGAAGGGACGTCATCGAGCGCTGGTACACCTATAATTCATATTGTAAAATAAGCCGGCATTTAATATGGATACAAAAGAAACAAGTAGAAAGGCATAACAAAATCAAAGATTACAACTACTCTTTTGAAAAAGAAGTTTTCATGCTACAGTGATGGATGCTTCAAGCTTTCGCATTACTTCCATATGTCACATTATCATATGCATAATTTCCGTAATTGCCTTATACTCGCATATATATATATATTCATGTATTTTTTATTCACTCATATGTATATATACATATAATTATTAACCTCTTTTTATTTAGAAAACTAAAATATGAAGTTTTATAATGAGGATGATTTAGGTTTTGAACTTATTCTTGATTCTATTTAAATTCTTGAGTTTAGTGGATAGTCCGTGGTCTTGGTCTTTCTATAACCTCACACTATGACTCTAAGACGAAAACAATGCCTTAGGGTTAGGGTGCCTCCGTAGGCATGCAGTGTTGTATCATGCATCCTAACTCAGTTCCCAACTCATCCACTAGTTTATAGGGATTTCGAGTCCAATTATTGTCACTTTTTACAAACTCAGCTTTGATTGTAAGTTGTAACTTCTCCAAACTTCAACTACACCTATCTCAGATGCAACCCTAGATGACTTAGATGTAGACATGGATGATTCAGTTGTAGCATCGCCAAGTATGCTGGCGAAAAAGTCATCAAAAACTCAAGCGGTGAGGTAGTCTCCAGAAAGGCTCGTCCGTCTCGCACTCTAATTGGAAGTGCGATCCAATAGAAGGATAGGTCTACTCCAAAACTACGTTGCAGAGACGGGTGAGAGAGACTTTCCGGAAATGTCGCTCTAAAAACTGGCCTGACCGATAACGGGCAAACGAGCTCATATGAAAACTAAAAATCGAGGATCCCCTGCCTAAGTATCCTAAAACAAAGGGTCAACGGAGCTGGTCGAAAGTCGGGATCCCAACGAGGCGTAAAAACACTGCGAGCTCGCGTAAGAACCGTAAAAAGGACTGGGATCCTAGACCCGCGCACTTGGTGGTCGCTGCCCTAACTGGGCTTCTGTTCTTCTGCCCAGTTGATGTTCACTACACCCTCGTACGATCAGGTGTAAGGATCACCATGACCGACATTATTAATTGATATTACTGATTTATAAACATACAGATGTACTTGATTACTGATTCGATCCCATTCTTACGAGGGACTATTATGCAGATATTGTGAATAGGGGAAAATTTGTTTAGAAGTCACATTTTAATTTATTTTTTTAAGAAAAACTTATAAAATTGGGATTGACTTTGACTCCTGAAATCCAATTGTTGCCAATAATCTTCCACACACTTTATTTACACATGAGGGACGATGTGTATGTTTTGAGATGTCGTGGGCCCTTACTCGTTTATTTGTGGGATCTCAGAGGTCATGCCGCAGAAAAAAGCATCAAATTTTCAGGTGGCTTATGCATCTAGATTTGCAGATCTGCGTGTTTGAGGAAATCTAGCCATTTACGATGTTAAATAATTTCCCAGGTTAAGGATTCTTATCACCTCTTCCATATAATTATTTTACTAGTAGAGAAGAGAGATCCACCGTAATAGTTGAAGTTGCCCACATATATGATCTTAACATTCTCATGAGATAGGGGCCAAACCACTCCTAAAACTAACTATGAAGTATTTGCACATAGTTATATATATTATCATAAAATCTGTGATACTTTGACAAAAACCTTTTATGATATAAAAATGTATAATATGTATGAGAAAATGCTGGTGATGTCCCCTAATATGCTTATTCATAAGTACTTAGGAATTTCTTTAATATTTAATTCATAGAACACTTTTAGTCACATGTTATTATACTAGATCTACACTTCTTTACTAAATTATAAGAATATTTATTCTTTAAAAGTAGACTTTTTTTTAAATTATAATTATTTATGGATAGTAAATGATATCGAAAAACATGAGTGATGATTGAAAGCCATTGTAAGTTGGAGGATTGGCTTGATGATCGTAATTATACTTGTCCTTGAAACAATGTGCAACAACCTAGTGATGTATATTAACGATCTCACTTCCTATTCAGGTTGTGAGATTATCATAATTCCGAAAGCTAACAAGAATACTGGAATATAATGTCCCCTCGTGTGGCAGTTTTGAATGAACTCAAAAATAAAATGAGGTTTTCTATAATTCTTACTTTGAAGAGCTTCCCAAATTGGAATAAAATACATCAATGTTTCCTAGGAAAAATATTATGACTTGATGGAAATGACAGTCACAGAGGTCATGATTGGTAAAGTTAAAAATCAACCCAGAAACTTGAAAATCATAAAAAAATGGGTTAATTCTATACATTAACACGTGATTTCTCAAACAAACCCTCCAATATAGCCAAAAAGGATTTAAATTAATATATAATTACTAGCCTGGAAGGTCAGCAAGAGGAATATAAATTGTACATAGATGAGATCATAAGATGGACAATTTTATACATGCATGACTGCAAAAGGTGGGGCAAGGATTGTACCTTTGTTGGATTTGTTTCAAGTGGAGAACATGCATGAGTCGCTCCAATTGGGGAGATGCAACTGCTGATGAAAGCTTCCTACAACTTCTTTAAGGAAGAGAAGGGAGCAACAATAGTTGTTGCAAGTTGAAATGTAGCCATACACCTTCGATTAGAACTTGAGAAAGAAAAGAGAGGCTCCCTCTCTCTTTTTTTCTCGGTGAAATTTTGGGAAAGTTTTGAGAATAAAGAGGGAAGGAGGGGCTTGCTATTTATAAGAAGAGGAAGACTTTGATTTCTTGCCAAATGGAAAGAAAAGGAAAGACAAAAGAAGCCAAGTGGAAATATTAGAAATGGCTGGGGCTGCTATTCTGTACAACCATCTGCTGTACAGTTTTTTTTAAATTATTATTATTATTATTTATCTCTCACTTGTTGCATATATTAAAGTCCTTCGTATTTACGCCTCGATTTTTGGATTCTAGCGCATAATAACTCGTTTTGACCGTCACTGAACAACGATCAATATGAGTGCAATATTCATATACTTTCGATCGGGTTTGAATCCCTGAAATTTTTGAGATACGGTTTTGGTTTGGGATTAAATTTTGCTATTTAAAAACGTCAAACGATCTCCGATTGACGAACAGTCGATTCCGTTGGTTTTGTTTCGTCGAATCGGATTTAATGACGATCTCGATTCGTTTTGCGGTTTTTGGAATTTACGTCGCGGCTTTTTCGCGGCACGCATTATGATGCGGCCAATTTTTAGTTTATTTTGCCCGAACAACGTTTGATTCATGGTTAATTGATCGATTTAAGTTATCTAGCGTTGATTAACAACTTTATTTTATTAATTGGACCTTAATCGGATCGGGTTTATGCAGATTCCGGATGTTACAAATATAAAAACCTTAAAGGGAGTCTCATCCTCGAGACTCAAGTCTAGGCCATTATGTGTTTTGTTTGAATTTCATATGGTCAGAAAAATTCAAAGGGTTTTGAATCCATAGAAAAGCTCAAAGGAAAACAAGCGATATCCTTTTAATAATATGCTTGTTTTAATGATTACCTGAGAAAAGCTTTGGGTATCATGCCCACATGTCAGCTTTGGTCTCCCACATCAGCCTCTTCGACGCCGTGTCGGTGCCATAACACATTGAGTATTGTAATCTCTTTGTTGCGAAGCTTCTTTACAACACTGTCAAGTATCAACACTGGCCTCTTCTCATATGTCAAATCTGGCTCCACGTCAAGATTTTTGTAGTTGATGACGTGTCGACTATCGTGCACATACTTTCGTAGGTTGTATACATGGAATACATCGTGGATGCCTGAAAGGTGTGGGGGAAGAGCTATTCGGTAAGCTACCTTCCCCACTTTAGCAAGGATCTCGAATGGTCCAACATATCGCGGCGCCAACATGCGACGAACGCCAAATCTCCTTTTTCTATTCATGGGAGATACTCGGAGAAATACCCTTTCTCCTATTTGTAATTTACAATAATGTTATTTATATGTTAGATTAAGTTGAATGCTTACAGTCATGTTTGAAAGATTTAAGAGAAGATAATTCTATTCCTAAAACTCCGTCTCTTCTCCGATGGTCTGCATAGCTCTTCTGACAGCTTTGTGCCGTTAAAAACCTCCGTCTCACAAGATCAACAGCTCTTGCATTCTCTTCTAAGAGATTGACGGAATAGAGAGCATGATCACCTACCTCACGCCAATTGAGAGGCATGAGGCATCTCCGCCCGTATAGGGCTTCGAAAGGTGCCATGCCGATACTGGAATGATAGCTATTGTTGTACGTGAATTCTACCAATAGCAGATGATCCTTCCAGGACCCTTTCCCCTCCAAAGAACATGTGCGAAGCAAATCCTCGATTGTTAGAATGGTGCGTTCACTCTGCCCGTCTGTCTGCGGATGATAAGCAGAATTCATCTTTAGTTCTGTCTGTAGTGCTGACATGAACTGATGCCAGTAATGCAACATAGTGTCTCTGTTAGACACCACCTCTCGTGGTATACCATGTAGCCTGATGATGTTTTGCACATATAGCTTGACCAATCTGGTTTTAGTGTAAGTTGTGTTGACATGTATAAAATGGGCTGACTTGGTCAGTCTATCAACAACGACCCATATTGAATCATGGCCACCTGGTGTCTTCGGCAATCCCATGACAAAATCCATAGAAATGCTCTCCCACTGTATCAGGGTACCAAATCTTTGATACTGTCCAAGCTGAGCGTTGCATGCTCCAACATGAGGGGAGAGTTAGAGTATGCTTCACATTTATGGACGGGTAATTGTATCTGTCCAAGATCCTAATACCTTATCCACATGTTTAGTAACACATCTGTTGTAAGGGGGATTAAGTCTTACTGGTGGGGCTATATAAAGATCGTCACACTATTTACAACAGTTGAGAGAAAGCATTATAGAATACTTGACCCTTGAGAGGCCTTTTCCCGTGGTTTCCTCTTGTTGCTCACAGAGTAGGGTTCCATGTGAAAGTCGGGTGTTCCTCATGTCTATTTTATTATCTCTGATATTACGCTTCCAAACTATCATTTTCTACAATGCCATGGGCTGAGATTGGTTTGTCATGCTTATGCCAACATGTCACTTAACCCTAGTCCCTAAGAAGGCGGGTGAAACTTTGTGAGGAAGTTGTAGAGGGTTGGATGATCTATTACGTTACTCAAGATATAAAAAATATACGCGACTCTTTATATAGCGCCACAAATACACTAAATTCCCATCAATATGAGTTATGTGACTAGACATGAGAGCATTGTAATTGGATCTTGGAGAGATCCAATTACAAATTGTTACAAAAGAAGATATTCTACTTGTCTTGATTTGATACATATTTTAAGGCTTGACGTTGAAACCTGCTCGAGTAGTTGCTATGGGGAGACCATTCTAGAGGATTTAGCACATGAAGGATACACATGCTTGGAGTTGATTCTTGATGAAGACATCTAGTTTGAGGTAGATGGGATAGAGTCTTCATCTTCTTGCACTCAATTGGATTTCTTGCAGCATGTAGTTGGGAGGGTGCATTGGAGTTCTCCTTTACTATGAGATGGGGTGTGCGGCGTGCAGGAGGCAAGGACTATGACGATCAAAGGTTTTCCTTTTGTTGGAAGGAGGGTCGAGGTGATTCGACTGATGTTGTCATCAATGTTGTGCATTACAAGTGTGGTCTATGATGGTGTCATAGTCAACCTCTCGACATGGTCGCAGTTGTGACAATGGTCATAGGACCCATGTTGTGTTATTTTGACGGTTGTGACTGCCTCGAGGTATGGGAGGTTGCATCGCCGTCTTTTGACAGTTGGGTTGTCCGCTGGAGGTAGAGGTGCCATCGGGGAAGAAAAAACATGAAAAGGAAACTCTACCTTTTCAATCTTTTGAGTCAGTTCCATCCTTTTAGGGAAGGGGAGGAGAAGGTTCGAGAAAAAGCAGTGGCGCGTCCCTTGATGTAGATATGGGGATATTCCATGGAAGGCCTCCGTATGCAGTTGTACTTGCTGGATGGGAAGAGTCGGGTGCACTTGTCCTGATTTAAGGTGGCTTCGGTCCTCCTTCAGATATGATTTTAGCCTCGGTTAGACCGGATGGACTTGCGAGAACCATTCCTATCTCGAATCCCCTTGCGGATCTGAACTTCGCTTTGGGCGTGGAAGTGGCATGAGGGTTGGATTCGATTCTTGAATCGGGTGAGAGTTCCTGGTGTGTGGTTCCTCTAGAGAAATCTTCGAGCCAGTTCATTGGGCCTATGATGGGCCACCCAAGCACTCCTCCCGAGGTTGTAGTGCCGACGATCCTCCCCTCTCCCTACCTTGATGCGAGATGTTGGTTTGATGGGTCTTGGGCATATGTGCTGGATTTTTCATGAGGCCCTCTTGATGCATCGCCAACGAAGGTGTTGCAGAGGAACACCTTGCTGGTGCAAGGTAGATTTGGGAGGCGGTATTCCCGACATTATTTGAGGGAGCAGAGAAGGCAACGGTGTTTCCCAACCATGGGCCTGTCTTGATTGCTTCATGAACTGACTCACGTTGCTCACTGCAAAGTATATGTTTGGCTTGGTGATGGTTACATATAGCAGCTTCCCGACCAATCTTCCTATATATCCTCTTGTTGACTTCATTAGTGTCGTCATCATATAACTTCATGCTCGAATCCATAAGAGTAGTGGTTGGCTTGTAGTCTACCTTCCTTGTCTCTGAGAGAAGGCCAGTCACATACTTCCTCTTGGTCATCACAATTCCTCGTTGGTTTCTGGCAAACTCCTATCCAAGAAAATAGCATAGACCACCAAGGCCTTTGGTAATTTACTGTTGTCCAAGAAAGGCCTTGGCTGCTTGAATACCTTGTGCATTATCTCTTGTAATAATGACATCATCAACGTACACTAGTATAACGACAATTCCTTTTTGGGATCTCTGAACAAACATGGAGTGATTTGTAGTTGATCTCATGAACCCCTTCTTTTCTATTACATTCGACTATTCGAGAGCTTTTGAAACCATGTTCTCAGACTCTACTCCAGGCCATAGATTGCCTTATGAAGTCTACACACCTTCTTGCACCCCACCTCTGCAGTGAACCTTGGTGGCTGAGCATGTAGACTTCCTCTTGGAGATCATCGTAGAGGAACACATTCGTCACATCAAGCTGATACAATAGCCAATCTCGTGTGACTGCAACAGATAGAAGAACCCTGAGTGTGGAATGCCGAACTACAAGAGAGAAGTTGTCCTGATAGTCCACCCCATAAGTCTCGGTAAACCTACGAGCCCCAAGCTGTGCCTTGTAGTGATCAATACTGCCATATGCTCGATGCTTAATAATGAACACCCACATGCATCCTACAATGGATACATCTGCAGGAGCTGTAACAATTCTCCACGTGCCACAGGAATGTAAAAAGCCACCTTCTTTGCTTCCATTGCTTGATGCCATTAGCTCACCTTACAAGCATCCTGATATGTGGGATGGCAGACGACCCCACAACAAATTTCTAGAACTTTGGTGAATGTCGCTCCAAAGACACATGGCGTGCATGGGGGTTTCTTGCACAGGAACGTTTGCCTTTCTGTAAGGCAACTAACCAACCCAGATCCCTCTTCCGAAGTGGTTCTGTCTCAACCTGAATATATGATTTCTTATCCTGATTAACCATGTATATCGTGCACATCAGTAATACCATCAGTTGAAACCAAGTTCTCAAAATTTACCTGAGGTGTGCTGGATGTTGGAGGATGCATTGGAACATGGAGGACATGTTCAGCTGTATGTATGGGTAGAGGGGGAAGAACAATCACATCCTTAGACTCAGATGTCACATGTGAAAGAGTAATACAAGATAGACTCAAAGAAAGTAGCACCGGTACTGACATGGTATTATCCCTTTATAGGATCAAAACACCGATAACCATTTTGGGTGCGAGTCTACCCAACAAACATACATTTGATAGCTCATGAGCAAGCTTGTCATGACCAGGACATACGAGCTGGACAAATGCTACACAACCAAATACATGTGACGTGAGAGAAAATGTCCTTTTCTGGAAAAGCAAAATCGAAGGGTGCCTTTTCCTCCAACATAGTAGAGGGCGTCCGATTTATTAGGTAACATGTCGTCATCACAACGTCACTCCAGAATGAATGATGAGTCCATCTTTGTATGAGAAGAGTCCTGGTTATATCCAAATGATGACGATGTTTGTGTTTCACAATACCTTTCTGTTGAGAAGTATATGTATAAGAAATCTGATGGATAATCCCACGAACACTGAAAAATGAGACGATTGTGTTGTACTGAACTCATGAGCGTTATCAAAATGAATATATTTTATAGGAGAAATAAAGTTCTTTATTTTAACAACGATGTTCTGAATCAAAGTACTTGCCTCAGAAATATGTTTTAATAGAAACACCCAAGACATTTATAAAAATCATCCCAAACTAAATATTATTGGTATCCCTGAAGATCATGTACACGACTAGGACCCCACATATCTAGATGGAATAACTCAAACAAGCTCTGGCTACTACGCCCTTGTCGATTTGGGAAGCTAGACTGATGATGCTTTCCAAGTTGACAGGATTCACAATACAAGCTAGACTTTGCTGTCATGCATGAATGAGGTGACCAATCTTCTGCAACGATAGGTGACCAAATCTGAGATTTCACGTATAGGGAGAAACTGACTCAGTAGAAAGAGACGTGACACCGACAAAAAGAGACTGGGTCAACCTGTATAGTCCTTCATGTTTATGACCACATCCAATCAGGCTGCCTGTGTGTATATTCTGAAAAAAAGGGAATTGGGGGCAAATTTTTCATGGTAATGTAAATCCTTTGTAATTTGATTGATAGATAGCAAATTCATGAAAAAGGCAGATGCATGAAGAATGTTCCACGAACATATAGAGGGAGTCAAATGAACCTCCCCCTGTTTAATATTAGGGGAATGTGTCCCATCTGCAATCACCACTATCTTTCTATGCTGGACTATTTGTGCCAAGCTGCACGCGATTTCTGCGCAAATGATGTGTAGCTCCATAGTCCATTATCCATTTTGAAGTATCTGGTCTAAAACGACAATCAAATGCGTGAGTACTACTTGAAGTACTAGCAGAGGCATAAGCTGCAATTTCAAGAGAAACATAGCTAGAGGGTTCGACGATTGGAGGCATGATCACTATCAGACGAGCAACGAAGTTGTGACGCTATCGGATCCGAGTACCCGTTTCCACAACCTTTGCGGTATTTCACTCAATAATGATTGCATTAGACAGCATGAATTTGAGTGGAAATTTTTCACGTTATGCAATTGACATTAATAAATAATGTAACAACCACAGAATCAACAAGAAGTGTCACTAATTTGCATTTCATTAATTTCCATATATATACAAGAAGTTACAAAAGAAATTGACAATGTATACATGTCTCCCAAAATCTACAAAAGGAAAAAAGTACTACCACACAAACAAAACCAAAACTGTAACAACTTTATCGTCTGGTATAACAACGGATGCTCGGTATCGTCAAACGGCTATTGAGATGGAAACGATTTGCCTGCCAAACATGCTAGGAACATGGCGAGGTCAACTCATGTTGTGTACATTCCAACATATAAAAAAATAATAACAAGCAATTAAGTGAATTCAAAAGTAGCAAGTAGAAGGGCATTGATATTTAAATTTAACATACTACCTGCGTAATAAAATGGTTTTCAAGCTGCTTTTCTGAATGCCCCATGATTTCCCATCACCCCATAATATTATAACATTTTCATATATTAGGTGTTGACCCATAAGTATATGTTATTTTCTTTTGTCATTTACAGATCTCGTTTACGGATATTGATAGTGAGGATGGGTGGGAATCTGATCTGATTCTTGATCTAACTTAACTTCTTAGTCTAGTGGATAGTCTTTGGTCTTGGTCTGAGCGTGAAGAGTACCTTGGGGTTGGGTTGCCTCCGTAGACATGTAATGGAGTGAAATGCATCCTAAATAACTTTCTAACATGTCCACTAACTTAATTATCACATGTAGTAGTAGTTCTAAGATCTGATTAGTTGATGATTGATGATAAATGGTGTTTTCATACCAATCTCAACCGTAATCCACTCAATTGCAATTGTTCTTAACTATCAATTGTGATTGATCTCAGCATTAGCCAACTCGATCGTAACTAATCTCATTTCTCTGTCAAACTCCAATATGCTTCACTCCAAGTTTAATTGTAACTCCTCTTGGTCTTCCAAATTCAACTGTAACTGATTCACATGTAGTCATCACCGAGCCTAGTGGTGGTACAATAACCAAAACTCAAGCGGTGAGGAAGTCTCCTAAGAGACTCTTCTGTCTCGCCCTCTAAGTGGAAGTACATGCAGTAGAGGGATATGTGTACTCCAAAACTACGCCACTGAGATTGGTGAGACTCTCCGGAAAAGTCATTGTAGAAACTGACTCGACCAGTACAGATTGACGAGCTCGTAAGAAAACTAAAATCAAGGATCCCTCGCATGGGCGTCCTAAAAACACAGGGTCCGTGGAACTTATCAAAAATCAAGATCCCAACGATGCGTAAAAGCACTGTGAGTTTACGTAAAAATCGTGAAAAGGACTGGGTTTCTAGACCCGTGCACTTGGCGGCCGCTGCCCTGACTGAGCTTCCACAATTTGGAGATTAAAAGAAAAGGAGACACAACTTCAGGCTTTGATTGGAGCAACCTATCCTAAGCTGCTGGCAGCAGGTTCAAAGGGAAGAAGAGGGCTGGCGATGAGACGAAAAGAGATGGGTTCTCTTTTTTGAATGGAGGGAATAAAAGAAGAGAAAACATATAGAAGGGAGGTTCCTTCGTGGAACCTTCCCACTTTTTTCCCTCAGCCATGACATCAGTCATGACATCAGCAAGCTGATGTCAACTGGCGGTTTTATTTTTTGATGAGATATTGGGTGAGATCGCAGAAGCGGGATTCACCACTCAACTATATTCATTAATGGTAGATGATTTACATTAGCGAGATAACCAGTCATTTATAGAAGAAACGACGTTATCACAGTTAAAAGTTTTCCTTCCAAAGATGTTTTCATTTCTTGCGAGCCACATACCCCGTAAAGCCGCAAAGTGTTTCGCGCAATCTGCTTAGGAGTTTCCTCCCACATTTCTAATGGATGACCAGAATTCCGTCGAGCCGCCTGTCGTGAGCCAGTCAGTCACACCCAATCTCGTTCCACACCCGTGTCGAAGAAGGGCACGCGAAGAACAAGTGATTGGAGTCTTCTATTCCGCCGAGACATCTGTCACAAGAAGGGTCGCCCAGGTGAAGGAGCTGGTTTCTCCTTGCTTTATCCATCAGCGAGTCTCTTTTCAGGCACCATAAGAAGAATTTGATGCGATTCGGATATTTGCCTTCCAAATAATTTTCAGATCTTGAACGAACGTTATGTCTAGGGGCCCCTTGTCACCACGCAGGTCTTTGGAGAGCTTCTTCACCGAGGCGTCGGAGCCATCCCATGAGAAGTGGTCCCGACCCCCCGGGATATATACAGGAGTGGGATTTCATTCCCCTGATCATCTTAACGCGTTCCTCCGCGCGTTGATGAGACAAAACACTGTTGAAACGTTGCCACCAGTTCTCCCCGTCCGCCACCTGGGCAAGTGAGCATTCTTTCTCCGAAGCAAAGGCAAATAAGCGAGGGTATCTATCTTTCAAAAGTCCATCTCCCAACCAATTGTCAATCCAGAATATGAAGATATTTCCATTCCCGATGCATGGGTGCTTCTTCTGAGCAAGGTCCAGTAACACCACGCGAATACCCGCCCACAGAGCGGATTGGAATCGTATTGAGGGAGCCACCAAGTCTGCCTGATTCACGTATAATTTTCTGAGTAAGGATATGACAAAGCCATTCAGGTTCCCCCAAACTCTGATTGCCCATTTGGCGAGCAGAGCTTTGTTCATGAGGTGGAGGTCCCACACCCCAAGGCCCCCATCCTCCCACGATCTGGTAATCTCCTCCCAACAAACAAGATGCATCCCAGAACTCTACTGATTCCCGCTGGACCAGAGCAATCTTTTCATCAATGACTCCGCCTCCTTCCGAACCCTAACCGACATAAGGCGTGTCGAGAGGAAAAATATCGGGATCGCTGAGAGAGCATGCCGCAGAAGAACGGGTTGCCCTCCCCCCCTCGAGAGCGTGTGCGCCTTCCACCCGGCAAAATTCTGTTCCATCTTATGGATTACCCAGCCCAGTCCACTTTCTTTAACTTTTCCGCCGCCAAGGGGAGCCCCAGGTATGGGATGGGTTGTTCCCCCAACCTACAACCAGAAGATCGGCTCTAATTCGGAACGTTCCCCCTCCCCCTATATGAAAAGTAACCACCGATGACTGAGTTCGATTAATCTGAATGCCAGATAAGCTGCCGAAAATCTGCATTATGTGCGCTGCATTGTGCACTGCTCCATCGAACCCCCAATGAAGATGAGAGTGTCGTCAGCATATTGAAGGATCGGGATAGATATATCCTCTAAGCAAAACCTTCACACTACCAACCGCAATCGCCCGCTCGAGAAGCACGTCCAGAGTGTCCGCGACGAGAATAAATGACATGGGAGCCAAAGGGCATCCCTGGTGAACCCCACGTTGAGGTTGAAAGAATCCACACTCAGGCTTCCTGTTAATTAAGACCGAAAGGAGGAGGTGGTCACACATCGAGGCCTACGACTGTGTTGATTGGAAATTCCTGTAGACTTCCCCTCCAGAAAAGGGGATTCGTCGAGTTGTGGATTGAATGGATGAATTAGAGTAATCAATTTTCCACAGTGAGCCCTTTTTCTTACATTCTTTCCATTCCAAACAGATCTCGGAGGCCATGTCGAGGTCGTCAGTGAGTTGCCTTCCCGGTATGAACACCGATTGGCTAGGCAGCACCACAGAGTCCATCACCAATTTCATCCTGTTAGCCAGGATCTTGGCCACTATCAGATAAATGGCATTAGAGAGCGCAATTGGTCTGTAGTCATTGACAGATAGGGGTGGCTCCTTCTTGGGAGCAGAAAGAGCAGGGCCCTATTATTCTTCTCGAAGCCTCTATTGCCGTCTCTAAATTTGTTTAGGGTTTGTAGAAATTCATCCTTGATCATACTCCAGAATTCTTTGTAGAAAAATACCTGGAAGCTGTCCGGACCAGGGGCATCGTCAGCATTAAGCCCCCAAAGCGCCTTCTTAGCCTCCTCCTCGGAGAAAGGAGCAATGAGAGTAGCAGCTTGTTCCTCGGTTAGGGAACGAGCACCTCGCCCCAACCAGCCCCATCCCTCGCTGTTTCTTCTTCTCGATGCGTGGAAGTAATGGTTCCTCAGAGCCCTCCCAATCTGGGACTCCCCTGTTATGGTCTCACCACCAATGTCGATAGCGTGAATATAGTTTTTGCTTCTCCTCCCCGATGCCATCGCATAGAAGAATTTAGTGTTAACGTCTCCCTCTTTGAGCCAGCGTCGACGAGATTTTGCCACCATTCAATCTCATCTTTCTTGTCCTCTTCCCCCATAACCGCCATGTGACCAGCTCTCTCCAGCAATTCCTTCGTCGTGAGGCCACGTTCGACATCCAGGGCATCCAAACAGGATACTTCAGCCATAGCGAGGTTTCGTCTAAACCTTCCTTCTAAGCTTAAGGTCTTTACCGAAAGTAATAAGGTGCTTGCGCAACCACAATAGTTAGTCGCAAGTCTAATCGCAACAGATCCTCTGGCGTCCATTCATTCAACAATCTCATCCCTTAAAGCCATCTTCAAGAAGCTACTTCCTCTCAAAACGGAAGAAGAATCTCCCGCTGGTCAAATCCCCTGAGTGCCACAAAATTGGTGTGTGATCGGAGAGGGTCCTAGGGAGCGCCCAACTCCTCGAGAGTGGGAAAAGCTGCCGCAGCCTCTGAGGAGAGGAGAAACCGATCCAATCTGGATTTCGACCGTGCATTTCGCCAGGTGAATGTGCATCCTGTAGCGTCAATAATGGATAATCCAAGGGAGTGAAGCACCTGACGAAGAGGCCCCGATCTAGGGTCGCCACCCCCTCTCTGACTCGGGCAGATCCTCCAGGAGTAGGGTGACATTGAGGTCGCCACTCAATAGCCAAATGTCAACACATGCGCAACAAACTATCTGCGCCAGTTCATTCGCTAGAGAGCAATTGCCGTTTCCGAGTGGTCTATAGACGTTAGTGACGAATAAAGACATATCATCACTTCTCCTTTTAGGCCGACTGTGAGGCAGACATTGGAAGAAGATACAGAGATCGATTCGAAAGAGTCCTTCAGGCAACCAGTTATTAGCCCCCCCGGCCGCTCAGTCATTTCAAATTTACCACCACAATCAAGATCCTCCGGATGTTGTCAAGCCTATTCGACAACTTCGTCTCCTGCAAGAGGAAAATGTCCGCACCAGCTTCCGTGATCATATTCTTGACGCCTAATCTCTTTTTCCAGGCGCCCCATCCCTCTAACGTTGCAAGATAGCATTTTCATGAAACACTTTGTCGTACTTCCATTTTTCGCGGTGGGATAACCCCCAACAGTGCTGTAAAGTTCCTGTCAAGTGCAACGAAACGGTTCCAATGGGGATCTGGCTGGGAGGTGTAGTATGCCTCCGATTGAATCTGCTCTCCGAAGACAGGAGTCCGGAACACCCTCGCTCTCTTCAATCTTTTCTCCGCCCCTCTGTTTCTTATTCTATGGTAGAAATTTCCGAATCTGGTGGCTCCACTTTCTTGGTTCAGAGAAGTAGCCAGAGTTGCTGGGTCAACGTTCCCTATATCTTCAGCAACAGGATCGTCGCCCTGTGGCTCACGTGTAAGCTGCGTGTGCTCGGTTTGCGGGACATGCCTCTGAACATAGCTAGCCGCCCGTCCCCTGATTGTCTTGCGCCAAAGCTTCACAGGCAAGAGAACGCCTGCCCACGAAGCCCGCTTGCGATTGAGGTGTAGATAGGTGGGCAGTGCCAAAGGCACCAGCCTCAGCTGCAGGCGAGGTGTGGATCGATGTGACGTGGCAGCCATCTGGAAAGAGAGGGGAGTTCAAGGCGAGCGGTAAAGCTATTGGGGAGGGGTGAGTACGCAGGGAGACTCTTGAGCATGGTTCTTGATGGACCAAGCCCCGAGGAACAGGAGAAGAGCGAGGGGGACTCGAGTGATCAGGTTGGGACTTTAGGTCATGACCAATCGAAGCGGAACCCTTCCCACAGGTGAAGACAGCATTCGGGTCCACAGATCCGAAACATAGCGGGTTCTTCAAATAGGGTGATGGGTTTGATGGGCTCGGGTTGCCCGCGACCGAACACGGGCTCTTCATTTACGTGCAAACCATGAGACATGCAACATTTCTGAGGAACGTATCTACGATTCTCAGCCTCCACGAGTCCCAAGTTACCCGCAACCCTGAAGGCGCCAAACTGAATAGGTGGGAGCCGGATGGTGGGCATGCATCGGATAGCAAAAGGAATGCCTCTAACACATATACGGTCGATGTGCTAATTGATGAGAAGTTCGTAAGCGGATGAAACCCTCCTCCACCTGAGTTGAGTCCAGCCCTCACGCGACCACTGAAGTAATTCATCAACCTTGTTCTTGGATAGGCCCCGAGTAACCACCTTCCTCGATGTGGGGTTGGATGATGTCCCCACGAAAATGCGCTGCAGAGACGGCACCAACATCCGAGAACTAAGAACAACGCGTTCCTACCTCCTCCTTCCCCCACTAGGAGGGATGGGTACCTTCTCACCTTGTAGGATCTGCTCCGGTGGGAGCACCCTCCGCACCGAAAACATAGGAGAGATTGTCGACAGTATCGAGCCCAATGACCTTCTCTCATACCTAAGACGTCGACTACTTGAGAGCATCTCTCTTGTAGCAATGATTAGATCTTTTCCACATTTATCTGTGCTGCAGCCAACAAGAATTGTCATATCTATATGTAAAGAATACCTACCTCTATGGTGACCTCAAACCTGAAGTATACATGACACAACTGCTAGGTTACTCCTTTTAGAGGGAGATCATAAAGTTCATAGTACAGAATATTCCTAAAGGTATAGCATCAGAAAAACTTCCTTGACCAATATGACAGATCAAGAAAACAATAGTATCAGCTGCAACAGGAGGTGAATATGCAACAATAATCCAAGTTTCTAATCACCACCATCAGTGTTGTCAAAAGCCCTTTAGGCGCTCGCCTTAGGCAGCAAGGTGAGGCGAGGCCGTAGTGCCTGGCCTCCCTCTAGGCGAGGCATTTTGCCTCAGGCGAGCGCCTGACTTGAAGGTCTGACGCTCAAGGTGAGCGCCTGATGCAAAAGTAGGGCTTTTTGCCCCCATTTTATGATTTTCATCCATATTTAAATTTTTGTATTAGATACGTATTAGTTGTATATATCATTAATATACATACCTGTGCATATGTAGACACATGTATACGTAATTTACCCATACACATTTCCATTACATATATGCATGGAAGGACATATCGATATCGGTATTGATATCGGTACCATGTCGATACCGATATATCGGCGATATATCGAAACCATATCGCCGACATCGGGATTCAGCTTGCCTTTTTTGCCTGTCGATACCCGATATCGACATATCGGCGATATATCGGTGACCTGTCGATACCGATATATCGTCGATATATCGGGATACAACCTTCCATGCATATATGTATACACAATACATTTAGTACGATATTCATGTTAGTTAGTCATTCTTCTTATATTGTTTATTTCTATTGTCCTGTTTATGTACCCTTAGAGCCTTTCTCCTATATAAGAGAGCTCTATGGTTAGATGGAATATAACTTTTCTTTTATTGCAATCCACATGGTATCAGAGCGACGGTCCTCGATCGGAGCCTGTGCCCTAGAATCTTTCCCCGCACCAATACCATAACTCTTAGGTCGGTTCCGCGTCACCGCCTAGCCCCGGTGCCGCCGCCGCTGTCGAGCCCAGCCTGCTCGCGTCTGCCCAACGCGTTGCACGTGTCTCCCGCCTTCGCCCAAGTGGCGCATGCGCGTCTGAGGGCACCGCCTTCGCCCAACGCACGTGTGCGTGTTCACGCGAGCCGCCTCCACAGTCGTGTGACCGACGCGGGGTTCACACACTCCAGTCCACGTGAGGCTGCCATCTATTGCCACGATCACCGCCCTCATTTAGCTGTTGTGCTGATTTGTTGGGTACCTAGGGTGTAATGTGAAGCCCTATAAACATCCTAGCTACCTAAAGGACTCTTCAAAGAATGGAAGAGATTGTGGTATAAGTCTACACCCATAACCATCTTACTGTATGTTCGTGTAAACGCCGATATCTCGTGTCTCTTGCCCAGTCTTGAAGATAGTCGTCATCATGATTGACAACAAAGTAGAAGTTCCATCTCTGGGTACCTTTAAAGGTCCGACACCCATTGTCAAATTGGATGGAACCAACTATGAACTGTGGGGTCATGCAGTTAATGAGTTTGATGTAGTGTAATGGCGAGAAGCACATTCTCACTATTGAGGAGCCACATTATAAGATCAGGTCAAATGCCTCATGGGAGGCTGATGATGCATATGCTTGTATATAGCTATTTGGGATTGTATCCATAGAGATAACTAATGACATTTTGAGCCAGCCTACTGCAAAGGCTATGTAGGACATTCTTGCCGTAACATACTCTCCGGCAAAGAATGAGTCAGAGATATTATAGCTTAAGCATGATATCTTCACATCGAAGCAAAATGGTCATCCTCTTCACACTCTCTATACTTCCTTGAGGGGTATGTTTAAGAAGTTACATGGATACATACCCTTGATTGCTACACCAGAGCAGCTCAAGGCATACAAAGATTCTGTGATGACTGGAGTCTTTCTAGTGGCCCTGGATCCAGAGTATGATGCAACTCGTGCCCATATCCTCATTGATGCTACCATACCTCCAATGGAGGAGGCGTATCGTATGCTGAGTAGATTATCTTTTCCTCTGGTAGTCCTTTACAATCCCAGGCTTCTTCAGCTATGGTTGCTTTATGTGGTAGAAGCAGTTCCAACATCGTCAGTCGTACACATACTGCCACAGGGCATGCCATTTTGAGGAAACCTGCTATTTCAAGCATCGGTTCCTGCGTCAGCCTGGGATGCAGAGCAGACGCAACATGCTGGTAGTCCGTCACCTGCACCTAATCAGAGATTTGACGAGCTTGTCGAACGGCTGAGAGAGATCATGCCTTGCACATCCGAATCTACTACTTCTCCCTCAAGTTCCTCAGAGGTTGCTGCCTCAGCATATGCGTCTACATCATGGTATAGACTATGCTTTTACTAGTTGCTACATGGCAGCATCCCATCATCTCTGTGGTGACATAGATCAGTTTAGTGTTTTTCGTCCTGTTCAGTCTGGACGATCAGTTGTGATAGAAGACGGTACACATTCCCCCATCATTGGTCAGGGGGAGGTGCAGTTGACTTCTACATTGAGGCTTCCTAATGTTCTTTATGATCCTGAATTTTTCTATGAACTTGTTACTAATTAGTTAAATCACCAGAGATTTACATTGTAGTGCCATATCTGATCCATCTGCTCTTTTGTTTCAAGACATACTTTAGAGTGATTGGAACTGGCCGTGAGCATGGAGGACTTTACAGACTTGTGCAGTCTTCGTAGGCTGGCACCTCTTCTTCTCTGAGCACTGGGTTTGTTTCTCCGTACATGTGGCATCTGCGATTTGGTCATCTTCTTCTGCAAAAGCCGGTCCCTGTTCTACCTCAGATTTCTGCTCGCTCCACTTTTCAGTACAAGGCCTACCCGCTTGGGAAGCATCATTGGTCCCATTTCCAGTTTCGTCAGGGTCCAAGTGGTCATGGTCTATTTGAGTTGCTTCATTTTGATATTTGAGGTCCTAGTCGTGTCCCAGATCTTCAAGACACATATTTTATCTTGTTGCCGTTGATGAGTTTTCTAGGTTGTCGTGGGTTTTCCTTCTTAAGAACAAGTCCGATGTTGGTCCTGTTATTCAGTCTTTTATTAGAGAAATAAAGAACATTTTTCTGCCAGAGTCAAGTACATATGTTCTGATAATGCTCTAGAATTTTGCAGCATTAAGCTCTCCAATTTCTGAAATCTCATGGTATTGTGCATCAGACATCTTATGCGTATACCTCCCAACAGAATGGGGTGTTGAAAGGAAACACCGCCATCTTTTGGATGTTACCAGAACCCTATTGATTTAGAGTTGTGCTCCTCATTCCTATAGGGGAGATGCGGTTCTAACCTGCTTGTTATATGGTAAATCGTATGCCTTCTTCATTGTTAGGGGAGAAGATCTGGTTGCATTTCCCGAGACAGATCTTTTCTCGCTTACGCCTCATGTCTTTGGTTCGGTTGCGTTTGTTCATCAACTCTCTCCTGGTCTTGACAAGCTCACTCTCAGAGCTGTCAAATTTATGTTTGTTGGGTATTCCAAAATCCAGAAGGGATATTGTTGTTTTGACCCTGTTCGACGAAGGTACTATGTCAGTGCTTATGTCAACTTCTTTGAGTCCATTATGTATTTTTTCTCCCACTGGTGACATGCTTACTCCTTCAGAGGATGGAGAAGAGATCTTATATGACTCCTCCAGCACTACCTTGTTCTACTCCGCCACCACCACCTCCACCGCCACCACCTCCTCCACCCCACACTTCATGGGTTCTCTCCGCAGTTTATCGGCGAAGGTCCCGTGCTCATGCACCTCCTCCATCATCAAGCACGCCCAAGGTATGTACTGAGCATACCTTTGGGTACAGGTGATTTGCATGTACAGAATGAGGTACAAGGGTGCAGATACTGTCTCTACTACTCCTACTGAGGATCTGGATATGCCTATTGCACTTCGACGGTAGAACGAGCATGCACTATCTACCCTTTGAGTTCTAATGTTCCTTGGATCGTCTATCCAAGGATTTTCAGCACTTTATTGTGGGTTTGTCTGCTATAGAGATAACACAGTCATATCCGGAGGTACTGCTGTGCAGTTAGAGGCGTTTGGCTATGGAGGTGGAGATGGCGGCTTTACAGTCACAAGGTACGTGGAGTGTCTCATGCTCCACCAGGTGCATCGGTTGTTGGAAGCAAGTGGGTATTTACAGTGAAGCATCGGGTTGATGGTACAGTTGACAGATACAAGGCAAGACTGGTTGCTCGTGGGTTCACAAAACGTATGTGGTGGACTATCGGGGTACGTTTTCTCATGTAGCACGTCATTCTACCTTGCGGATTCTTATTGATGTTGATGTGGTACGCATTGGGCCGCTTTTTCCAATTGATGTGCGGAATGCTTTCTTGTATGGTGATTTGTAGAAAGAGGTTTACATGCAACAACTACCTGGGTTTGCTGTTGAGATGGAGTCTAGTATGGTGCGCCGTCTTCATAGGGCTATATATGGCCATAAGCAGAGTCCGAGGGCTTGGTTTCAGAAGCTCTCGGATTGATTGAACAGAAGGGATTTGTCAGATCTACTGCAGATCATACTCTCTTTGTAAAGAGACACCAGAGAGGTATTGTAGTCGTCTTGGTTTATGTTGATGATTAATGTGTGAACCCCCTCGGATCCAGGTGCCCGTTTACGCATATTCGCAATATTATATTCATTAAATATCGCATTGGTATATATGTAATTATGGGAAAAAATTTTTGCACTGCTTTGCCTTTGCGTATGCCATTCACATTCAATAACATTTTAACAACCACAAAACAAAACACCAACACATATTTTCATTAATTCTCATAATTATTTACGACATGTAAACGAGGGCTGACAATACATGCAATATTGTCAAAATTTTGTGCAGAAGAGAAAGGAAAGCATTTACATTATGAACCGATCAAAAATTAAGACAAAAGTGTACGTACAGTTTGGTATGAACACGGTCTCCTAAAGTCATCAAACCGCTACTACGCTGACAGCTCCTTGCCTGCTATGCGTACAAGGAAGAAGAGGCATCAACGGTTGCTAGTACTTCCCATAAATTTATAAAATTAAACATGCATTTAATATGTTTCAAAAGCATGCAAGTAGAATGGCATGAACAACTAAAATTTATTTCTACTTGCGTATGTAAAAAGGTTTTCAAGTTGCTTGTAAGCACCTCCGATGATCACCCATTATCCCAACATTTCTCATATACAACATATTTATATTGTAATTGATTGTTCATGAATGTATGTATGTATGTATGTATATAGTCTGATTTTGTTTAGATTTCATGTTTGACGATGGGAAGGTGATATTTGAAAGGTTTAATGATTTATTTAATTCTTAAATCTAGTGGATAGTCTGTGGTCTTGGTCTGTGTGCAACCTCACACTATGACTCTAAGACGTGAGGAATGCCTTAGGGTTGGGGTGTCTCCATAGGCATGCAGTGTTGTATAATGCATCCTAACTAAGTTCCCAACACGTCCACTAGCTTATAGGGATTTCGGATCAAATTTTATTATAGTCACTTCTCACCAACGAACTTTGATTGTAACTCCTCCAAACCTCAACTGCAACTTTTTCAGATGTAACTTTAGATGACTTAGATGTAGACATGGATGATGTGGATGTAGAATCGTCAAGTCTGCTGACGAAAATAACCAAAAACTCAAGCGGTGAGGTAGCCTCATAAGGGCTCTTCCGTCTCGCCCTCTATTTGGAAGTGTGATCCAATAAAGGGTAAGATCTACTCCAAAACTACACACCAGAGACTGGTGAGTGAGGCTCTTCATGTCACTCTAGAAAATGACCTGACCGGTAACGGGCAAACAAGCTCGTACGAAAAACTAAAACCGAGGATCCCCCGCCTGGGTATCCTAAAACAAAGGGTTAGCGGAATTGGTCAAAAGTCAGGATCCCAACAAACCTTAAAAACACTGCGAGCTCGCATAAAAATCGTGAAAAGGACTGGGATCCTAGACCCGCGCACTTGGCGGCCGTTGCCCGAACTGGGCTTCCTATCTCCTACCCAGTTGAGGGTCACCGCACCCTCACACGGTCAGGTGTAACAGTCATCATGATCGGCAATGATAAAATTTTAACTAATTCACTAATTCATTCCTTCCTTTTCTACTCAAACCTTTCTTAACATATCCTATAAATGGCTTACAGGTCTAGGTATTTATCGAGCTTTCCCTTTAGTAACATAAATAGATAGATGGTTATATTCAAGGATCAAATAATTTAAGATTTGCTATTTATAATGATACGAGGAAATCATTGGCCGATTTCACAAGAGAAGTGTGTTAATATTTGAATTATTGAATTTTCAACAACATTTGTGGTATATCCCAAGTATACTCCTTTCCCCGATCTATCCATATTTTAAACTTGTAATAAGCATGGCAAGACATATTTCTTAGATATGGGTTCATTATATAAGAAAATGCACTAAAACGTTCACTAGATGACATTATCAAGATATCTATATGTCACCAAAATTTTGAAATTTACCCAAGTTCCATTACTATAAGTTAATTAACTCTTACCAACATTTATTCCATATCTTTAATCATAGAACAAAGATCTTTAGAAATGGGTATATGTCTGTATATACATACTTCAATTATTTACACATGCTAATGCTAAGCCAGTTGAACAGTCCAACTGATTTCAGATCGATTTCATTTTAAATCCAGCCTTCCCTTTGATTAGCAAAATCCCTTGTTATATATTTATGCAATATAATAAACCATATACTTTCCAACATATTGAATTTTTTATAAAATCATTGCTCACGGAAATAACTAATAATATAATTAATTATTTTATTATTAAAATTGACTTCTATTTAACATTTTAATGAATGAACCTAAAGCAATGTCCTTTTGTGCAATCCATATAATCTTTATAATTGGCTAAGTCTGTATACAATTTCAGTCATTTAACTTCAAGCAGAAAGTTGTTATTTATTATATATATTTTTAAGAGTCTATTTGAGGTTATAGTATATGATCCAATAAAAACTCTGTGACGTCTAATACATGTTTGCGAGAGGAACATGTCACTAATTTAATAAATTGAGATAGGGACCTAATCCTTAGTTCCAACGAAATCTAATCCATGTTTGCAAGAACATGCCACTAAATTAAGATGGAGATTGGGACCTAATCCTTAGTTCCAACAAAATCTAATCCATGTTTGTAAGAAGAACAGATCACTAAATTAAGATGGAGATAGGGACCTAATCCCCAGTTTCAACATTATCAATTGAATTTTAAGCTTCAACAATTAAGTAAATTTGCATTGTATATACCATAAAAGCAAGGGATCATTGTCTAGTTGATCAGGTGCAAGATTTTGCAACATGTGACACATGTCAGGTTAACAGTGAGAAATTAGGTTTGAAATCCGTAGTTGAAATGCCAAGACAGCTGCTACTGAACCATCAATACCATTGAAATTTAGGGAAAAACCCATGCATGGCAGCAAGAGAAGGGTATGTGATTGTACCTTGATTAGATCCTAGGTTTTGAGATGCAATTTGGCATGTAACAGTGGCCTAAACCACTGCTGGACAGCAACATAACAGGAAAAAGGAATATAGATTATGTTATAAAATAGAAAGCGGAAGCGGAATAACATAATAAAGAAGAATAATCACGAAGAACACAAAGATTTTTATGTGGAACCCTACTCCGTGAGGAGCGGGATGAAACCACAAGAGAAGCCCTCTAAGGGGCGGATATTCTATTGAACTTTCTCAATGAGTACAGGAGGTCTGGGGCTCCTTATATAGCCTTCCCAGAGCCTCCAAGTCCCACCACTGGTCCATGTGGGACTAAACACTGGATGGGGGTAAATGGATCTTCTCCAGGATCCATTTACCCTGCTACAACACAATAGGCGCATACAACTTATACTCCAACACTCCCCCTCAAGCTGGAGCATGCAATGCTCAGGTTGGACAAACAAACAGAAAGAAACTCAACTCACGCTACAGGACACTACGGACAATATCAACCCAACGCGCACATGCTGCAGTCGAGGACGTTGCTTCTCATGCCGTGCAGGTGAGGAGGACGAACGGGCTGGAGTGTGAGTCAACTGAAGACTCAGAATCTGATCATCGAGTCTGAAACTGCACCTGAAGTCTCCTCGTCGGAGAACTGGGTCTCTCCCATCTGGCTCAGAGAATGGTGCACTGCTCTGGTGTACCTATGATACCACATGAAAACCCTTGCCCTCAAGGGAATGGTCGTCTGCTCTGGAGTCCCTATGGCTCACATGAAAACTCTGGCCTGACAACTAGAAGAATGATGGGGACCTCTGACAATGATGGCAACATATGCTCATCTGACAATAAGACCGCACACTCGTGCGTGTCTGAAACTGGAGACTCGGAAGACAATCGTCGAGTCTGAACCTGGATCTGAACCGTAGAGTCTGGAATCTGATCGATCTGGAAATCTGAATCTGCATCTGGAATATGGATCATGAACAGACCCGTGACTCTACATATACTCCCCCTTTCTCCCATACTTGTCGGAAAACAGACAAATCGACAAAGTTGGGAGAAGACAACATAATGGGGAAAACAAACATCACTTGCAGCTTTTCATTTTTTTTAAGCCGTCTCTCCTTTTTTTTGCAATTTTTTTAAGCCGTTCTCATTTTTTTTCGGCTTTTGCTTTGCACATTTTTTTTCTTTTTTTTGAAAATGCGTACGGCTTTTTCCATGTACGCGCCTTTTTTTTTGAAATGCGTACGGTTTTTTTGTTAACATATGCGTACGACTTTTTCTTGTACGCGACTCTTTTTCTTTCTTTTTTTTCTCTCTCTCTTTCTCTCTTTTTAATAAGACCATGCCCACATGGGCTGAAAGAAGTAGGCCCATCACATGCTCCGCCCCTCCTTTTTTTTAATGCACGCCCGATTGGGTTGTCAACCAAATGCCCCTCTCTCTTTTCTTTTAATAATAAATAACCCCTAGGGTTCCCATCGTGGGAACCCTATCTCATAGAACCAACGCGTTTTCCCTGGAAAGGGATTGTGCCGCCGCCGCAGGAACTTCGCGTGCGAGAGGCGTGAAAGCAAGGAGGCGCGCCTGGGATTTTGCGCGATGCCACGAGACTGCCGCCGCTTGAGTTCGATCGGGGGCGCGCCAATTGGAGAACTCGAGGGCGGCGCCGCTTGGGCGAGGCTTGATGGCTGATGGCTAGGTCTTGAGCACGCACTGCGCGCGATGATGACGGTGAGGATGGACTCGTGTGCGCCTGAGATCGTGTGCGCACTGGAGATGCGCCATGGTTGATGGAGATCGCCGCCTGCCGCTAGGGCTTCGTGTGGCTGGCGGAGTGGTCGCGTGACATGGGGGTTTCGCCGCAAGGAGCCGGGTCGTCACCTGTGTGATGCGAGAACAACCTGCATGATGGGTCCTGCTGTTAACGAAGGGGGCCACCGCGGCTAGGGCTGGATGCGGCCTGTTGTGGTCGCGCCGCCGCTTGGAGTTGAGGGGAGCACCTCCGCCAGGCGCGAGATCGGTGGTGATCCTCACGCGAGGAGCACTGGATCTGAGGCGATGGGGCCTGGACCTGCTCTGGAGTCGCGCCGTATGGAGATCTGGTGGAGCCGGTTCCGCGAATGCACGAGATACGCGCTCGCTGGGAAGAGGAGCGCGCCTTGTGCGCACGATGCACCTGGGCGGAGGGCGTGGGACTTCGTCAGCCAGAGATGTACATCTCACTGGAACTCGAGATGCATAGAGATGTCTGCCCAGGAATTCTTAGATTGCCGCAGTTGAACATAAAAAAAACTCGAGATGCACGCAGAACCTCGCGCTACATAGATCTTCACGAAATGAAACTCTCGATCAATCTAGGGTTCCAGAAATTTGTTGTTGAAAAAACAACTCTCGAATACATACTCGAATCTCTAACATGATACGATCATAAAACTAAATATTCAAGAATGAATCCGCAAGGATTGAACCCGCTCTGATACCATGTTATAAAATAGAAAGCGGAAGCGGAATAACATAATAAAGAAGAATAATCACGAAGAACACAAAGATTTTTATGTGGAACCCTACTCCGTGAGGAGCGGGATGAAACCACAGGAGAAGCCCTCTAAGGGGCGGATATTCTATTGAACTTTCTCAATGAGTACAGGAGGTCTGGGGCTCCTTATATAGCCTTCCCAGAGCCTCCAAGTCCCACCACTGGTCCATGTGGGACTAAACACTGGATGGGGGTAAATGGATCTTCTCCAGGATCCATTTACCCTGCTACAACACAATAGGCGCATACAACTTATACTCCAACAGATTAGAGCCTAAATATTGATTTTTGATAATTAGAAATGAGAAGGGGAATGTACCTATTTGTATATGCTATACTTAGAGATTAGCTTGCATGCATGGAGGATCCTCAAAAGGCTTTCTGCAGAAGATAGGAGCAGCAAAAAGGGTTTTGATTTGCTGGAAAGGAGCAGCCGATTGATTGCTTAGAGGTAGTTGCTCTTGCTGCTCTTCCAGGAGCAGAAATGGTTGTTAAAATAGTCCTGGCATCTGTTGTAGCAGCATGCTAAAAGAGGAGAAAGAATAGTGGAGGAGGGAAAGAGTTATGGGGAATTTTGTGAAATAAAAAAAAGAAAGCAAGGAGAAAAAGAGACTTACGTATGGAATAGAGGTTGGAAATTAAGGCTAAGAACAACAGTTCCAGGGATGAACATGGGAAGATTTGAACAAAAAATAGGGGAGAAATGAGGCTCTCGTTGGAGTTAATAGGAGAAAAGGAGTGGTTATATAACCAAAGAGAAGGGCTCATTTGATGCCAAGTGGAGTAAGAATTAAAGCCAGTGGCTAAGAGGAGAGAAAAACCAACGGCTGGAAATTTTCTCTGTAGCTATAGGAAGTTTTAAATAATATTTTTTTATATTTTAATTTACTTTCTCCCATATTTTTAAATGTTAAAATTTTGTCCGTATTCGCGCCTCAGATGTCGGATTTCGATGCGCAATACCTCGATTTGATCATCTCTGAACGGCGATCAATATGAGTATAATATTGATATACTTCCGATTGGGTTTTGAATATCCAAAATTTTGAGATACGGTTTTGATTTGGCTTTAAATTTCACGATTTTAAAATATCAAACGAACTCCGATTGACAAACATTCGATTATGTTGATCTTGTTTCGTCGAATCGGATTTTATGACGGTCTCGGTTTGTTTTGCGGTTTCCGAATTTGCGTCGCGGGTTTTCCACGGCATGCATTACGGTGCGATCGATTTTCGGTCGATTTCGCCCGAATGACTTTTGATTCAGGATCGATTGATCGTTTTAAGTTATTTAATACTGTCCGATAACTTTATTGGTTAATCCGACACTTAATCGGGTCATGTTCGGTTTCAATTAAATCTGGGTGTTACACATTGTTATCACTGGCAGCGATGAACAAGGCATTCATGCAGCTACGGATTTCCTTGGACAGTAGTTTGTTACCATGGACCTCGGTACGCTTCGTTACTTCTTTGGAATGGAATTTGCATGAAATCATCAGGGTATGGTTATGACACAAAGGAAATACGTCATTGATCTTCTATCTGAGACATGCATGACAAGATGTAGGACAGCTACTACCCCGATGGATCCTAATGCGAAGCTTTGTGGTGATGGATCTGAGAAGGTGGACATGGACGATACAGAGAGCTGGTAGGGAAATTGCTGTATGTTACTATTACTAGGCCTGATATATCTTCTGCTGTGAGTAGAGTAAGTCAGTTCATGGAGCAACCCAGGTAGGTGCACATGGATGCAATTTTCATGATCCTAAGATATTGAAGTCATCTTCAGGTGCAGGTCTTCTGTTTAGAAGAGACACATATCTCTCAGTTACAGGGTATGCGGATGCAGATTTTGCTGGGTGTCCTAATGATAGGAGTCTACTTCAGGCTTCATTATGTTTGTTGGCAGCTCACTAGTCTCATGGAAGAGTAAGAAACAAACGGTTGTGGCTCGATCCAATGCAGAATCAGAATATAGGGCAACGACCCAAGGTAGTACTGAGATGATGTGGGTCAAATCCGTCTTGACTGATTTAACAATTGAAGTTCCTCTTCCTATGCATCTTAAATGCGATAATCAGACAGCTTGGTTTATAGCTAATAATTCGGCCTTTCATGAAAAGATAAAGCACATTGAGATGGATTGTCATTATACTTGTGATTTGATCCAAAAGGGGCTTATTTCAACATTTTATGTAGCATCAGGAGATCAGATTGCAGACATGTTTACTAAGGCCCTGGTTAGCGGTCCTTTTCATCACCGTTGTTCCAAGCTGAGCATGATAGATATATATGCTCCAGCTTGAGGGGGAGTGTTACGATGTTCATATTATTTAGTGATGCTTCTTATATTGTTTATTTCTATTATCCTGTTTATGTAATTTACCCTTATAGCTTTTCTCCTGTACAAGAGAGCTCTAGGGTTGGATAAAATATAACTTTTCTTTTTCCCATTCGACAACATTCATTTCGTAGTTCTAAATATTACATATACTTTTGACTAAAAAAGTATATATACTTCTACATTTGCATACATATATAATTCAGAAGCACTACAAGTACATACACAGATATATATATATATATATATATATGAGGTAAATGGGGCTGCCCCCAGGGAGTAGCCAACTTGGCTACTCCCACCCCTATTTTTCCCTCATTTTTTTATTTTTTTTTGAAATTAAAAATTTGTATATTTATCATTATATCCCTCTCACATTCTATTAAAATTTCGTCAGAAACAAAGACTCCTACGACCTCCATCCAAACATGGTCGATTTAAAAAACCCTGCGACCGTTAAAAAAATGACGTCTGGATGGAGGGCTTAGGAGTCTCTGTTTCTGACGAAATTTTAATAGAATGTGAGAGGGATATAATGATGAATATACAAATTTTTATTTTCAAAAAAAAAAATAAAAAATGAGGGAAAAATAGGGGTGGGAGTAGCCAAGTTGGCTACTCCCTGGGGGCAGCCCCATTTTACCCTATATATATATAACAAAACAAAACAAACATGTATGAATTAAAATACGGATACAAACATGTATACATAGGTATGCACTCACATACACATATATAGACACATACACATGTATACAAACATCTATGCGCACACACACACACACACTCATACGTGTGAATACCACACAATCATAATTATTTCATACACACGTACATGCATACATATACACACACATAAAAACAAAATGGTGAAGGCGTCTCCCATTTTTAGTAAGATCAGCTACATGGATTCTCGCTCAAGTTTATGATGAAAGATCCGACTATTTTTACGTTGGTCGTCGACTGCCTAGCACAACCTCACAATGAGGTATTTGAACCTTGGTCTTTTGGGTAATATGCGCACTGCATTACCACTAGACCATTGAAGTGGGTACATACACATACACATTAGTAAATAGTGCTTTATTCCTAAAATATAATTTGGTGGTATCATATATATGCACATGTATACACACATCTACACACATATTTATATATGCTCATATACACACACCCACAAATATATTGGTTTGATCTTAGATTGATTTATAAGTTATACATACACATATAATTAGGCATACATACATGCATACATATATTTGTGGTGCATGTCCACGTATTATACAGGCTCACATAATATATTTATATTTATATGTACGCCTCATGCCTCCGGTGTTTTGCACCCCCAGCGCCTTGGAGCGCTTCTCTCCTTTAACAGCACTGTGACCCATGAAGCAAGATACACCAAGTAAGAAATGTAGAACAATAGCTCATAAGGACCACCGTTGTATAACCATTCATCGACGAATGATGCTTCCCATACAACAACAGAAAAAGTTTTTTTCCCACATTAAGTAGGGTCGGCTACATGGATTCTTTGCCTCCATACATATATCTTGGGACATTCTTGGTCTTAGATCGAAAAAACTAAGATCCCTTTGTCTAGTCTCATTCCAACACTTCTTAGGCCTTCCTCACCCTCTCTTAGCCGATTCAACATCCTAAAACTCGCTTCTCCTCATTGGTGCATCAAATGACCTTCTAGCAAATAACCAAACCACCTTAATTGATTTTCTCACATCTCATCCTATATTAAAGCTACACCAGCTATTATTCTGATTGCATCATTCCGAATCCGATCTTTACGCGTATGTCCACAAATCCCCCTTAGCATTTTCATTTCTTCTACTGCCATTTTGTGTACATGTCTATGGTTTACAGACTATCATTCAGATTCATAGAGCATAGTAGGTCTCATGGATGCTTTGTAAAATGTTCCTTTGATTTTCAAAAGAATTTTCACTGGCCAACATTCAGATCCATAAAGCATTGACGGATGATGCTTCCCATATTTGATAAAAATGCAAACCTATAGCTGCAGAAGTAGGTAAAATCACACTAGAGATAATATTGTTTCCATAAAGTAGAGGCCCATAAGTATGTTCTATCTCTGCTAACTAAGGCTATCTATGGTCTAAAGCAGAGTCTATGAGCGTGGTTTGATAAACTTGGTTTTGAGATCAATTCTCTTAGTTTCCGTGTGACGTCATCTAACAATGTTCATTGGACGGAGGTCCTCAGGTACGAGGTACTTGTTTAGGTTGATGACATGATTATTACTAGTGATGATGACACATGCATTCTTGAGCATTTGAGATCAAGACCTTCTCGAAGGTATTTGCAACCCTCTGTCATTCTAGGGTGATTTACTGATTATAGGCATGACTTCTCCATCCCTCTTCTCCCTCCTCGTGGGGTTCTCAAGCTACATACCTCATATACGGCTGCAATTGTGTGCCATGGTATGTACAAAAGACTGGGTTTCGATCTTGCACTTGTGTAGTGATGGTAGTCCTTTAGAAAGGAGGGCAAGGCCTATTGCATTTAGATTTTGGTAGAAGTCCTTTTCTTTTATTTTGTCTGTGATTATGCATTCCTAGAATAAATGGATCAATCCTAGGATACAATGTAGTAACGAAAGAAGAACTTCATGAAGTTTTAAAAATGCAATAACTGAAATTATACTCATTGATTTATAGAAAAAATTCCATCATTAACAACATATGACAACAAGATATTGAAATAGTTCGAATGATTTCATAAGATTATTATTTCTTGAATTTTTATTTATTTTGACCAGATATAATATATTTTAGTAATAAATGCTAAGTAATTCAATACTTGATTGTATCATTAACCATTTCTATTTCTGTACAAGAAACTTAGTTTATTATGAATTCACTTCTTGAAGGACCTTGGTCAACTTTGACACTTCTTAGGTATTGACGCGATATATGATAGAAGGATTACCCTGGTCATAGAGGAAGTATTGTTTGGATATCCTTGCGGAAGTTTGCTTACTTGGATGCAAATCATCAACAATTGCAGTTGATTACAGAGACATGTCACCTCTACTAATCCTATTTTTGAAGAGACCACATCGTATATAAATAGAAGACTAGCGGGTTATTTGATATATCTTACTATCACTAGACCCGATATATCATATGTTATTAGCAAAGCTAGTAATAAGCGTGATTACATGCATTGGTAATGTGTTCTTTTAACCCTTGGATACCCAAAGGGCTATCTAGGAAAAGGTCTCCTTTGGGGCTAATAGCCATACTGATATCATCTCATATGCAGATGTAGTCTATGTTTATTCTCTTGAGGGCATGCAATCCACTACATGTTTCGTCATGTTTGTTGGTGAAAACGATGTTATATATAGCAGTGAGTCCAGTGACATTACTTTGCTTATCTCTTTTATGCGTTAACTTGAACTCCTTGCTACTACTCATGTTCCTCTCTCTTGTGACAACAAGTCTGCGAAGTACGTTGCCACTAATCTTGTTTTCCATGAGCAGACCAAGCATATTGAAATGTACTGCTACTTTATTCGAGGCGCAATATGGGGAGGGAAGATCACCACTTCCTACATTTCCACTGATTTCGAACTTTCGGATATATTTTTGAAGGCACTTCGAAATAACACATCGCTATTGACTTTCAAGTTGGGCATGATCGATAGTCTCCAACATCATGGAGTGTTGGCGTTATTTGGCAAATATATGACATAGCTTTCTATTTTAGTTTATTTCTTTGTTCTCTATTTCTATTTTTAACACTTCAGGAACTATTATGAGATTACCACCTATTTGGCCATAGGGATTCACGCTATATAAGAAACATTATTCTAAAATTTATTCCATTGCATTCTCATGTTTTCTCCACAAGTTACAAATGAGATATTTATATTATTGTTGACTTTTGATCATTCAACCTTAGCAAGACATGCATCCAATCTTTGCCTAGCAAATGATATTATAAAAATCAATCTTTACTCATTTTCACTTTCCTCGCTTGAATAACGTAGCTTCTACCTCATTATGTTAATTATCGGAAGAAATGATTAATCTGTCTATTCAAGGGAACCCTAGGGCTCTCTTATTTAAGGAAGAGACCTAAAGAGTAAATTATATAATATAGAAGAAAGAAATAGAAGATACAAGAAACTGTGCTGTAACATATGGATATCTCTACATCCCCCTCAAGATGGAGCATAAATGTCAATCATGCTCAGCTTGGATGAACAAATCTGATAGGGCTCTCAAGTCAAAGAGTTGGTGAGGATGTCTGCATTCTGCTCCCCTGAACTTACATGGGAAATGGAAATGAAGCATTTCTGAACCATATCACGTTTATAGTGACAATCCACCTCAATGTGATTCGTTCTCTCATGAAAGGCAATATTATAACAATGAATAAAGTTGTCTGGTTGTCATACTTAAATTGAATAGGATGCAGTACATCAATGCCTATGTCAACTAGAACATATCTTTTTTTTTGATGAAAGAGTGGGTGAACCTCCGTCGTGGGGGTCACTGCTAGGTTGTATAGTACGGTGCAATGTGACCCTTAAATAAAAAAATTACATCACCACGTTAACCAAAAATTGTATACTACGGTGCAATGCGAGACTACATTTTCCAGTAACACCTCTGACCCTTAAATAACACCACATTTCGTCCAAGACAAAGGGCCCACGTCACAACAAATGCCCTCGTGTAGTCATCCATGGACCCTCCCCCATCTGGCGAACAGAGGCCCAGAACGAGGTTAGATCGTCCGTGCGGATCCAAGGGATCCCAACCTGACTCCAGATCTTGGCCGAGACAGGGCAACCCAAGAAAAGGTGGGCCGAGTCCTCCTCCACCTCATCGCATCTATCGCAGCAACTGGAACATATCTGAGCCACATCGTCTATGTGCTCCCATGTGCAATAGCCATGTATTCTGATTCAACACTAGATCTGGCAACAACCATATGCTTCTTGCTCTTCCATGACACTAAAGAGCCACCAACAAATACATCATTGTCTGATGTAGACTTCCTGTCCTTAGGACATACTGCATAGTCTGCATCTGCATAACCTATGATAGTGAGTCTTGTTCCTTTTTTGAGAAATAATCTCGCACTTGGAGATGGCTTCAAGTACATCAGAATCATATGGATTGCATCCGTATGAACTTGTCTAGGTTGCTACATGAACTGTTTGACTCGACCAACAACGAATGAAATGTTTGGCCTGGTGATGGTAACATAAAGTAGATTCCTACAAGTTATCTGTACCTTCTCTTATTCGTTTCATTTGTATCATCATCGTATAGCTTCATGCTAGGATCCATTGGAGTAATAACAGGTCTACACCCAATCATGCATGTTTCAGCTAGAAGATATGTAACATACTTTCTTTGGGTCATCACAAGACCATACTGGTTCCTGGTAAACTCTAATCCTAGAAATTACCTTAGGGTGCCAAGGTCCTTTGTGATACAGTGTTGACTAAGAAATCATTTTGCCTCTCTAATCCACATCACATCATCTACTGTAACAACGATATTGTTGGAGTATTTGTTATGCACATCATGAGTTGTAGCAGGGTCAATGGATCATGGAGAAGATCCATTTACCCCACCCAGTTGTTTAGTCCCACATTCTTCAGTGGTGGGACTTGGAGGCTCTGGAGAGGCTATATAAGGAACCCCAGATCTCCTGTATCTATTGAGAAAAAGCAATGAAGCATATGCCCATTGAGAGTTTCTCCCGTGGTTTCATCCCGCTCCTCACGGAGTAGGGTTCCACATAAAAATCTTTGTTCTTATTGTTCTATCTTTACTTCTCTGATTCCGCTTCCGCTTTCTATTTCTTAACATGGTATCAGAGTGAGTAGATTCTCGTGGATTTTATATTGATTATTTGTTCGAGATTCGAGTTCTTTTTGATGTGGTGTTATTGAAGATCAATTTTCATAAAGATTTCTTGTTCGATTCAAGTTCTGATTATTATTCATCGAAGCCCTAGCCACATCTCCTGCTAGAATCTATTGGAAGATCTGTGATCTGTTTGCAAGGGTTCCCACGAACCCTAGCCGCTTCTTCATCCTTTGGCGGCACCGCCAAGCAACCTCCAGAGCCTCTCCGATGTAGGCGCATGGCCGAGGTCTCGTGACCTCCAGTCCGATCTCCCGCAGATCCAGACCGCAATTGTAGAACACCCTAGACATCATCAAGGGGCGGTGGCACCCTCATCATGATTACCCACGTGATCCTCTTCTCCATCGAGGGGCGGCGGTGCCCTCATCACCCATAGCACAGGCGGCATACGCCGATCTGAATAGCGGCACAGATCTCGCATCCAACTGCGCCATCTCCGGCGGTGGCCAAGAGCCTGCAACCCTGGCGCTCCGTTCTCCGCTCGCAGGCGCAGCAACGCCATCTCCGGCGCGCTTGTCCAGGCGAAGCAGACGTCTCCTCCCTCCGCAAGCTGCAGGTGGCACAAATGATGAAGAAGACGGCGCCACCCGCACCTCTCGCCTCCAATGAACAGGATGAAGACCCCTACCTCGCACCATGGCAACGGCGACCCCAACGTGTCCTAGGCGCAAGCGGCTCCCCGTGCGGCGCCCCATCGTTGGCGGCAGCAATGCCCTCCCCCCCACCTCTATCGGTGCGATCCTCTATCGCCTCCAGATGTCGCGTCTTCAGCTGCACCAGAACCTCCAGGCGGAGGTCCCTCTTCAGGCAGCGTGCACCCTCTTCCAGACGAAGCTTCCTGCTCCAACGGCGCAAAATGATAGGGGGCGGCATCATGCGTGTTGTGGGTTCCTACGGGAACCCTAAGAAGTGGGTCCCTGTATTAAAAAAACGAGGGGGGCCTTTCATTTGAGTTTTTTTTTTAAAAAGGGAGGGGGAGATGATAAGAGAGAGAAAGCCCAAGGGCTGGTTTTTTTAAAAAAATGAATGATGATGTCTAAAAAAGGTTGCAAGTTTTTTTTACAAAAAAAATTAAAAAAGGTGCGTTCAATAAAAAGTCATACGCAAAATGTTTGGAAAAAAAGAAAGAAAAAGAGAGAGGAAAGCTGTATAAAAAAACCAAACGGTTTAAAAAAAATGTTTAAAAAATGTGTCAACTTATAAAGAAAATTGGAAAAGCCGCAAGAAATTTTTTAAACGATCATATTGTACCCCAATTTATCTTGTCTTCTCCCAACCTTGTCGATGCCATCATTTTTTGACAAGTATGGGAGAAAAGGGGAGTATATGTAGAGTCACAGGTCCAGATCCAGATTCCATATTCCAGATTTATATGTTAGATCGCCAGATCAGTCAGATTTCCAGACTCTACAGTTTTGCAGATGAAGATTCTCCATGCGCAAGTTTCAGACTCGATGTTCATATTCCGAGTACACAGGTGTGATGCACATTTGTTTAGACTCAACAGATTGTTCAGAGTCCAAGTTCGAGGCACTCCACATTTGAGTGACCCTTTTTTCGAGTTCTCCAGAGAGAGACTCATTTTCAGACACGCACGAGTATGCGGTCTTTTCAGATGAGCACATGTATGCCATCAGTTCAGAGGTCCCCATCCTTTCTTGTTTTGTAGGTCAGAGTTTTCATGTGATATCATAGGTACACCAGAGTAGTGTACCATTCTCTGTGCTGGATGGGAGAGACCCAGTTCTCCGACAAGGGGACTTCATTCAGATTCCATTCTCCAGCGACCGTGGACTCCGACGAGGATTGCATAGCCATGTCCCTTTCCAGTTCGGCCCTTTTTCAGAGATGGAGCAGTTGTCCACATTATTGTGGTGGGCCAGAGTACTCCGACGAGGAGACTCATTTCCAGTTGCAGCGACTCTGACAGGTGTAGTTCAGAGCGCATGCTCTTCGACGAGGAGATTCAGCAGACTCACACTCCAGCCCATTCGTCCTCCTCACCTGCACGACATGAGAAGCAACGTCCTTGACAACAGCAGTTGTGCGCGTTGGGTTGATATTGTCCGTAGTGTCATGTTGCGTGGGCTGAGTTTCTTTCTGTTTGTCCAAGCTGAGCATTGCATGCTCCAGCTTGAGGGGGAGTGTTGGAGTATTTGTTATGTATGTCATGAGTTGTAGCAGGGTAAATGGATCCTGGAGAAGATCCATTTACCCCACCCAGTTGTTTAGTCCCACATTGTCCAGTGATGTGACTTGGAGGCTCTGGAGAGGCTATATAAGGAGCGCCAGACCTCCTGTATCCATTGAGAAAAAGCAATGAAGCATATGCTTCTTTGAGGGCTTTTCCCGTGGTTTCATCCCGCTCCTCACGGAGTAGGGTTCTATGTAAAAATCTTTGTTCTTATTGTTCTATCTTTATTTTTCTGATTCCGCTTTCTATTTCTTAACAGATACCATCAACATAAATTATAATAACAATAGTACCTTTGTGGGTCCTCTGAACTAACAAAGATTTGCATTCGACCTTGTGAATCCATGGGAGTGTTGGAGTATTTGTTATGTGTGTCATGAGTTGTAGCAGGGTAAATGGATCCTGGAGAAGATCCATTTACCACACCCAGTTGTTTGGTCCCACATTGTCCAGTGTTGGGACTTGGAGGCTCTGGAGAGTCTATATAAGGAGCCCCATACCTCCTGTATCCATTGAGAAAAAGCAATGAAGCATATGCTTCTTTGAGGGCTTTTCCCGTGGTTTCATCCCGCTCCTCACGGAGTAGGGTTCCACATAAAAATCTTTGTTCTTATTGTTCTATCTTTATTTTTCTGATTCCGCTTTCTATTTCTTAACAGATATCATCAACATAAATTATAATAACAACAGTACCTCTGTGGGTCCTCTGAACAAACAAAGATTTACATTCGACCTTGTGAATCCATGCTCCTCAATCAAGTTCGAGAGCTTTCGAAACCATGCTCTTGGACTTTGCTTGAGACTGTAGATGGCATTGTAAAGTCTATGAAGTTAAACATGGGTCAATCGCGTACCACAACTACTATAAGAATTCGAAGAGTGGAGTTGCAAGCTGCTGGAGAGAATGTGTCCAGATAGTCCACCCCATATGTCTGGGTGAACCTACGTACAACCAATTTGGTCTTGTAGGTATCAGTACTACCATTTGCACAGTGTTTCATAGTGAACAACCACTTGCGACTGACAATAGAGGCTCCCATAGGAGCTGTGACTAAACTCCAGGTGCCACGTGACTGCAACGCTGCCATCTCCTCCTCCATGGCAAGATGCCACCGACCATCTCGCAAAGCCTCCTGATATGTCCTTGGAATCTCTACTGTTGAAAGTCCAACAACAAACTTCCTGAAATCGATAATCATGTAGACAAAAGAAACTTGGGAAGCAGGAGGATACGATACAGATCCTTGTGGATCTCCTTGATCTGTATACCAACCTCCTGAAAAGGATCCTGCTCAGACGAGACAGTAGTCTGCTGTAGAGACAAATCTTAAGGGTGGTCAACATAAACAATATGCTCAGAACATACCTGATGCACGCTGGTTGACTGAGGATGCCCATGAGCAGAGGATGGGCTATGAACATAGAATCATGGCAAGAACTAGGACAAGGGACTGGGTGGTGGTGATACATGAGGATATGGAGGTGGTACAACATGTGGAGATGGTGATGGTGGTGTTGTGAATATGGTGGTAGGAGGCGTTGGCATGTAGACCTTCTCCCCAAATCAGATGGAGTTAATCTTTCACCTGTAGGAGAAAAATGCATCACAAACTAAAAAAAGGTGACACTAGCGTTGACGTAGTACTTCCTACGAAGGCGATCATAACATTTGTATCCCTTATGTGTCCTGGAATACCCCACAAATACACATTTGACAACTCTAGGAGAGAGCTTGTCAAGACCATGTGACAATTGATGCATAATGGCGACTGAGCCAAACACTCGAGGAGCGAGGGACAACAACTCCTTCTGAGGGAAAACAAAGGAGAATGGAATTTTCTCACCAAACACAGAAAAGGGCATGTGATTCACTGATTAGCACGCAAAGAGAACCTCATCACATAGAACGAATGTGGAGTATTACTCTGAAAAGCGACGATGCTTACGTTTAGCAATGCCATTTTGTTGAGACGTATAAGCACATGAAGCTGGATGGACGATGCCAAGTGATTCGAAGAACTATGAAAGCTCAAAACTGCATAATTCCAAGACATTGTCAGCTCGCACAAATTTAACTATAGAAGAAAAAATATTTTATTTATAAAATATTTTATCATAGTTTGCATAAATTGTACCCACTTAATGGACTAGTGATAGTACAATGTGTCTACCACACAAAAGATCACGGTTAAAATCCCACTCTTGCAGGGGTTACGTTAGGTAGTCGACGGCCAGCGTTAAAAATAGTCGAATCTTTCAATATGGATTTGAGCAAGAATCCATGTATCTGACCCTTCTTATAGTGGGAGAAGGTTTAGTACATTTTTTTCTCTCTTTCATTTATAGTGGGAGAAGGTTTAGTACATTTTAGCGAGGAGAGATCTGAGGATGTAAATTCCACATCTTGTAGAGAGGAAGATGACCAAAGCGCAGATGCCACATAAACAAGGATACTGATTTTGTGAGACTAGATAAGACACTAACATACGGAGTGCAGACCAGTCGATAGAGGCCGCCCCGCTCACGACCACATCCAATCACATTGCCTTTTAGAATGTCCTGAAACACCAGTGAAGATGGGTCAAAAATAGGACGACGATGCAGATCCTTAGTTATCTGACTAATAGACAATAAGTTCTTTGGAAAATCAGGGGCATGAAGTGCATTCTGTAGACACGTAGGTCGCATCAGACTGATATCCCCTTGTCCTGCAACTAACGAATCAATCCCATGGGCTATGATAACTGATCTACCAGCGTGTAACTATCTGTACATTGCAATCTGACGTCTGTCTCCATACATATGATGGGACGCACCGGATCCACTCTGTCATGTCAGTCCTATGGCAACTGGGAAGAGCATAGGTATTACCTAAGGTACTGGCAGATGCATATGCTGTATCATTCGGAGTTCTTCCCTGTGTAGTCAGGGATGCATGAGAACTAGTCATATGCATAATCTCCCTCTAACGAGCAACAAAGTCCTCAAATCTTTGATCGGGTGTGGAAGTTGCAAGAGACTTAACCTGCTCAGTTGCATAAGCAGAAGATGGAAAACCATTGATGTAGTAGCATGTATCGTCCTAGTGACATGGATGATGGCAATCCGTGCATGGCTAGGTTCCTGTATGTGTTCTTCTGTTCGGAGGCATGCAACTATAAAGCTTCTCGAACATGTTGTGAAGAGACATACCGAGAATGCATGGGATGACCAATCTAATTGAGTGTAATTACGTGATGCTGTAGATTTTGAATTTTTGTCTCATTTCTCTCCTAGGAATATGTAGCAGTGAGAATGTTCCATATTGCCTTAGTGGTGGGTTAGTGCATAACATTGTTGATGATCTCTACCGTTAGTGTGCCAGACCTACACATGTGCATAAGCATCGTCAACGTCCCATCGATAAGTATATGTTTCTTACCCATAGACTGCACTAGGCTCATGAATTGCATGGTTCACCATCGGCATTGGACCTCGAAAAGCAATTATAACAGGGATATCAACATTGCTTTCTGACATATTATCGGATATTCGGATCCAGAGACTTGTTGACCAAAGGAGTTTGTCTACACATACATGTACGGAAGTGATTGCATGTGTAATCTCAAAGTGCAACCATTCCCATCATCTTAAAATTTACCCTGCATCAACGGATGATATACTGATATGAAATCACCTAAAAAGTGTCAAAGGCAGACCGAAGTGATCATGTTCTACGAGCCCCAAGAGAAGGCAAATGGGCCGCAAATAGCGGCATGCAGTAGCCCAGGGGGCGACGACATCTGTTAGGGGTGCCGGAGGTGCCACATGGGGGCGATGGCAACCACTGGCAGCATATCAGAGGTATGGTGGCAGCTGTTGGGTGGCAACAATGGTGAGGGGAGAGAGAGGGAGTGAGCGGCGTGTGGGATAGGCTTTTTTGAGTACACTACAAGAACTTCGGTCGAAGAGCACCACTCTGATACCATGCTGGGAGAAATGATTAATATGTCTATTCATGGGATCCCTACAGCTCTTTTATATAGGAGTGAGACCCAAATGGTAAATTACATATATAGAAGAAAGAAATTGAAAATACTTGTAAGATAAGAATATCTACATTAATGATATCAGAACCACCTTAATATATTTTATCCTTTGTACAACTATGAAATTTCAGGCAACTCCCCTTATATCATCTTTTAGATCTAAATGATTTTTTTAACTAAGGATTTTATTACTCTTTTTCCATTCACCATCTGCTCTATTACTGTGAGGCCGTCATTAGTCTGTTAATCTTTGTGAAAGTGAAGAATATTCACCCTTCGTATGTTCTCATCCAAAGATGGAGTGTGTTGGTAAGAGTCCTAACTTATCGATTACCCCATGGAGAATTTCCCATGCGGCCTCCTATTCTTCGCCCAATAGCCCTCTTTTTTTGCCTTCCATAGAGCCTTTTAACCCGCATAAATTTATACTATATTTCTTTACATAAGGCCAAGCAATCCCTTTAATTAATAACTGTCACCTTAATTGATTGTAATTTCCTCCACTCGTCTCCTAATTAGCTTGATGTTTATTGAATTAACTTGAATGAACCCACTAGTGTTAGTCTAGTTTCAAGTCATTGGGTGGTCCGATTGTTAGGACTATTTCAAAACAGTACACTTCCAATAGTGTGGATATCTCTTGGGCGGGCGTGTCCTCGACATCACCGACATTTCCCTTAAAAATGCTTATTCACGATGTTATACTCTACCATCCATTGTTACACACGCATCTATCTTTAAAATGTTGCATTGTTACACGACCATCTATCTCGAAAATGTTGCCAATATTTTCTTGAGTTTTGTTTGAAAATTATTGGAGTAGTTGGACTATCACATTTTCACACGCAGCATATGACTTTTAATTTGAGCTTTGCTCTCTTTGATATATTTAATGTGATTTATGATGTGTAATACTGATTGATTCTGTATTTTTTAGTCACATTAATCGGATCCATACCATGTTTGTGTAGGGTATGGTTTCTATTGAGAACGTAACAGTTGTCCCAGTTTTAACTCTTGAGGAATTGAGGGCTACAGTTTGCAGGGGTTCTGATCAACGCCATACAGCTGGCACACAAATGAATGTTGAAAGTTCAAGATCTCATTCCATCTTTTCAATTGTCATTGAAACTACCAACCTTCAAACTCAGTCTCTTGCCCGAGGAAAGGTATGTGCATGTTTAAAATTTCTATATGTTATTTTGATGCTTATTAAATATACAATATCACAAGAATGCTTTCGGTGAAGTACTTTCTATGTACAATATACTTAACCCCCTTTTCATTCTTAGTGTCTTCATTTCCTACTGATGGAGATAAACAAGTACAACAACAACAAAGCTTTTTCCCACAATTAAGTAGGGTCAACTGCATGAATTTTCTGCCTCAATTCTGGTCTATTTCAAGTCATTCTCGAGCTTCAATCAAAATAATTAAGATCCCTTCGGATAATCTCATTCTATCACTTCTTGAGCCTTTCTCACCCTCTCTTAATGGCCTCAACATCTCGAATCTCACATCTTTTAACCGGTGCATCAATCGACCTCCTTTGCAAATGGCCAAATCATCTTCAACAGCTTTCTTTCATCCTATCCTCTATCGGAGCTATACCAACTTTTCTTCTGATCACATCATTCCAAATCCGATCTTTTCATGTATGACTACACATCCACCTTAGCATTTTCATTTCTGCTACTGTCATTCTTTGCACATGTCTATAGTTCACATGCTAGCATTTTTATCAATAGAGCTATTATGTCTCATGGGTGATTTTTAATACTTTTCTTTGACTTTAAAAGGGATTTTCTTATCACAAAGAACATAAGAGGCTTCTCTTCACTTCAGCCAATCTGCATTTACTCTAGAGTAGCATCCCCACCAATTTCTCCATCTTGTTGCCTCATATATCCCAAGTATCTAAAAAATCTTTCTATTGAATGTTATTGTCTCCAATCTTCACCTCAAGTCCTTCACCGTTATTTCCATCAGTCTTAGACCTACTTATACAGAATCCTTTAGTCTCTAAGACATGTCTCCAAACCTCCAACTTCTTATTTACTCCATCTCTTGTCTCGGAGAACAACATACATCAAGGCATATCATCCTGAATGTTACTAGTCAACTCATCCATAATCATAGCAAAAAGGAATGGACTCAAAGCTGAACCTTGATGCAGACCGATGTCCTTTTTGAAATCTTCCTGCACAAATGGATTAAAGAATTCCTTCCCCGAAGTGGTGAATTAAAGTAGCAGAAACACACTAATGATGATTTCGCTATACACCATGGGATAACCCTCTAAAATGGAATGTTGTTAGTAAATCTTTAGTCTTCTTCCATACACCTAAAAGGCACAACTGGAATATGGCATGCCCGAGTCTTAAATTTTAGCTTCTAAATACTGTAAGAGTGACATACTTGGGGTTCTCTCGTTTGGTTTAGTGAAGATGGTATCATGGAACATGAGGGGCTTGGGCCAGGCCGACAAGCAAATGATGTTTCGTAATTTTCTCTTCGAGCATAAGGCAGATGTGTGATGCAGGAAACAAAGCTGGCAGGTGTGTTGGACGGGCTTTGGAAAGAAGTTGGAGGGGGATAAATTAAGGGAGTATCAGGCTATTGATGCAGTTGGAGTGGCAAGGATGTGATGACGGCTTGGGATGGGAGCACGTTCAAATTGGCGGAGGAGGAGATCTGTTGGGCTTTGTCATTGACAGTTATGTTGAACCGCAGGATCGACGACAAGCGCCTACTGGTGACGAACGTTTATGGCCCGTGCAATGGTATGGTCATCGATGACTTGGTCAACGATCTATGGTTGGCTAGGGTGAGGTTCCCCGATGCGATATGGCTTATTACAGGTGATTTAATGTCATGCTGCGACTAGAGGACCGCCCCGAATGCTGAGGTGGGAGGGATAGAGGCTCGCTGGAGCTATATGAGGCGATTCACGCTTTGGGATTGCAGATTATTGACACATTAAGATGTTTATACACTTGGCGAAATTCCCGATCCAAATCTTGGCTCGACATATTTTTGCAGTCTAGTGAGGCCCTGGAGGCGTTTCCTCAGGATGGGGCCTGCGCCCTTCCTAGGCTGCGGTCCGATCACACGTTGATTCTATGGTTCTTTGGTTTCTTTATATTTGAAAAGGCATGATTGTTGGAGGATGGATTCCGGGAGGCAGTGGTGGATTTCTCGACTAGGTGTCGTCCGATGGAACATCGATATGAAGACTCGTGAGCAAGCTGTCGGCTTTGAGATCTTTCCTGATGAATTATACTAAGGCAAATCGACTGCAACGCAAGACAAAGAGGTTGAGGGCTCAGGAGGAGGTTCAACGATTAAATGAGTTGAAGGATTCGAGGGCACTGATTGCCGAGGAGTTCGCTGTGAGAGGGGTTGCGGTCTGATCACACGTCGATTCTATGGTTCTTTAGAGAGGATGTTCACCCTCGCTCTTTCTTTATATTTGAAAAGGCATGATTGTTGGAGGATGGATTCCGGGAGGCAGTGGTGGATTTCTCGGCTAGGTGCCGTTCGAGTGGAACATCGACATGAAGACTCGTGAGCAAGCTGTCTGCTCTGAGATCTTTCTTGATGAATTATACTAAGGCAAATCGACTGCAACGCAAGACAAAGAGGTAGAGGGCTCAGGAGGAGGTTCAACGATTAGATGAGTTGAAGGATTCGAGGGCACTGACTGCCGAGGAGTTTGCTGTGAGAGGGGTTGCCTTGAGGAGATTCTTCTTGAGGACAAGAAGGAGGAGGTAGCGTGGAGGCAAAGGTCTATGCTACAGTGGTTCTTTCATGAGGTGGCCAACGGGAGAATGCACAAAAACTTCATTCATTCGATAGAAGTTTGGGGTACGGTGGTAGACGGGGGCAGGGAAGTGGGGGCTGCATTGAATCACACTTTTGGCAGTTTGGCAGGCATCACATTCGTCCTAGATAGGGCTGGCCGGGTAGAGGTGTCCCGCGGATTGCAGAGTCGAATGCACTTTCTTTGGTGTCAGATTTCACAAAGGCACGGTGGGATTGTTTTCAGAATTGCAGGTGGGGCTCCGGTCCGGATGGTTTCCCGGTGGCCTTTCTACAAGGAGTTTTGGGAGATTGTTAAGCACGGTATGTTGGAGGTCCTCACGGAGTTTCGGGTCGGCAAGTATAGTTTCGAGAGGATGAACAAGGCCCTTATTTTCATGCTCCCTAGGAAGGGAGCGCCATGCAAAGTTGAGCATTACATGCCCATTGCATTGTCCAACACTGTTTATCTGATTGTTTTGAAGATCCTTGCCAACTGATTGAGGTTGTCGATGACTCAGGTCATCTCGCCTGAGCAGATGGCTTTTATGTCGGGAAGGAATTTGGTGGACGCCTTGGTATTGGCGTCGGAAATGGTGATTGATTGGAAGTGGAACATGGTGGAGGGGTTTTGTGGACGGTGGACTTGTCCAAGGCTTACAACTGCTTCATTTGGATATTTTATGGGCTTCTTTGGAGAAGAGGGCCTTTCCGGAGTCGATGGCTTGGATCAAGCATTGTGTGACGACGGCACCACACGGTGTTGGTAAATGGCAGTCCAGAAGGGGGTTTCTTTTAGACGCAGAGGTGTCTTAACAAGGTTGCCCACTATCACCTTTTCCTTTCATCATTGTGTCGGACGCTTTGGCGGTTATGATGAGACTAGCGATTAGCGCAGGTTGGTGCGGTGGTTATAAGGAGGAGGAAATCTCCATCTCGATCTCATAGTGCGCAGATGACACTCTCATGTTCATGGGTGCAGTGGAGGAGAAGATGCATCAGGATTTACAAATTATGGATATATCTGGGTGGGGACCTATCGAGCCTTGAGATCAACACATCTAAATAATGGTGGTCTGTTTTCGTTTATCGGAGCATGAGCTGCAGGGGGAGGCAATGACCTTAGGCTGCCCAACATCGGGGCTGCCAATTATCTACTTTGGGCTCCCGCTGGTGGTGGGGAAGCCGAAGAGTGAAGACTGAAGGATCTTATTGGGCCGACTGGAGGGCAGGATGGAAGGCATCGGTCATGTCTAAAGGCGACAAGATGGTTCTCCTGAAGCATGTACCGTCGGCCATACTTATTTTTTTTGCTCCACGAGGAGATTTCTTGTGAGGGTTCACGCAAGGATTGAGAGTCTTATGAGGAGATTCTTTTGGTCTGTTGGGAGGCAGATCAAACGAGGCATACATCTGGTGGGATGTGGCAAGATCACATTTTCAAAGAAGGGGGGCTTGGCTTTCTGTGGATCGATGAGTTGAACATGGCCTACATGGAGAAATGTGTGGTGCGTCTATGGGGGAGTTCAGGGGATTTACTCTGCATGCTCACGAGGATGATTTATGGGGTTTCCATGTCTAGGGTGGTTGCTCCTGTTCGGCTGCCGTCGTTTTATGGAAGGGGATCACTGAGATCTTACCTTATTTCAAGGTTCGAAATCTCGATTTCGATATCGTTTCGGTGACATGTAATACCGAAGCCGAAATTTCGGGAAATTTCGATGATTTCGGTGGAAAAGTTCGAAAAGCCTCAAAAATCCGATTTTTTCGCAATTTTATTGGAAATTTCGATATTCCAAGTTATTAGAACAATAAATAACATACAAATACACAATTATTTCACCCATATTGGTCATCTATACCCCTTATATAGACATATCGGTCATATCGGTGATATTGTTGTAACATTGTCAATAAATAATAAAACAGAGTAATAGTCTTACAACAAGTTACAACAAGTGAAAATTATTAAAGAACATGCATGTCATTCTTAATGATCAATGCGATAAAAGATTAAAAATTTAAAATATAGTACCTGGTGACATGTTTTGTTCAGAAGCAAGAGTTCCGTGGTGGATCTGAATGGCCCACCCTTTCCTTGCTGTCTCTCATAACACATCGCAGATTCTATGAACTCGCAGTAGTTCTCCCATGTCATGTACGAGTACATGGCCTTATAATCTATGACATACTGCCTGTATTGGTGGTCATCGATGCCTATGAGTATCCCGAGACGAGGATAAGCAACACTGGATCCGGAATCACGAGTGGCACGACGAGGCTGCGAACTACTGCCCTGAGATCCTCGGGATGACGACGACGGAGTAGGAGAAGATCTCTGCAGAGGAGGAGGAGGAACTGGCGTGTACTCAGGGAAGAAATCGTAGCTGTCACCCCCAAAGAAGCTGCCCTGGTTCTGCTCAGGTTGGCTACCTTGGTAGTTGTCTCCGCTACTTTATCCTCCATACCCACTGTAACCATATGAATATGATGGAGGTGCGTACTGAGGAGGAGGAGGAGGAGGTCCTGGAGGAGGAGCTTGAAAGTATTCTGGGAAGACGCCAAATGATCTCTCATCGTGCGACGATCCATATCCGCCTAAAGGACTTGGTGTTCCTCCGCGATATGGGCTGTCAATGTCCATGAAGCTCAAAGAACCTACAGATGATGTCAAATCTTCCATGTAGCTGTCGGTTGGACGATGGCCTCGACCGTACTCGTAATCCGTAGGCCCTGGACTCGGACTTGGAACAAATTGTCTGTGTGTGTTCCGCTGTCTCTCCATATATTCACGTCCTGCTTGTAGGCCTTCCTCAAGTCTGGTAGCTTGTGGTCCACGACCACTCCCTCCTGACCTACCTGAGTTTGACTCCCCACCACCACCAGGTCCACCACGACCAACATCGTCATCATCGTCATCTCCACTGTCATCCTTTGACTTTGACTTGGATTTGGAGCTACTCGAGAGAATTTCATCAACAACCGCATCAATCTCGCCCTCCAACCCTCCAACAGGGTCTGAAATCTGCTCGGATCTTGCCAAAAAGTCACCAACGTCTGCTCCCATTTGCTGGCTTATGTTATCATTTGGTCTTCCATCTGGCTGATCGAGAACTGGGGCACCATTGGAATCCATCCACCTCTGGAGAACGTCCTCATCAGCATCGTCATCGTGCATCTTGAAAATGTATGCAAGATCAATAGGGTCCGTGTAGTCATCTTTGTCATGTCCCTCCCTTGCATGCTTCAATTTCAGCCTCAAGTTGTAATGCACGAAGACAAGGTCATTGATCTTCTTTTCTCCCAACCTGTTCCGTTTTTTGGAATGGATCAAATTGAACGTGCTCCAATTCCTCTCACAACCGCCAGCAGATGCGGTTTGTGACAACACTTTCACTGCCACACTTCGATGGTTGGGAGCTTCCATCCCGTATAACAACCACCATTCGGCTGCAAAAAAGAAAAAGAGAGTGTTAGAATACTCAGATGATTTATTCTATAGAGCCCTCGAGTCTCTTATATAGGGAGAGAGCCCTTGGGTAAATTACATGAGAGGTACATAAAGAAACTGAAATAACATAAAAGACGGACAACTATCTCTACACTCCCCCTCAAGATGGAGCATAGATATCTATCATGCTCAGCTTGGAAGAACATCTCTGGAAGGGTCCTCTGAGCAATGGCTTAGTAAATATGTCCGCTGTCTGATCCTCTGAACTGACGTGAGACGTGGAGATGAAGCCCTTCTGAATCATGTCCCTAGTGTAATGACAATCCACCTCTATGTGTTTGGTTCTTTCATGGAAGGCTGGATTGTTGGCAATAAATAATGCTGCCTGATTATCACATTGAAGGTTCATCGGCAAGGGAACGTCAACATTCAGATCTTCTAAGACTGCTTTAACCCACATCATTTCTGCGCTTGCCTGTGCCATGGCTCTATACTCGGATTCGGCGCTGGATCTCGCCACAACAGTTTGCTTCTTGCTTTTCCAAGAGACTAAAGAGCTTCCTATGAAGATGGCAAATCCAGAAGTAGACTTACGGTCCCTTGGACATCCTGCATAATCTGCATCTGCACAAGCTGAAATAGACAGATCTGTATCTTTCTTGAATAGCAACCCTGTGCCTGGAGAAGACTTCAGATATCTCAATATCATGTATAAGGCATCCATATGTACTTGCCTCGGCTGCTCAACGAACTGACTCACCCGGTTTACTGCAAGGGCAATATCCGGTCGAGTTATAGTGATGTATAGGAGCTTACCCACCATTTCTCTGTACCTTCTCTTGCCCACCTCCTCGGTATCATCATCATACAACTTCATACTCGGGTCCATAGGTGTACTTGAAGGTCTGCATCCAGTCATTCCTGTTTCGATTAGCAAATCTGTAACGTATTTTCTTTGAGTCATCACCATTCCTTGTGCATTTCTTGCAAATTCTATCCCCAGAAAATATCGTATTGTGCCTAGATACTTTGTAATGAACTGGCTGCCCAACATAGAGTTGGTGATCTCAACTCCCTGTGCATCATCTCCCGTAACCAATATGTCATCAACATATACCATAACAACAATGGTACCTCTAGGGGTCTTCCGGACGAACAGTGAGTGGTCCGCATTAGATCTTCTGAACCCCTGTCGTTCAATAAGCTGAGAGAGCTTCTGGAACCATGCACGGGGACTCTGTTTAAGGCCATAGATAGCCTTATGAAGTCTGCACACCTTCTGAGTCTCCCCCTCAGCAGCAAACCCGGGTGGCTGCTGCATGTAGACTTCTTCCTGTAGATCACCATACAAGAAAGCATTTTTAACATCAAGCTGGAATATGGGCCACTCACGTACCACGGCAACCGATAGGAGGATGCGAAGGGTAGAATGTCTCGCCACCGGTGAAAAAGTGTCCAAGTAATCTACTCCATATGTCTGTGTAAACCCTCGTGCTACAAGCCTGGCCTTGTATCTGTCAAGACGACCATCTGCATGATATTTGACCGTAAAAACCCACTTGCAGCTCACCACAGACGCACCTGGAGGAATAGGGACTAGAGACCAAGTCCCTCTGGATTGCAATGCACGCATCTCCTCTTCCATTGCTAAACGCCAACATTCATTCTTCATGGCATCCTGATATGTCCGTGGAATCTCAACTGACGATACAGCAGCGGCAAACTTCTGGAAATCCCCAGTGAGACGATGAAAGGAGACATGAGAGGCTAGGGGATATGAGGCACACTGTCTTCGCTGTTTCCTATAAGCAATAGGCCGGTCCAAGTCATCCAAAACAGTGCTGACCGGTTGGTCCTCCTCCTGTAGTAAAGACTCCTGCACATGTGCATTATTTAACCCATCATTAATATCAGAACATACCTGAGGCGTGCTGGATGGTTGAGATGTAGCTTGAGCAGGGCCCGTGCGTCTCGTGTAGAACTTAGTGAAAGGAACAACTGGTGGTGGTGATGGTGGTGGCGGAGGTGGTGGTGGTGGTGTTGATATTTGGGACGCTGGAGTAGAGGACAGACCCAGGCTTGGAGGTGGTGGAACATAGACTTGGGAGTCTGATGATGTGGAGGAGACCAATCTGTCACCTGCAGGGGAGAAGTACATGACAGGTTCGAAAAATGTAACATCTGCACTCACATAGTACTTGTCATTGACAGGATCATAGCAACGGTACCCCTTCTGCGTCCTGGAGTAGCCCACAAAAACACACTTGATAGCCCTAGGGGATAGCTTATCAAGCCCCGGAGATAAGCGGTGAACAAAAGCGACAGTGCCAAAAACCCGAGGTGTCAATGTAAACAAGTCTCTGTCAGGAAAGAGAACAGAGATTGGAGACTTTTCCCCAAGAACAGTTGTAGGCATTCGATTGACTAGATAACACGCAGTAAGTATAGCATCACCCCAAAAGGTTAATGGAGCACAACTCTGAATAAGTAAAGTGCGAGCAATGTCAAGAAAATGTCGATGTTTTCGTTCGGCAACCCCATTTTGTTGAGAGGTGTAGGCACATGTGGTTTGGTGGACAATGCCTTTAGATGAAAGGAAGCTAGCAAGAGAGCGAGTGCAGAACTCCAATGCATTGTCAGTACGCACATACTTAACAGAAGATGAAAAAACATTCTGAACTTCATTAATTAGATTTTGAAGAACATTTCCTGCTTCAGATTTATTTTTGAGAAGAAAAGTCCATGACACTCTGGAGAAATCATCAACCACAACTAGATAGAACCTGTGCCCCTGGTGATCCGGGACACGACTTGGACCCCAAATATCTATATGAAATAATTCAAACGGGGAGCTACTGCTCCGACTCTGACGACCAGGGAAGCTAGACCGATGGTGCTTCCCTAACTGACATGCTTCACACCGAAAAGAAGAACTCGGAGATATCTGAGGCTGGAGGTGACGCATCTTTTTCAGCGGAAGATGACCGAACCGAAGATGCCAGGTGTACGGAGAAACAGAGGCCTGGGTATGCAAGGAGACACCAGCGTAGGAGTTACGAACGAGACGATAAAGGCCATTGTGCTCAGAACCACAGCCAATCACCCTGCCCGTCAGTATGTCCTGAAAAATAACAGACGATGGATCAAAAATAGCACGACAGTGCAAATCACGTGTAATCTGACTAATAGATAAAAGGTTCATAGAAAATGCTGGAGCATGTAGCACATTCTGTAAGTGCATGGAGGGTAGTAAAGCTGTCTCCCCCTGACCGATGATAGGAGACTGAGTGCCATCAGCAATGAGTACAGAGCGACCTGGCTGAACAGCTCTGTATGACTGCAGAATATCTTTCTCACGGCATAGATGATGGGTAGCTCCAGAGTCGACTATCCATCCTGTGAGGTCATGAGTATGAAATGAGGCTGAAGAACTACCTGAGGCACTGGCTGAGGCCGATGTACTGGCTGACGCTGAAGCCGCAACCCGCAACATCAGAAACGTATGCACCCTCTGATGAAGAAGATTGTGGCATAATATCCCGAAGTCGTGCCACCAACTCTTCGAACCTGTGATCTGGAGTAGATGCGGGTGGACCCTGAACATGATCAGCTACTCGTGCAGAAGGAGGAAAAACCATGCTTGGAATAGCATGTATCCTCCGAATGACCAGTGCGGCGACAATATGAGCACGTAGAGCGTATGCGACCTCCGCGGCCACGTCCACCACTTCCCCTGCCACGAAACGAGGACGAACCACCACGTCCCCTGGAAACTGCCATTGCTGACGGAGTCGCAGTCGCTGTACTGGATGGAACAGGTACACGACTGAGCCTCCTGTATACCTCTTCTATTGGTGGGATGGTGGCATCTGCCAGTATCTGAGCGCGTGCTGCCTCGTACTCCGGATCTAGGGCAGCGAGTAATACGCCAACCATAGTGGCGTTGCGGAACGTCTTCTGCTGTTCCGCTGTGGCTGTAAGCGGAATGGTGCTGTAGAGCTTCTCGAACATGCCACGAAGCGACGTGTACAGGGAATGAAGAGGCTTCCCATTCTGCTTCGTGGTAAATATATCATGCTGCAACTGGAGCATCTTCGTCTCATTACGGACCTGAGAGTACGTCATAGCCAAAATATCCCACATCGCCTTAGCGGTGGGCTGGTGAAGGACATCATTCGCTATCTCCGTCGTGAGCGTACCTGAGAGCCACACCTTGGCGTACGCATCATCCGCCTCCCATGAGGCATAGATTCCTGTCTTCTCCGGCGGTTCTTCCTCGGTAAGAATATGCTTCTTACCACACGACTTCATGAGACTGAGGAACTGCATCGCCCACAGTTCGTAGTTCGTCCCGTCCATCTTGACGATTGGTGCCGAACCTTTGAAGGCACCTATGGCGGGCATATCTAGCTTCTGATCTGACATGATGCCGGAGAAGAACAACTACTGATAGACCAAGAAAATACTGTCTACCAAGACCTTGTAGGATCCAAGTGCATAGGTAGACGATTATGCACTTGAATCAAACATAACGCCGAGTCCTAGGAAGAACGCGGCACACCGGGACCGAGTAGAGGCCTTGGGAGCCTCTACTTGGCAAAGATGGCGGCTGGACAGCAGGTGGAGAGGCCCGACGTCGATTGATGAGGGCCCGGCGGCTTGGGTGGGGGCCCGGCAGGGGCTGGCGGCGGGTAGAGGAGGGGCTCGGCGGCGGTGTGAGGGCTCGGCAGGGGCTGGCGGCGATGGTGGGAGGGGCCTGGTGAAGGAGAGAGGCCCCGGCGGCGGTGGTGGGAGGCTGGGATCCCCGGGGAGGGGAGGCGCGGCGAAACCCTAGAGAGAGGGGGGGGCGGCGGTAGAAAAAAAAAAGAAAACCCTAGGTTAGGGTCATGGCTCTGATACCATGTTAGAATACTCAGATGATTTATTCTATAGAGCCCTCGGGTCTCTTATATAGGGAGAGAGCCCTTGGGTAAATTGCATGAGAGGTACATAAAGAAACTGAAATAACATAAAAGACGGACAACTATCTCTACAGAGAGAAATCAAAAGTAGGAAGAAATGAACACACAAGTAATGGTTTTATTTGCCTTCGTCCCTACCAGGAAGAGTATTGCCACGTCCGTTGACCGCAGTAATCCGACCGAAGGAACCCAACGCATCTCGGAAATACTTAACCTGCACAGTGCACAAATAGGTTTAAGTCGTAGAGTCGTACTACATCTTTACGAAATTTCTTGTGACTCCAAATTTAGGTAGAAATTGAGGATATTATTACCTTGTTCATACACATGATCTGCAACTTCTCGTCCTTGACGAGCTTCTCCACCACAATCTGTACGGCTGCTAGGAGGTCAGCATTTGTACCAAGTCCATTCTTGTACTGGTACTTAGGATTGAAGTAATAAGCTGCACAGAAAGTCACGAGAACAAGCTCATTTATGATGTCAACTATAGAAATTTAAATAATTGAAAAAAATCATTTGTACATAATAGATACCGGCCTTGTGAAGAGGATGTGAGAGCATCTTGGACCATCGCTCGTCTATGATGTCCAAACATGCTTTCGATCCCTTCCCAACCGCTTCTCTGACCTTCTCTCTCATGCAGCGCATTGCCTCGTAGATCACTCCCATGGTGGGCTTCTTGTCGCCATCCACGATCCGCATTGCAGAAACAACTGGATCCATGATCCTCGTGACCCGAGTCACGTCATCCCAAAAGGAGATATCATTGATCAATATCTCCACCTTCCGTCCTCCTTCAGTCCGAGCTTCAGGTATCTCGAACCACTCACCCTGGCAACACATGGTTTTCAAACCCGTCTTATGTTGCTTGAGGCTTTGCGCTATAAAATTGGTTGCAAAGCGTGTAATGCCATGTCTCACCAACTCCCCATTGCACATCCGCCTCATCAGTGCCAACACTTTGTTGTGGTTGTAGATGAATGTGGTGATCATTCGTGCTTTCTCCACCACCCTTGAGACGAGCTTCCTCTTGCTGAAATCCTTAAGGATCAAATCAATGCAATGCGCAACACACGGTGTCCAAAAAATTCCGTAGCTGATGGACTTCATTATTGTTTCACCAGCCTTCTTGAAGTTGCTGCCGTTATCCGTCACAATTTGCACAATGTGCTCTTTCCCAACCTCCTTTTAACGTCCTTCATCAACTTCAGAAGGTACCTGTGGTCCTTCACATGCTCAGATGCATCAACAGATTTCAAGAAGATTGTCTTCCCATCGCAGTAGACAAGGAAGTTGATGATCTGCTTCCTTGTGTAGCTCGTCCACCCATCGCACATCAACGTCGCCCCGTACTCTAGCCATCTCCTCAACTCGGCGATGTACTCATTCATCTCCTCTTTCTCCATCCCCAGATATTTGTTCATGATCTCGTACGATGTAGGAGCCTTCACATCCGTTCCCGCTGCAGCAATCTCATCAATGGCATGCTGCAAGAATGGCCCGCCTGCATTGTTGGCAGGAATGCTCTCCCCAAAGAAGAGCTTGCTGATGGCTTTTCCCACCCTTTCTCGTGCATTGGTGAACATTCCCTTCACCGTTTTCTGCCTTTGATCCTTGCTTGCCTTGTATTGCATGGATCCACTCCTCGTCAAGAAGGACTCAATTCCCTTCCCCTTGTGTTTCTTGGTGGGTGGTGGTACTGGTGCACCTCCAGAATCACTTTCACTCCCACCTGCACCATAGAAGCCGGCCCGTGCACCACCGAGTTCTCTCCTCTCGAACTCGCTCCTCAGTGATTCTTGTGTAGCCCTTCTGTATGCCCTCCTCTCTGCTGCAGTCTGAATGTCGGCGGGGTACACAAAATCATCGTAGTCTGAATCAGAAATGACGTTGAATTCTTTCTCGAACATGAACTCCTTCATTTCTTCTTCCCTTCTTGCTCTCTCCATCTTCTTTTCCTTCTTTCTATCCAAGCTCGCCTTAACCTTGTCCCTCACATCTTTGGGACAACGCGTGCACTTGGCAACATTCTTGTTGTTGCCAACAAGATGTTGCTTCATCCTTGTGATCCTGCCTCTTCCCAACTTCTTCCCACAGAAATTGCATTACGGCTTCGCCTTATTTCCATCAGGAGCGGAGGCATACCTCCAGCCAATGTCCCCACTGAATTCGCCCCTCTGATCATCAGAACCGTCAGATCCAGAACCGGAACCAGAATGTGCCATGGTGATGAACGTCGAAATCTGCGAGGAAATTAAAGAACAAACATTAAGTTGGCATACGATGCAACTGCTTATGAATATGCAAATTATTTTATGTTTTTAATTTCAGAATTATTATATATTTAATTTTTCTAACACCTACTTTTCCGATTTACAGAAAAAGGACCTTGGATCTATACATTAGGATCTTAGATCTACAAATTAGGGGACCATTTTCAAGAAAGACTACGTAAGTGACACAAAATATGAACAAAAACGTAAATATTGAACAAATGATTTTCGAATTTTCTATATTTTTAAATTTTATTAATCCAAAAAAAAATCCTGATTATGATTTCTACTTCTAAAACTCAAGATCCGCTTATATAATACCACAACTTAGTATCGTTACACATTAAACCTCAAAACCCCCAATTTCCTCTAACATAGATCCAACAAAATGTTCTCCAACTATGTTTTACTTCATGTCCACTTCAGATCTGAGATACAATGATCATTGATAGCACTATTGTGCAAAAAAAACACAAAAGCCCCAATTTTCTTCTCCAAATTTATACCTATTTTTGGGGAAATCTCTCAAATTAAACACCGTGGCAAGCTACATCAACATCCTAACGGTGAAATCCCTAAAAAAATTATTGAATTTGAAGAAGATTTAGCCTGATTTGGCTTACCTCAAAGGAAGAAGACCTTGGAAGAGGGAGGAGTTGGCTCTGCACGAAGTCGGGCGAAATGGGGAAGTTTCGGCCGAAATTTCGGTATATCTTGACATTTCCGTGAATTTTTAATTGAAAGATTCCATATGTCGGCCGAGATATCGAGACGGGCCGAAATATTGCCGATATCTCGCGATATTTCGGCCGAAACCCTGGAGATCGATATATAGAGTACTTTCGAGAGACACGACCCGTCGAAACCGAAATTTCGTCGAAATTTTGCGAAATTTCAGTCGATGCCTGATATGGCTCTCAAGTTTCGGCTTGTTCTAGGTGACAGGGCTACATTTCGCTTCTGGCAAGATGATTGGATCGGTGGGGGAGTTTTTGGAGAACGTTACCCGCGGTTGTGTCGGTTGGCGTGCAACCCATTGATGATGGTGCAACATGTTTGGAAGTGCGGTTTTTGGCACCTGGTCTTCTTATCCATCCTTTCTGATAGAAGGGTGGATGATTACTTACGTCTCCAGACTGATTTGGCACATGTTACAGGTTCAACAAGTGGTTGGGATCACTTTACTTGGGGGTGATGGGAGATTCTCAGTGAAAATGGCTTATCTTTTTCTGGTTGAGGATGGGGAGGTGGTGGAGGACGATGTGGCAGTCAATACCGGGCTGATCTGGAGGAGCAAGGTGCGTAATTGAATAAAGTTTTTTTTGTCTTTTGCGATAGGATCATATTCTCACATAGGTCTGTTGGGGGTAGCTCTTGGGAATGGAATTTGGTGTCTGTGCAAGATGTGGTGCAACTGCCGAGGATGCGGATCACATCTTTTTTTCTTTCCCTTGGTCTGCTCATGTGTGGAATGTGGCAAATATTTATTGGATGGGAGGTATGGACTGCGCCAGCTTTTGGAGGAGTTTTAGTGTGGTGTGCGGATATGGACACGAGAACAATGCACGCCCATTTGTGCTTTTGTGGGAGATTTGGTACACAAGGAATGACGTTATTTTTGGGGGGAAATCTTTGTTATGCGGAGAATGTAATAGAACATAGTAGAGCTTTATGTGCATTCTGACAGCTGTAATACATTGTGTACTTCTATACTTATTTTTTTCTTTAATACAGATGGTGGTAGGTCCAAAGTTCTGGGACACCGCCCTTTTTTCTTTTATTAAAAAAATAAAATAAACAACTATACTTTGTTTTTATGCCTACTTCTTGACATTCTTGAAGTTAACTTTCGAAGACCAAAATTCTAGGTATTAAAACAGAAACACCCATAGTTCCATTTAAAACAAGCAACAAGTAATATTAGATTTAAATCCTTCTTAAAGGACATCTAGAGATAAAACTGGTATAAAGTACATGCTTTACATTTGACCTTTGCCAACATATTTCACCTATAGCCTCATGCTAGGAGATACTTTGAAGGATGAGGAATATCCATATACAACAACACCACCACCTTTTCCTACCTTAAGTAGGGTCGATTACGTGGATTATTTGTCTCCATTCAGATGTATCTTGGGTCATTCTCGGGCTTAGATCCAAAAAACTAAGATCCCTTCGTATAGTCTCATTCCAACACTTCTTGGGCCTTCCCCACCCTCTCTTCGTCGGTCAACATCCCAAATCTCGGATCTCCTAACCGGTGCATCAGCTAACCTCCTTTGTATTGAGATAAATATATCTCTTTGTCTATTTTATATGTTATGTTTTTCTGGTTACTTATCATGTAATTAACCCAAGGACTTTTCTCCTATATAAGAGAGCCCTCGGTATATTCTAAGGAAACGACTCATTTTTATCTCAACATGGTATCGGAGCAACGATCCTAGACCGGGGTTCCCATATCCCACCTAAAACCCCAACCCTGCATGTGCCGCCCCCCCTCCTCGGGTCGCGCCCTCCCAGCGCCGCCGCGAGGATCCTCCCAATGCCACCGTGAGGCCTTTCGCTCCCTCCGGGGATCCTCCTGGCACCTCCACGGAGGCTCCCAGCCATCTTGCGCTGCTGCATGCGCATCCAGTGCCGCCGCAGGAGGCCTCCAAGCCCTCTCGCGCAACCTGCCATCGTAGGACCACCCACTGCCGCATGGGGGTTGTTGCAAGGCCTTCCAGCTGCTCTAAGGTCTGTTTTGATTTGCAGTCAGTGATATGCTATGATTTATACCTTGTTGTGCGACTCTAGACCTCAGAAGAAGATCTACGGATGGTTGTATGAGTCTACAAATACAATTGATCCTTCCTATGGCTCTGTAGACATTCTTTCTTGATTTACTATCCAGTTCTTCCACGCCCTGGCTTATTGGTACAATGTCAAATAATAAAGGTGATGTTTTCTCCTCTTCCGGTGCCTTCAAGGTGATGTTGGAAAATAACATCGATAAAGTTAGGAGAAGACATGAAGAATGGGGAGAAATACTAGAAACCAAATAAGCCGATTACATCATTTTTTTGCTTTTCTTCAATGAAAATGTTCTCTCTTCTTTCGGCTATTTTTATTTTTGTATAGCCTCGCACATTTTTGTTGTTTCTTCTCACATTTTGATTTTAATGCGCACACAAGGTTTAAAAAAGCACGAGGCGGTCCAAGGCATTTTCCTGAAATTGAGGCGAGGCGTAAGCCTCAAATTTTGGGGGAAAACTAAAATTAAAGCAAAATACATTGAAAAATAGATGATAATATTAAGCAAGGCCCTAAATGTCGGTTTCGGTCACTATTTCGGTATCGACCAAAAAAGAATTTCGATGGAATTTCGGTGGAATTTCGATCGGAATTTCGGTCATTTCGGTCATTTTTTATATTAGAACCCCCATATTTCGGTCATTTCGGTCGAATTTCGATTTCGACTGGATATCGATATTCGATAGAAATTCGACCGAATTTCGCTGAAATTTGAGGCCATGATATTAAGTTATCTAAGAACACATTCAAGAATAGTTGAACACTAGTAAACGATACAATACATAAGCGATGAAGGCATTGTAGTTCAAAACTATATGGAATATCAAGTTTCAACTTCAACTTCAATAATTCTATATGAGTATTGAATTGAAGTCTATACATAATACTAAAATATAATGGAAACCATAGTTTTTAGTGTTCGAAGTAAAAAAGCACTAACACACCTTGAATCCCAACCATTTGTCATGCTGGACGTAGTTGGAGAACCGTCATATGCATCACCCCCTACCATATCATACCCCAACAAGACGAGAGTCTCGCTGCCCGATCAGCGAGCCTGTAGGGGGGTCTAGGGGGGAGCAGGTGCGCTCTCCCCTGCGGGGGTGTGGGGGCAGCGCCCCCGACGATTTTTTTACTAAATATATTATTTTTATTTTGCTATTCACACTCAAATGTAATAATTATTTTAATTCACTTGTTTATTTGCAACCTTGTTCACTCATATATAAGATAATTGTTCTAAGATTCACAACTTATACACAACATCAAGTTGCAAACTTGCAACTAATATAAAACATTTATTACAATTCAAACTCAAATCTGTGTGCAATAGAACTAGTATGTGTAGATGTATAATAAATTGAACATGACGTATACAAGATCATGGAGCTTCGCTTGTTTCAAGTGATTTTTTCTCCTTACATGGAGCTATATATTAAAATATGCAAGGTTTAACATGGAAACAAAAATACACAAATAAAAAATATATAATGCTTACAAAAATTAGGGTCATGTGCAAATCACATAACCAAAAAGGTAAAAAAAAGCCTCGTGTTCGAGACTTACGCCTCCGCCGTGCCTTAAACGTCTCGAACGCCTCGCGCCAAGGCAAGGCATACCGGTACGCCCCACCTTAAGGACCTGAGGCGTACGCCTCAGGGCGATTTTGGCGCGCGTCGGCTCGAGGCGTACGCCTCGAGGCGACGCTTTTTAAAACCATGTGCGCATGGCTTTTCAATTGTACGTGCCTTCTTTTTTTTCCAAAATTCCTTTCCCCCTTATTTTTTAACAAAAGCTGGCCCAACAGAGGGCCCAAAGAAAACAACCTCCCTGCTTTTTCTATATTTTTTTCTCGCCCCACCTTAAGGCCCTTTAAAAAAAGAAATTTTTTTACACGCCCTGCTTTCTCTCCCCGCAAAATTTTTTTCGTCAACTCATGGGACTATTTAGGGTTCCCTACAGGGAACCCTTTCTCTTCAAGTGTGCCTCCCCCGCATGGGGTTTTCCTCGTGTGCCGCCACCCCCAACAGGAGCTTGGAGGAGGAGCGACTGCATGCGATGCTCGCGATGCGTGCTTGGAGGAGTCGCTTGAAGGAGATCGAGGTCGCGAGCGCCTGCGGCCTGGAGTCTGCTGCTGCGGGGGTGATGGCTTCTGTTTGTCCGTCTGCGACCTGGAGCCTTCTGCTGCGGGGGGCCTGGAGCGTCGTGTGCGAGGTGTGGCGCGCCTGAAGGGGGATTTTCCCATCTCATGGCGGCAACACTCACCACATGTATTGTACGCAGCTCGAGGGGTGGAGGCTGCCGTTGCGAGGTCAGAGGGAGCCGTGCTCGCAGACTGGAGAAGATGGCTAAGCATCTTGAATGGGGCGCATTGCTGCCGAGAGCAGAGAGGTGCGCAGGACTGCTGCGTCGCTTGGAGAACGAAGGAAGCTATTGGGAGATGGAAGCTAATGTGCCGCATCGCCTGGTAACCGCGCTAAGGGGTTACGGCATTGCTAGAAGAAGGGCGCCTACGCCATCTGGACTTGCAGATATCGGATTATCGCGCCCCCCGGATGCGCGATCTGGAGGAGAACAAGGGCTCGATAACGTTCAGGGCCACATAAGAATCTGGAGAAGGCCTTGCCAAGATGATTGCCAAATATTTTAGGGTTTCAAGAAACACGATAATAGAATCCGCGAGAATCGAACCCGCTTTGATACCATGTTAGAAAATAGGAAGCGGAAGCGAAATCAGAAATAAAGATAAAGAAATTGAAGAATACAAGAACTTTTTCATGGAAACATATTCCCTAATGAGCAGGATGAAGCCACGGGAGAAGCCCTCAAAGGGGCACATGTAGCATTGCTTTTTCTCTACTGGACTACAAGAGTGTGCGGCTTGATATATAGTACCCGAAGTCTCCACATCTCCACACTGGTAGATGTGGGACTAAACTCTTGGCGGATCCATTTACCCATCTTCCTCATTATATGATGCATACAATGAATACTCCAACACTCCTGCTCAAGATGGAGCATGCAATGCTCAGTTTGGACAAACAAAAAGAAAATCAACTCAACGCTACAAGACAGTACAAAAAATATCAGCTCAACGTGCACTACTGTTGCTATCGAGGATGTTGCTTCTCATACCGTGCAGGTAAGGAGGACGAACAGGTTGGAGTGTGAGTCTACTGAATCTCCTCGTCGGAGAGCATGTGCTCTGAACTGCATCTGTCAGAGTCACTACTAGTGAAATTGAGTGTCCTCGTCGGAGTACTCTGGTCACCACAACATGTGGACATTTGCTCCATCTCTTAAAAAGGACCGAACTGAAGAGGTCGTTGAAGTGCAATCCTCATCGGAGTCCACGGTCGTTAGAGAATGAAGTCTGAAAAGTTTCCTTGTCGGAGAATTGTGTCTCTCCCATCTGGCTCAAAGAATGGTACATTACTCTGGAGTACCTATGATACCACATGAAAACCCTTGCCAACACGACATAAGGAATGATCATCTACTCTGGAGTCCCTATGGCTCACATGAAAACTCTGGCTGACAACAAGAAAAGTTGAGGACCACTACAAAAGATGGCAAACATCTGCACATCTCAAAATGATTGCAACGCGTGTCTGAAAATGAGTCTCTCTTTGGAGAACTCGAAAAACTGGGCCACTCAAACATGGAGTGCCTCAAACTTGGACTCTGACCAATTTGAATGTCGAGTCTGAACATCTGAGAAACTGTAGAGTCTTGAAATCTGGATGCATTTGGACTGGAATCTACACTGACATATGGAGACTAAAATTTCTGAATCTGACCCGGACCTGTAACTCTACATAATACTCCCCCTTTTACCCATATTTGTCGGAAAATGACATAAACAAAGTTGGGAGAAGACATGAAAAATGGGGAGAAAAACTTAAAACCAAATAAGCCGATTACATCATTTTTTTGCTTTTCTTTAACGAAAACGTTCGTCTATTTTCTTTCGACAATTTCCATTTTTTTATAGCCATGCACATTTTTTTATCGGCTTTTCCTTCTCTTATTTTGTTTTAAATTTTTTAATGCGTACGACTTTTCAGTTGTACGTGCCTTCTTTTTTTTCAGAATTCCTTTCCCCCTTCTTTTTTTAACGAAAATTGGCCCAACAATGGGCCCAGACAAAACAACCTCCCTCCTTTTTCTATGTTTTTTTTCAGAAAGAGTTTTTTTACACGCCCTGCTGTCTCTCCCCACAATTTTTTTCTTCAACGCATTTGACTATTTAGGTTTCCCTACAGGGAACCCTTTCTCTTCAACTGCACCTCCCCCGCATTGAGTTTTCCTCGTGCGTCGCCTCCCCCAAAAGGAGCTTGGAGGAGGAGTTGATGCATGCGATGCGAGCGATGTGCACCTGGAGGAGCCGCTTGAGATGGCTTCTGTATGTCCAAGCTGAGGGGGTGGCAGCTGCTACGACCTGGAGCCTTCTGCTGCGGCGGTCCTAGAGCGTCGTGCACTATGCCTAGCGTGCTTGAAGGGGGGTTTTGACAACCTGGTGGCGGCAACGCGCACCGCCTGGATTGTACGCATCCTGATTGCTAGAGGCTGGTTGCGCGAGGTCAGTGGGAGCCGTGCTCGCTGCCTGGAGAAGATGGTTGAGCATGTTGAATGGGGCACATCGCTGCCGAGAGCAGAGAGTTGCGCTGGATTGCTGCGTCGCTTGGAGAACGAAGGAAGCTACTGGGAGATGGAAGCTAAGGGTGCTGCATCGCTTGGGAACCGCTACAAGGGGTTGCGGCGCTGCTAAAAGAAGGGCGCCTGCGTTATCTGGACTTGCAGAGATCAGATGATCATGCCTCCTGGATGCGTGATCTGGAGGAGAACAAGCGCTCGATAACGCCCGAGGCCACGAAAGAACATGGTGGAGGTGCCACTAAGATGATTGCCAAATATTTTAGGGTTTCAAGAAACCCGATAATAGAACTTGAGCATGATCTTCAAAGAAAAATCTTCACGAACAAACGATGAATCGAATCACGAATATAAAACTAGATCTTTAAAAATGAATCCGCGAGAATCATTCCTGCTATGATACCTGTGGAGATAGTTTCTAGTATTATTATCACTTTACGTATCTTGTCGTTATTTCTTTATCTTTTATAGACCTCTTTGTAATTTACCCTTAAGGTCTCTCCCTATATAAGAGAGCCTACGGTTTTTCTTAATGATATCGAAGACTCTTTTCCCAACATGGTATCAGAGCCGCCCTAGGGCTCTCCACACCCGCCGCCCCCTTCCACACCTACCGCCCTCTCCTCGGCGCCGATCTCCGGCTCCTTCTCTCTCACGCCACAGCCTGCCGCCCTAGGCCCCCAGGCGGCCTACCAGCCCGCCGCGTAGGCCTCTAGGCGGCTCCCAGCCGCTGTCCCGTCCCAGCCAGCCGCGCAAGCCTCTAGGCGGCCCCCAGGCGGCACCCAGCCAGCCGCTGCAAGGGCTGTAAGCCTTCTCTGAGGCGCGCCCTAGTCCTCTCTTCATCCGATATATGGATTTGAGTGCGTAATGTCTACATACGCACTCAAATCCTAGACGTTACGCACTCAAATCTGATGCAGTTGGTGTAGACATTCATCACCGTGTCTACATACCCTAGTTCTTCTCCAAGCGGCAGTATGTCAGAATCGAAAGTCGATATGCCCTCCACTGGCGCATTCAAAGGTCCTGCGCCAATAGTGAAGATGGACGGGTCTAACTATGAGCTCTGGGCTATGCAGTTCATGAGCCTCATGAAGTCGAATGGTAAGAAGCACATTCTTACCGAGGATGAGCCCGCAGAGAAGACAGGGATATATGCCTCATGGGAGGCTGATGACTCCTACGCAAAGGTCTGGTTGTCTGGTACATTGACGATGGAGATTGCTAATGACGTCCTCCATCAGCCCACTGCTAAGGCAATGTGGGACATTCTTGCCGCTACATATTCACAGGTGCGAGATGAGATAAAGATGTTGCAGCTTCAGCATGACATTTTCACAATGAAGCAGAACAACAGACCTCTCCATTCCCTATACACATCCCTAAGAGGGATGTTTGAGAAGTTATACAATACCATTCCACTCACTGCTACTCCTGAGCAGCAGAAGACGTTCCGGAACGCCACCATGGTGGGCGTTCTACTTGCGGCCCTTGATCCTAAATATGATGCCGCCCGGTCTCAGATCCTAGCTGATGCAGTTATTCCTCCAGTGGAGGATGTTTACTGAAGGCTCAGTCGCATTCATGTTTCCTCCAGCTCTTTTACTCCACCCCCATCAGCGATGGCAGTCTCGCGTGGTAGAGGTGGCCCGCCTTCTGGTCGTGGTCGTGGACGTGGCCGTGGACCCCAGGGAAGGGGTGGTCATTTCAGTCAGACGTGCTCCTATTGTCCCCGCACAGGACACTCGGAGGAGACATGCTATTCTAAGCATGGGTTCCCAGCATCGGCACGTGTTGCAGAGCACTCTCAGTCTCTATTACCGACTGCTGCAGATAATCGATTTGACGAACTTGTGACCCGTCTTCGAGATATTATGCCACATTCATCTGGTGATTCGTTTGGGGGTTCTTCAGATATTGCTACTACTGCCTATGCCAGTTCATCATCCGCTGCTAGTACCTTAGGTAGATCTACTGCATTCACACCATCTCATGATATATCTGACTGAGTTATAGATTCGGGAGAGACACATCATCTCTGCCGAGAGAGATAGATTACAGGCAAGGTTCAGGAAAGCGGTATGCGTATGCGTTCGGACTGGTCACCGAATACTGATTAAGCAGTATGCGGGGGCATATTCGGGGTATATGCGGTTCTAAGCGGTTTTCTAATTTTTAATTTAAAAATATAAAAATATATATGAATAACATTACCGCTGAAGTTATGTATCTAAGTGGAGTTAAAGAAGATCTAAGAAAAACGGTTCATGTTAGATGGGTGTGCATATATACTTTTAATTGCCTCATATTTAATCACAGAAAAACATTTACCATAAAACTTCACATTATATGATTCGTAATAACAAAACTTCAATACACATACATGCAATACATGAGAAAAACCTCAATCGGCATATACTCGTGAAAATAATACATGAGAAAAACATAAAATATTGCATGTACATAATGGTATAATGCATTGCATTTGTATAGAAATGCATGTCATATTCTAACAATTGAATGAAGAGGCAGAGTTACAGAATTAAGGACCTGAATGAGAGGATTGAAAAGTCGGAGCTGCTGGAGCAGTATACGGGGCATACGTGGGGCATGTGCGGGGTATATGCGGGCCACATATGCGGGGAGGGCGCATAATGCACTGATTCAAGTAATCGGTGTTGTCTACACGCCGCACAGGCATATGCGGCCGCATATGCGGCCCGTGCGTCCAATTTAGTAAACACTGATTACAGGCCTACAGGGACATTCCTCCCGGTCGTTTAGTGCAGATAGCAGATGGTACCCATTCGCCCCTTGTTGGACAGGGGGAGGTCTTCCTATCCTCCACTATGCAGCTACTGAACGTCCTACATGCTCCTGAGTTCTCAATGAATTTGTTATCTATTAGTCAGATTACGAAGGATTTGCATTGTCGTGCCATATTTGACCCGTCTTCTCTCATTTTTCAGGACATACTCACGGGCAAGGTGATTGGTTGTGGCTCTGAGCAGAATGGTTTATATCGGCTGGTTCGGGATTCCTATGTTGGCGTCTCCTCTCATTCTCCTGACCAGTCTCTCCATACATCTGGCATCTCCGGTTTGGTCACCTTCCGCTCCAGAAAATGCGTCATCTTCTGCCCCAGATCTCTCCTAGTTCGTCTTTCCGCTGTGAAGCATGTCAGTTGGGAAAGCATCATAGGTCGAGCTTTCCAAGTTGTCAGAGTCGGAGCAGCAGCTCCCCATTCGAGTTGTTACATATAGATATATGGGGTCCGAGTCGTGTTCCCGATCATCAGGGGCACAGATTTTATCTTTTGGTAGTGGATGATTTTTCTCGTGTGTCATGGGTCTTTCTTTTAAAGAATAAATCTGAAGCAGGAGATGTGATCAAGAATTTGATTAATGAAGTGCACAATGTTTTCTCTTCCTCAGTCAAATATGTTCGGACGGACAATGCCCTCGAATTTTGTACACGCTCACTTTCTCAATTTCTTTCATCAAAGGGTATTATTCACCAAACCACTTGTGCATATACATCACAGCAAAATGGTGTGGCAAAAAAAACATCGCCATCTCTTGGATATTACTCGAACCCTGTTGATTCAGAGTTCTGCTCCTATTTCATTCTGGGGGGACGTTCTTACTGCATGTTATCTGGTCAATCGAATGCCATCCTCAGTACTTGGTGAAAAGATACCTATCTCTCTTATTTTTCCAGACAAGGAGTTATTCTCACTGACTCCACGTGTCTTTGGTACTGTGGCTTTCGTTCATCGTCTATCTCCTGGACTTGACAAACTCTCTCCTAGAGCAGTCAAGTGCGTTTTTGTTGGTTATTCCATGACTCAAAAGGGCTATCGGTGTTATGATCCTACGACTAAGAGGTACTTCGTGAGTGTTGATGTCACTTTCTTTGAGTCTGTCATGTATTTCTCTCCTGCAGGTGACAGAATGGTATCATCCACTACCACTGATGATGTCTATGTTCCTCCACCACCTACATGGAGTTTACCTGAGTCTTCCCATGTGCTTGTCCCCACGCCAGCACCACCACCACCTCCTCCTCCACCCATTCCACGGCCTATCGTTTCACCATTGCCTAAATTCTATACGTGTCGGTCAGGTCCTGCTCAGACTACACATCAGCCAATCATCACGCCTCAGGTATGTTCAGATGGCATTACTACTGACGGGTCAGGTTTGGTACATGTGCAGGATTCTTCAGTACATGACGACACTAGCCCATCCAATACAACAGATGATGATCTTGATGTTCCGATTGCTATTCGGAAGCAGAGGCGGCAATGTGCCTCTTATCCATTTGCTTTACAGGTTTCCTTTCACCGTCTCACTGGTGATTTTCAGAGATTTGCCACAGCCTTGTCTTCCGTGGATATACCACGGACCTACCAGGAAGCTTTGAAGAATGATTGCTGGAGATTAGCTATGGAAGAAGAGATGAGGGCCTTGCAGTCCCATGACACATGGTCTTTGGTCCCTGTACCTCCTGATGCATCCGTTGTGAGCTGTAAGTGGGTCTTCACAGTTAAATATCATGCAGATGGCACGTTGGATAGGTACGAAGCACGCTTGGTCGCCCGTGGGTTTACACAAACCTATGGTGTTGATTACATGGATACGTTCTCTCCAGTGGCGAGACACTCTACCCTTCGTATTCTCTTATCTGTTGCTGTGATCCGTGATTGGAGTATATCTCAACTAGATGTCAAGATTGCCTTTATGTACGGGGACTTACAGGAGGAAGTCTACATGCAGCAGCCACCTTGGTTTACTGCTGAGGGGGAGAAGCACATTGTATGTAGACTTCACAAGGCGATATATGGCCTCAAACAGAGTCCGAGAGCATGGTTCCAGAAGCTGTCCAACCTAATTGAGGAACAGGGATTCAAGAGGTCAAATGCCAATCACTGGTTGTTTGTCCAGAAGTCATCGGCAGGTACGATTGTCATTATGGTCTATGTGGATGATATTCTTGTTACAGAAGACGATGTTTAGGGCATAGAGAGGGCGAAGGCATTCCTAGGCCGTCAGTTCGTTACAAAGGATCTTGGAACCTTAAGATATTTTCTGGGGTTGGAATTTGGAAGGAATGCACAGGGCTTGGTGGTGACCCAACGGAAGTACATTACAGACTTCTTGATTGAGACTGGCATGGATGGATGCAAACCATCAAGTATTCCCATGGACCCTAGCATGAAGTTGTATGATGGTGATACTGATGAAGTAGATAAGAGGAGATATAGAGAAATGGTGGGAAAACTCCTCTACATTACCATAACTCGTCCAAACATTCAATTTGCAGTTAGCAGGGTGAGTCAATTTATGGAGCAGCCAAGACAGGTTCACATGGATGCTATACAAATGATACTGAGGTATCTGAAGTCTTCTCCAGGTCAGGGTTGCTATTCAGAAAGGGCACAGACTTATCCATCTCAGCGTGTGCAGACGCAGATTATGCAGGATGCCCTAAGGATCGAAAATCAACCTCAGGGTTCGCAGTGTTTATTGGAGGCTCATTGGTTTCTTGGAAAAGCAAGAAACAAACTGTTGTGGCAAGGTCCAGTGCCGAATCCGAACATAGGGCCATGGCTCAAGCCAGCACAGAAATGATGTGGGTTCGTTCCGTACTAGAAGATCTACATGTAGTTGTGCCCCTATCTATGAAGCTTCAGTGTGACAATCAGGCAGCATTATTCATTGCCAATAATCCAGCTTTTCATGAAAGGACCAAGCATATTGAAGTTGACTGCCATTACACTAGAGACTTGATCCAGAGAGGATTGATATCTACTGCACATGTGAGCTCAGGAGATCAGACTGCAGATGTATTCACCAAACCACTGCTCAGAGGACCTTTTCAGAGATGTTCATCCAAGCTGAGCATGATAGACATCTATGCTCCACCTTGAGGGGGAGTGTAGAGATAGTTTCTAGTATTATTATCACTTTACGTATCTTGTCGGTATTTCTTTATCTTTTATAGACCTCTTTGTAATTTACCCTTAAGTCTCTCCCTATATAAGAGAGCCTAGGGTTTTTCTGAATGATATCGAAGACTCTTTTCCCAACAATACCCTGTTATAAAATAAGAAGCGGTCGCGAAATCAGAAATAAAGATAAAGAAATTGAAGAAGACAAGAATTTTTACGTGGAACCCTACTTCCCAAGGAGCGGGTGTGGGGCTCTATATATAGCACCCACGGATTCTCCATGTCTCCAAATTGGTAGATGTGAGACTAAACTCTTGGATGGGGTAAATGGATCCTGGAGGGATCCATTTACCCATCTCCCTCATATATGACGCATACAATGAATACTCCAACAGAGAGTCTGACGAACAAACTCATCCAGCATACATCGACTTCTCTTACCGTGTATCCACATGCATCTTTTCCAGCGTCAACACCTTTTGTTGTGTCGTTTATATTCAGTTGCTGCATGATTGGTTTTCCTCAAGGAAACCTAGTCGATGGGTAAGAGAAAGGGACCAGTGTCCCATCATTTAAAATTGTAAAGCCTACTAATACAAAACTGGGAGAGGGTTCGGAGATGGAGAGCACACGGAAGAGGAGAGAACGCCTGCATGGGGAGGTGCGAAGCATGGTAAAAGAGTGGGGGAGGGACACCAAGAATGGGGAGGAGAGTCTTGTGAGGACTGCCGAACAAGAAGTGGAAAGGGTAGGAGGGTCTGGTCGCTCGTTTCTCACCGCAATCGAGGCCATCTGTGTTACCGTTGTGGTTGCTATGGCCACCGAGCATCCTGCGCGCTTTGATCGCATTATTTTGGTTGTGTCCAGGTGGGTCAGCGGATGAACTCATGTTCGCTGGGGTTGAAGGTCCACGAACGTGTCTGCAAGGCTGTCGCACCAAATCCTATGGTAAGACTAGAACAACGATCTCCTTCGCTATCTTACGTGACGGTAGTAACATGACTAAAACAAATCTTGGCTTCAGTAAACGATGGGTTTCTCATTGGTTATACAAAAACAGAGTCTGTAAGATCTTGGAGTCGTTGTTGCTTGTTTTGGGAGATTTTTTTTCGAGCGATGTTGCTATTATTGATTCCCATACCTCTTTGTAAGGACATCACATCACTGAGTTCCTTTGGCGCTATCCAATTTTTGTGTTGAGGGTGGCATGCATTATAGGTGTTCCCTATCTCTCATGCTCAGTAGAAGCACTGAGACCAGTGAGAGAAATAGGTTAGTTGATGAGAGTTTTAGTGGATGGGTGGCAACTAGGATAGCACTGAGACCAGTGAGAGAAATAGGTTAGTTGATGAGAGTTTTAGTGGATGGGTGGCAACTAGGATCAGATCTATTAGTAACGTTGATGATCCTGGAGGGCTTGGTGGTGTCAACAACAAAAGCAACGTGCTCAATTAAGATGGGACTTCTTTTCGTCTCCTGGTCCAATTACCCCCTCCAGAACCACATCCCTCTTCGATAGGGGAGATCGATAGGGGCCCCTACATGCCAGCACCAACAAAACATGAGTTGTTACAAGAGATCTTGCAAGATCCATTGCTCGCAATCATCGGTACCTATTTTATAATGTTTTCACAAACACACTCCTTCGGATCTCCTCGATCAACCTTTGAAATCGAACGCAAACTTGGAAACTGGTTCCTCAACAGCTCATCACCTTCCTTCTTTTGCATCGCAACCATCGTTTCACTTGCTTTTAAACTTGGGCCTTGTTCTGGAGTCTTTCTTATCTTTCCTTCGTAATAAACACGCTCCTCTCTTATCGGGTAGAGACATGAACAATCTATTACGATTGGAGGCTCCACTGGATAATGTCCAAATTCAAAACTGTTAACTGCTTTTGTTAAAATAATGGATCCATTTAGCCTTGTGCAGCAAGATCCATGTTTAGAAGGCCCTATTGCAGAAAAACAGCTCTGATGGAGCTCTGCTGGATCTGGCGGAGGACCTCGATATGCATGAGGAACCTTTGGTCGTTTAATGTTCTTCAAATGATATCACCTCAATCGTGTTTTCACACCGAGATAATTCTGAGATTGTCTTTTCTTCTCGGCCAGCCACCACAGATGCTGCCATGGATCCTTTTTTTAGGCGACTCAGGTTTTTAATGTTGAAGTTTTTCAAGGCTCTGTCGACCAACTATTTCGGTCATCTGAAACCTTGTTGGTGTTTGTTGAGAGAATTCTATCTTTCGGTCATCTGAAACCTTTTCGGTATGCTTTCTGTAATTTCTCCATAGAGTCTCTCTCGTATATAAGAGGACACTAGGGTTACTTGGAATACAACTTTTCTCTTTCACATTCAACATGGTATCAGAGCGACGATCATAGATGGGATCTTGTACCCAAAAGCCCTAGCCCCCACCTCCGCACCTCCGTTGCACGCATCTCGCGCCTCCGCGAACCTCCGCGCGCGCCTCTGTGTGCCTCTGCGCACCTCCGCGCATCTCTACCTATAACGAACCAACGCCTACACGCATCTACGCGCCTGCCTGAGCGTGCACCAGTGTGCCCCTGCGTACACCAGTGCGTTGCGCGCTCGCCTGCACTTGCACCAATGTGCTCCTGTGCACACTAGCGTGCATTTGCTGGAGTCCCAGTGTGATTTAGGTCCCGGTTTTGACCTCTAGGGTGTGAAGTACTCGCCTAAAACCCTCTAGCAACTCGAAGGCAGTCCCGAAGAATGGAGATGTTGTGGTATAAGTCTACACCCACAACCATCTTCACATATGTTCGTGTAGACACAAGTATTATTTGTTGCAGTCCCAGTCTTGGTGATAGTTGTTGTCATGGGTGACAACAGAGCTGATATTCCATCCATGGGGGGCTTCAATGGTCCAGCCCTGATCGTCAAGATGGATGGTATGAACTATGAACTGTGGGCCATGCGGTTCATGAGTCTGATGCGGTGCAATGGTAAGAAGCACATCCTCACGGTGGAGGAGCCGTGTGACAAGATTGGGATTAATGCCTCATGGGAGGTAGATGATGCCTATGCACGGTTATGGCTATCCTGGATGGTGTCTGTAGAGATAACAAATGACATATTGAGTCAGCCTACTGCAAAGGCTATGTGGGACATTCTCGCTGCGACATATTCTCCAATGAAGAACGAGTCGAAGATATTACAGCGTCAACATGATATCTTTACATCGAAGCAAAATGGTAGACCTCTTCATACTCTCTGCACTTCCTTAAGGGGCATGTTTGAGAAGCTACACAACTACATTTCCTTGACTGCTACAACAGAGCAACTCAAGGCGTACAACGATTCAGTGATGACTGGGGTCTTTTTAGCGGCCCTTGATCTTGAATATGACTCGGCACACACTCAGATTCTTACAGATGCTACCATACCTCCAATGGAGGAGGCATATCGCATGCTCATCATGTTGTCTATCTCCACTAGTGGTAATGTGCAGTCTCAGACATCATCAGCCATGTCTGCACATCGCGGTAGAGGGAATCATGGTCCATATTGTGTTAGAGGAGGATCTACTTGTGGCAGAGGAGGAGATGGTTCATCACATCAGCCGTGCACTTTCTGCCAGATGACTCAAGAGGGAATCCTGCTCCATATAGCCTTTGCAGTAGGATATGGTCGTGAGAAAGGGGGTCTCTATAGATGGAAAGTGTATTAGACGGAAGTACTGTGTTAATGCTGACGTCACATTTTGAGTCTAACATGTACTTTTCTCCTACTAGTGACAGGATGACTTCGTTTGAGTATGGTAAGGGAGGTTTTCATTCCACCTTCGTCTCCACCTCACACCATGCATGTTGCACCTCTTCTGGCTCAGGCTTTGCCTCGTTACTAACTTTGCAGGCCGACTATAGTACCGCGTGCTCATGTGCCTTCCCCATTATACACGATGCCTTGGATAAATTCTAAGCATTTGGTTTCTATTGATTGCATTATTGATTTCTTGTATAGCAGGATACTTTGGTTGATCATGTTGAACCTTAAGAGAGTACCATACAGTAGATAGGTCATCCAAAGGATTGTAACCAGTTTATTTCTCTTCGGAAGACGAGGCATACTTGTGCTACGAATGCTCCAGCATCCAATGGTTCATTAGGGAGTCCTTCAGTAGATTTTCATTAAGTTTGTGGTGGGATTGCCTGCCGTAGAGATCCTAGACGCATATTAGGAGGCTATGTAAGACAGTCATTGGCATCTTGCTATGGAGGTGGAGATGGTCGCACTCCAATCACGTAACAAATGGAGTTTGGTTACTGCTCCAGCAAGGGCTTCTATGGTTGGTTGCAAAAAGGTCTCTATAGTGAAGCAGAGAGCATATGGTAGTGTTGATCGGTACAATTCTATGCTTGTGGCATGTGGGTTCACTCAGACATATAAGGTAGACTATCATGGTAATTTTGCCCCTAAGTCGTCATTCTAATCTTAGGATCCTCCTCTTTGTTGATGTGGTACATGACTGGTCACTTTCTCAGTTTGATGTCAAGAATGCTTTCTTGTACGGTAACCTGAAGGAGGATGTGTATATGCAGCAACCATATGGGTTTGTTATAGTGTGAGTATCAGAAAATATGCATACTTCATAAAGTTATTTGACCTTAAGAAGAGTCCCATAGCATGGTTCTAGAATCTTTCGAACTTGATTAATCAGCAGGGTTCACAAGGTCAGTTGCATATCACTCTTTTTGTACACAGACACAGAGGTATTCTTGTCATTTTGGTTTACATTGATGCCATCATTGTTACAGGAGATGACTTACATAGCATCAGTTAGAGGCATTCTTTGGACAACAATTTGTCACCAAGGACCTTGATGAACTACTATACTTCCTTGGGCTTGAGTTTGCCAGGAACTAGATGTTTTTTATTGCACAGAGGAAGTACGTTACATATCTCCTTTTAGAGACATGGATGGCAGAGTGTAGAACTGTCACTATTCCCATCGATACCAGTATGTTGCGAACTAGGGGCCTCAATCTTGTTCATATGCACATGTATCCTTTACCAAATTCCCAACAAAGTGGACAATGTGTGTTGAAGGCAAATAATAGAAAGTTTTTGGTGACAGTTGTACTGGGACATCTTCATGAGATGTATTGAAAGTTTTGCAAACGATATATATATATATATATATACATATATATGTATGTATGTATGTATGTATGTATACACACACAAGTTTCTCGTGGTTGAAATGCATGTCCACAACCATGCGAGTAAAACAAATTTCCATTGATAAAAGTTCTAGAATGTGGGGTTTACCTCGTCTCTGAGCATGAGTTTTATTGTACATAATTAAATTTGACAAACATTAGGGTGCTCTACAGTATTGGCTTAAATAGTTCAGTTTTTCTTATTTAAATTATATTTTGTCTTGGTCTTTCAGCTTAGTTTTGTGGATCTAGCTGGTTCCGAGAGGGTCAAGAAATCGGGCTCTGCAGGACATCAGTTGAAGGAAGCACAAAGCATAAACAAATCTCTCTCTGCCCTTGGGGATGTTATTGGTGCTTTATCTTCAGATGGTCTCCATATTCCTTACAGAAATCACAAATTAACGATGCTCATGAGTGATTCTCTTGGTGGAAATGCAAAAACACTCATGTTTGTAAACGTATCTCCTGCAGAATCTAACTTGGATGAAACACACAATTCTTTAACGTATGTACTCTTCCTTTTCTTGAGTTTGTACACGTTTTCACTTCTGTTCAATTTTCCATTCCCGGTTTAACTGCGTTAATTTTAAATGCTATCAGTTCAATATCATAGATTGACTGGAAGTTGTATGACATGGTTTGAAGAAGTAATCCTTAGGTGCCATCAGCATTGCAGTCGTTATTGTTGAGGATATAATTTATAGAAAATCATAAAGACAAGATCAAGAACATATGCAATGTGGTGCCTGGCAGCAATTTGACCTCATTTCATTGGAGTAGACCCCATTATAAGTTTCTTAACTTATAATTTGACACTAAATACAAGGCCTTGTATATCAGATGACTCTTTGATAGATCCATCTATCCATCTAATAAATACGTAATTTTTAACACCTGCAATGAAATTTGATTATTGTCTTGGGCATAAAACACCAACGCTAATGTTAGGGTAAACCTAATATACGGAGCACAGCTACTTACCTTGACGTCATCTTCATATATTGATGCCATTTTCAGTGTTTCCGTCCATTTTCTATCTTTTCCTACTTCTGTTATACGTCAAGCAAAAAATATTGCTTTATTTTCCATTTTTTTGTTCATCCCATGGGTGTAACGTAAAACTTGTGAACTTCCTTTCAGATATGCAACCCGGGTGCGCTCCATCATAAATGATCCTACGAAAAATGTTTCCTCAAAGGAAATAGTGCGTCTGAAGAAAATAATTGCATATTGGAAAGAGCAGGCTGGTAAGAGGGGCGACGAAGAGGATTTAGAAGAAATTCAGGAGGAACGACCTATGAGAGATCGAGCAGATGGTCGCCTTTCGACTTGACAGTTTTTTCTTTCTGGTAATCTGTTCACCTCTGGGTATTCATGTATACATCAGTCTTCTTGAAGTTCGGCTTTTCATCTTTTTGGCAAGAAGCATGGAGATGCACGTGTTGATCACAATTGAAGGTGCCAGCTGCACCTCGTGCATTGACCCTATATCCTGGTGCTGGTGTATATAAGAAATTGACACTTTGGATGCTCCAAATTGTCTCCTCTGAATTAGGTCAAGATCAGTTTTGTAAAGTTCCGTATTATGTTCAGTAGAAACAAACATCATTAATGTTGCTGGGTAAGAGCAAGAAAGATACTGAGTTTTAGTGGAGCGAAATTTCTCTATCGTGGAATACTGGTGCCGTGAGCTTGCTTTTGTCATTGTTATCTAAGTTGTAGCTGTTGGTTTTCACGGTCGCTGCAAAATTCTCTAGGTGGATGTAGAAAGCCCAATCTTTGAAAGGTTCGTTAAATACAACCACCCCTCTAAACTTTTAAAGTAATACAATAGTACACTCCAATGAAACTTAATTTCTCATCATTACAACTTACTCTATATTCTATAGTTTATGACCTATACTTCTCACATATGGACTAAAATTTCTTTTTGGAGAAAGTACTCTGGAATCAACTCTAACTTATTCCGTTCTACTCGTGTCTACAATTTATTGATGCTGCATATTTCTGCCTGAGTTACTCTTCTAGATCTCAAGGGTGAGTTTTCTGACAGACATTAAAGATTAGGTCTGATGACGATGGGCCATATTGATGGTTGATGTGCCTTCGCATCTGGAATGCAATATCTCTTGTGTCAGATAAATTTTACCCAGATGCTGAGAATAAGTTGATTGTTTTGAATTCGGCCTATTGTAAAGATATTGACTGGAGAGATATTTTGATGTGTATTGCTCTTCAGTGCCATTTACTTATTTGTTGCGAAGCTTCCTGTCAACATGTTGCACATAGTGCTGCGAGATCTGATGAGTTTTTAGTATGGTGTTCGGTAGCTTGATAATATGGTGATGGCTTCAGAAATTGTGGCAGATCGGATGAAATTGTTTTTATTTTGAAAGGAACTTATCCAAAGTTTATGATATTGTGCGTTAACTTTGGGCAAGGTTTTTCATGCATAAATTTTTATTTCACTAAAAATAAACAAATGTGTGTTTTATATCATTTATTTTATATCCAACTTAATTTAGTCTTCATGAATTTCTATTTGTTATTTAGGACAATGAAGCTTATTTCTTATTTTATTATTGAAGAATTTATTGTTTTTTATTAATAGTTCTAAATAAAAGAAAAGGAATTAAAACAAAAGAAGTTGAAATATTTGAAGGTTGAAATATGTACGATGTATTCAATTGGTTAATCGGGTTCAATAAGAGATGTTTGTTGGACATGCAGAATTTATGCAACAACGGCCTATTTTTCGAATTTGAGTGATGAACTCATAGAAGGTGCGTTTTTTTTCAGATGCAATGGTGTGGTGGTAAAGGACGTCATCTAGCACCCCTTCTATTTTGTTATACGATGTTTTGCTGGAAACAATGTTAATAGCAGGGGACTTGCTATGGGTTGCAGCCCATGGTGATGTTGCAGTAAGTGTAGCAAGTGCAATGTAACTGGTGATAGCAGGTCGTATAGTAGGTGTTGCAGGAGCAATCGATGGTGTTTATGCCATAGCAGATGCATCACATGAGATACAACATGTGACATACGATGTTATAGCATTCCCGCGGGTGGCCAACTATAAATGCGTAAACGTGTTTCCAGGACTTATGGCGGGCTCCAGTTGTCCTGTGGGTCACACCTTATATTCTGCTCTCCAAAGATAAGAACCAAACATTTGAGAGAATAAAAAACATAGTAGAGAAATTAGGGTAGCATCCTTGTGTGTTTTAATGCCACTCCGTTCGTCCATGTGCGGGTCCGACTAGATCTATGGAAATTCCCTCCTGTGGTTCTTGGATAATGGGACAATGTAGGAGAAGCAAGGAGGCATAGCGGCTAGGCCCTCTTTGGAGGAGTGCTACGGATTTGACTCTAACTTTGGGTGATATCTTTCTTTCTCCTTCTATTACCTTGTTTAGTGGTGTTCCTTGGTTGATATATAAACAAGATAGCTTGGATTAAGTTCTCTTGAGGAGAACGAACTCATCCCCAACTATAGTGGAATGGAATGGATCACGGTCTAGTGTTTTTTTTGCTTTTTAGTTTTAGTGTTTCCACATTACAATCGATGTGTGTTTTGTGCTTGGCGTTTTTTGTTTTGATTTCTTTGCTTATATTTTCTCGTAGTAGCTACTCGTAGTTGTCATTTGTCTTGGTTAGAAATCTAAGCTTTTGTCCCACTTCCTTCCGCAAGAAGGGTTATTTGTGATATATCCCTACCAGGTGGTGTCAGAGACTAAGAAGGGACAATGATTAGGTTGACAAGCAATAACTATCAAATTTTGAAATGCAAGATGGAATGTATTTTGCATTGCAAGGACTTACATGATCTGATGAAGGGGGATGCTACCAAGCGACAAGGATTTCGTTGGAGATTGGACAAATTTGAATAGTAAAGATGTCGTGAATATCAAGAAGTAATTGGATTTGTCAGTGTTCCCCCAATTCGCAAAATAGACCAATGCCAAAATGTTATAGGAAAAGTCGGCAGAGCTATATGAGTAGAAGATAGCCACAAACAAAGCGTTTTCCATATGGAAGCTTGTAAATATGAAGTATAATATAAGGATGAGATAATTGTTGTAGAGCACTTGAATGAGTTCTAAATCCTTATCAACCAATTGAGTTCAACGAGCATGACATTAGATGATGAGCTACATGTGCTTCTTCTACTCGGTTCTCTACCAGATAGCTGGGAGACCTTGGTAGTCTCTTTAAGAAACTCTACTATGGATAGAAAGTTGACCATGTCTAAGGTAAAGAGTAGTCTCATGAATATGGAGATCAGACGTTGATCATCTAAAGATGACTCGTGCTCTTCTTCCACATAGGGAGCATTTCACTTCGTCACGAAAGGTGATCTCGGACGAGTAAAAATGGAGAACAACAATTAATCCAAGATCGATGGCATTGGATTTATCATAGATGAGACGTATATCAAGTGCATGATGATTTTGCATGATATGGGACATGCTTCTGACCTGCAACTTGCCCTTATGTTCGGTTTTCGTCTGGAAAGGGAAGGCTACAATATACAATAGCAAATGCAAGATATGGAAGGGCTCTCTTGTTATGGTAGAGGAAAGTTGTGATGCACACTTCTCAAGACCCGAGTAAAGGTCATGATGGATACTTGCATGCTAGTGAGACAAATACTTATGATATATGCCATCGTCAATTTGGTTACATGAGTCAAAAGGGTTTGTGGCTTCTGCGTAGAAAATAATTGCTCCCACACAACAAAGACATTACGCTAGCATCATGTGACTTTTGTGAGCTTAAGATAGCAAGAGAACTTTTTAAAGCAAGATCGAAGGTGAAGTCTCAACTTCTGCAGTTAGTACACTCTAATGTCTGTGGTCCTATAGAGGTAGCTTCATTTGGTGGGAATGCGCACTTTCTAACATTCATTAATGATGCACCATGGAAGGCACGTGCTCATATGCTAAATATGAAGGATCAAGTTTTTATTCCTTCAAGAATTTTCATGCCAGTGTAGAGCATTAAATAGGGAATTGTTGAAATGTGTACACAACGACATTGGAATAGAGTACACTTCTCATGAACTCTAGAGCTACTGTACAAATAATAGAATTAGGCATGAATGGACAGAGCTTGGCACACCTCAGGCAATGATGTAGCTGAGAAGATGAGCATGACCATTGTCGAGAAAATATGATGCATACTAAGGACAACAAAGTTGCCTAAGATCTTTTAGGTTAAGGCAATACAGACTACCTTCTACATGATCAATATATTTCCATAGGTTCATTCGTGTTTCCAGATTCCTAAGCACATTTGGACAAGAAAGGCACTACATATAGTGATTTAAGAGTATATGGTAGGTAAGCCTACGTACATGCACCAAAGGAACAAAGAAAGAAACTTGATGACAAAGTACTTGCATGCATTTTTGTTGGACATAGAGGTCTAAAATGTGGTTACATACTTTGGGATCGATGAAAGAAGACTATTATCATGCTTAAAGATGTGATATTTTATGAGAAGCAGACCTTGATTGTGGTTGATAATGACAGTGTTGATACCGAACATGTTCTTATTGATGATGATGGTCAAGATTATTTAATCCTTCTCTAGTACGTGGCACGTGTGGAGAAGATGTGCAACTAAAGCAGCTTGGTCCTGTTTTAGATCCTATTTATATAGACATAGAGGATTATGATCTAGGGGAGCATCATCATCCACTGTAAGAGATAGTCCAACCTCACGTTAGGAGATCTGAGAGAGCTCACAGACCATCATTTCGTTGTCATGCTTCTAAATATGTGTTGCTAACTGATGGAGAGGAATCATGTACCTTTGAGGAAGCACTTAAGGACAAGGATGGCAACCATTAAAGCCATGCTATGAATTTGTGATCCTTCCTAAAGGAAAGAGGGCATTGAAAAACAAGTGGTCTACAATCTAAAGAAAGATGATAGTGGCAAGAATATGAAAATCAAGGCTAGGTTGGTGGTTAAGGATTTTTTCTTGTAAAAGGGGGTAGATGGCCTCCTTACTTTGAATAGAGATGCTCGCGAGGAACCTATAGGGGTATAGTAAAAAGGCAAAGCAAAAGGGAGTGAGATGGGACTCTATTTGAGTGAATAAGCGAAGGGTCAATGAAGATACAGAAGGAAGTAAATAAATCTTTATGAACTTCACATCATGGAAACACATAAAAAATAGAAAACATTTTACATATTGATGACGGGGGTCTTCCACGAGGATCACCATGAATAATGCACACAAGTTGTCGCCGAGGCGACCGCTCGCAGAAAACCCCAGTGATACAGCAATTAACCCACAATCAAAGAATAAAACAATCGAGCTCAAAAAGGAGTGTGAATTAATCTTTATTTACTCTACCATAAAATGTACAGTGACAAGCATATAGAGGTCGAACCACAGAGAGCAATACAAAAAAATGCATAAGCATGCATGCATCTCAGAGTCATCCTTGTGTGAAGTGGGTTTTTAAATTATATTTTTTTATATATTTTTTTTAGATATTTTTTTGATTTTATGTTTTTGTATTTTGATTTTAATTTTCTGAATTTTTTATATTTTATATTTTTATATTTGATATTTTCATATTTTCTTTTTTCTTTTAATAACTAGATATGACTATATAAAGAATATAGATACTTTGCTAATATATAAAGAATATAGATAAATATATAAGAGAAATGAAATATATACATATATATAGGCTAAAAATATGTAGAATAAGGCAATTGTAATGTTTTTGGATTTTTCATCTTTTTCTAATGTTTTTGTGATTTTCCAAGACATTTTGCTAATTTTTATACATTTTTTTTCTAAAGTCAAAAACACTCAATATAATGAGTTTAATAAATCTCCGAACTTAATTTAGAGGTAAATAATAGCAAATAATAGCAAAATTCCTCCAAAATAATTTTAATATAAATAGGATACAATAAAGAAAATTAAGAGACAAAAATTACATTTTTTTTATTTTTTTTATGAATTTTTTATATTTTTATAAAGATTTTTGGTGTTTTATAATTTTTATGGTTTTCATTTTGAAATTTTTAGTGATTTTTGGACTGACACAAATAGGTTAAAATGCGCCCTAGGAAATTTTTTGGAGTTTTTCGAGGCATTTTCATATTATTATTTTTTTTAGGATTTTATAATTTAGATAGGGGATAAAAGACATGTTTTTGATTTTTAATTAATGCAAAAATGCAACAAAATTAAGAACTAAAAATATAGCGTGCAATGGTACACTAGCAGGGGTATTTTTGCAATTAAAATAAATGACAGGGGCATCCATGCAAAAATTACAATAAAAATGAACGTTAACTTTTATTCTTCGGACCATCTTATAATTACCAAAACACGGCGGGGTATGACTGCAATTTTTACGCGCCTCACGTGGGTGCGACACGTGAGGTGCGTGGGGACTAAAAAGTAAATATGAAAACCTCAAGGGGTCTTCAGCAGATTATACAATTTATATACACAGTAACTTTTTATTTTTGGGATTAAACTATAAATACAAAACAACGGGGGTTAGATGTGAAATTTACCCCCAAAATAGCGTGCGATCCAACGGCATCGAGCGCGCCACTTATCCACGTGTCGAGCACTCAGCGCTCGATACCCCTTCGACGATCTGCGGCCAGGATTGCGTCTGAGGTCTGATTGCACGGCCCAGGCTTGTGCTAGATGGACGGCCCTGATGAGAACTGGGGCCGCCCCCTTCATCCGACGGTGACTGCTGGTCGCGAAGAACAGGGAAGAACTGCGGGCTTCCCTGGCTTCGATCGGTGATATCTCCACCTCCAGGCGCTCCATGTTGCTGCTGATGGGTCCCAGGCGCCCGGCGAGGCGGTGCGCACCGTCCGAGGTACTCCAGAATGTCCAGGACCCTCTAGATCGGTTGAACGAGCTCGGAGAAGAAAGGGGGGTCCTGGAACCTAGCAGGGGGTAGAATCAAGCCCCAGGGGGCTCCTTTCAGCTTCCAACCTGCACCAAACGAACGAGGGGCTCGAGGGGGTTTTCCTCGACCAGGGGTTTAGAGTAAAAGAACGGGGAATGGCGGAGGGCGGCGAGGTCCGGCGAAGCGGAGGAGAGGGACCTCGAATCACAGAGCTGGGCGAGCTCTGGGTGATCTGAAGCGTGGGCTGAGTGTAGAATGCGTAGGGGAAAGAGGTGAGATGGAGCGAAGGGTCTGATAGCGTGCCGATCAGGGTTGAGAGGTTCGCCGGAGCTAAACTCCGGCGAACTTCGATCTGGACTAATCGAGCACCTGAAGCTCTACTGATTACGCTAAAAGCTAGACTAAGGATTAACAATTAAAACTAAGCTAAAAACGAAACAAACACAGCTCTTATACCTGGTTGGTGACCAGGGAGCAGGACCTCCGGCGAGCGGCGGCCGTGGGCACTCCTCTCGACTCCTCCGACCGTCTGAAGCTTCCAGGAGAACCCTCCTGTCACAAGGATCCTCAAAGGACTGGAAAAGATGGTGGAAAACAACCGAAGGGAGACCAAAGGGCGGAAGGAAGTCGAAGGTCTTACTTATAAACAAATTATGCGCCCTTATTGGCCGGCGAATCTTGACGAATCTGGGCGATGTACAAGGGAGCATGGGATAGGGCGTGAGTCTTGGATGTACAAGGAACAATCTTCATGAAGGGTCCAATCGTTCTCGAGCTACCAAAATCGCGTGAAAATTTGGAGAAAAGGGACCCCCGTGACTTGTCAGAGGTGCAGGGCTAGGGTATGAAGAGTTGACCCGAGGTCAACCCTTGGCGGCCTGCGATTGGTCCACGCAGGCCGCTAGAAGACAAAACCGTATGGGTTAATATAGATTAATTATTTTAAATCAGTAAATGATTTTATTATTTTTTGAGTATAAAATAAAAAATGTTTATTATTTATGTAGTATTTTAATATGATTTTTATTTATTTTTATGAATTATTTTATTATGGTTTTATTAGAATAATGTGTATATGTATGTATTTACATGTATCTTTGTGTATTTTGTTTTTAATTTGTTTATTTTATTTTTTATTTTCTTATTTTATAAATTTATAACTTATTTTTGTGAGTATAAATATATTTTTATTTCTTTTTTAAGAGTTTATTTACATTTTAAAATAAATGTGTATATGTATATGTAGGTATACTTATAGGTATTTTACCTATGAATTATATACATTTTATTTATTTAATGTATTTTATTTTTTTTTATTTTGGATTTGTATTAATAAGTTTTGTATAATATTTACAACATTATAAAAATATATATATGAATAAAGAATAAAAGAATTAAAATCCCCTGTTATTTATGTGCATACTTATTTTATAGGTGTTTTGCCTATGTGATACATAGACTTATTTTATTTCACAAGTTCTTTTTGGTTTTCTTTTAATTTCAATATGTACATGTATTATATACATTACTTACAAAATTCTAAAAATATAAATTTGTATAAATAATAGATATTGAATAAACTGAATATTTTAATCAGTACTATATGCAAAGGGAGCTAAAAATCTAACTTCCACAGATGGACTCCCAAAATTATGAAACCAATTTTATAAAATAGTTCATGGGATGCTATATACAATTAAAGGTGAGTTTGGTTGATTTGGAGTTTTTATTTGCAAGATATGGGTCTGTGAATTTGAGATTCTTGCTCTTTATTTTGTGTATAAAATGTACTCTGAGTATTATTTTTACACGAACTCAATTTTGTATTTTTATTTACATTATTGCCTACAACTTTCATGTACAAAAGATTTTAAATTGATGAATGAATAATTATATACAAAATAGGTGTCAAAAATGCATAGATAAATGAATAAAGAAATAAGGTGTTTATTGTATACTGGCCCTTATCTCCCCCTACTTTATTCCTTGTCGACCAATTCCATGATGGCCTTGGTCTCGGGGTTCGGGTCATAAAATATTTGCCATATTTTATTCCTTTTTCTTTTCTTTCCTTTATTCTATAATTTTGGCATTAAAAACCTTATTCTATGTATATTTAATACGATAGATAATAGATGTTATTATGAACAAATTGATGCTATTTCTCTGCATTTGCTGGGGTTTTTGAGGCCAAAATGATAGAATAAAGGTGATGAAATGGAGATTCATCACATATTCAAAGCGTTCATCATATAAACGCTAGTTTTAGTATAACAAAAAAATTACGTAAAGAAAAATCATATACTTCAAATATTTTTATGAATATTAGGAAGAGATTATGGTTATCTCTTGAAGCGTGAGTATCTAACGTAAGAGATCTCCCGAATTTAGTCTGATCTGCACTTGCTTCTCTCGTGGGCACAATGATTACTTGTGTTTCTTCCCATGAAATTTGATGTCAACTTCTTCTTGAGATTGAAATTGGAATTGGACATTGGATTCCAATGACATGAGACTTATAGAGATCTTCTTATGTTATCGTATGTTCCTTTATTTTCTACTTCATTCTTCTATATTATATAGGGGAGGGTCTCTCCCCTATATAAGAGAGCCCTAGGACTCCCTTGAATATATATATATATATATATAATAACCATTTCTTCCATCATGGTATTAAAGTAGCAGTCCTAGATTGGAGCTCTTGTGCCCAAAAAAATAATCATACCCCACCGACTGCATGCTCCATCTCTCTCCCATCGCCACTACTGCCACCCCAGTGGTGATGAATAGTCATTCATGCACCTTTATTCTCCTATTTTGGTTTTAAGTCCATAGTAAAAAGTCAGGTAAATATCACTAACTTGTTTGAATTAACATCTAACATTAATATGTAATTATCCTGTAAATACTTGTATTTAAAAACAAAACAAAAGAATAAAGAAAAGAATAGAAAAATAAAAAAGTATCAAATATATTGAATGATCGTAAACCCCGAGTCCGAGTAAAATATTGATTAGGTTGACAAGGAATAAAGTAGGGGAGTAGGGGTAAAATAATGTGCATAAAGATACATACAACCCTAGAAACCCTAAGTGATAATTACATGATATATAGCTTATTATTACACCATTTTATACACCTTGATACACATTCCAAATAAAAATGTTTTCAACATCTAATACAAAATCATTTTTAGAAAATAATAAATTTATTGGCAAAGATAAATCATACACAAGTCACTATGTACATTCAGTTGAAAAAGCTGCAAACAAAACTTCAATGCTCAATATCTCCTTTATATGAACTCAAAATTCATCAAAATCATCTTCACTATATTTCAATTAAATTATCTATAAAATGGAATGGTTTCATTTAAATTGGAGTCAAGATGCAAAAGCTACCTAATTAGGGTACCATGGTGCTTGTAAGTCTTTATATTAAGCCAATATAATTTACTATTTGTATTTTTAACTTCTTTATATTTTTTACATATTGTACATATTATTTGACACCTATATAAAATAAAAATAAAATTTAAATAATTCAAAATACTAAAAATAATTATTAAACACTAAATATATAGGTATATGTATTTCTTAAAATTATACATATTTATTAAAATTATACATATTTATTTTTGTGTATATGTATACCAAAAAATTCCATAAAAATAAACGAATGAGTATAAAATTATTATAGATAACTGAATTATGTAAATATAATATTATGTATAAAAAAATAAAATAAAATAATAAATTCAAAATATATATGAATAAATACCTATAATGAAGTATTTAAATAATATATACTATTAAATAAGTTGATGTAAATAAATAAAAATATTCTAAAATAATTTAATATATAAGAAACAACTTTCATATTGAGATTTAACTAAAAAATAATATTCTATTTTATTTTCTCATTATTTCTATTTTCTCTTTTGCTTTTCCATGTAATGGTCTAAGTGGACCGAACAACGCCCACCGCTGGGAAACCGAGGTCAACTCCCCCATTCCCTCCTTTGGACCAGTCCCGCATACGCAACTTCCTCTTTTCACCAATTTCTCTATACTTCTCTAGACCCTCTCTACACCCAATCATGAAAAATCTTTGCAATGTAGCCTTGTATCACACAAATCAAAGATCCCTAGTGGTCAAACCTCAATTCAAGCACAAACCCTAAGATGAAGACCCCTCCTAGTCATCTAATATAAAACTTCTCCTTGAAGGATAAGGGAAAGTCCTTAAGCGCATCACGGAAGTATGAGAATCACATCGTATGTGATCATGAGCGACTAGTCGTACTAGTTGCTTGAGGCAGCATAATTTCAAAATTTTAAACTATGAAACCACATGATCAAAGAACACTTCTCAGGTTGTTTCATCTAAACCACTTAACAAGTATTTAGTTTACCTCTTGAAGCATGATTGCAATCGAGTCTTTGAAGGAAGAGACCTCCTATCTCAAGTCCGATCCGATAGGCGAGACGCTTGCAAGCGCGTCGATGAGAGTGTGCTCCTCGCAATCCACGTTGATAATCTAAGCGGTAAATCTACTGATCTCATCTCACGAGATCCGATTTCTTCTTCATGGATGGGGCACACTGAAGGAGATAGAGATACATGAGCAAACAATGCGGTAATATAACGATGATGCTGCAACGATGGCAACTTTCTCTAGGACTCCATTGTGGATGACCATAAAGAGAGAGAGAGAGAGAGAGACTTGACGTGTAGAGAGAGATGGAGAGAGTTTAATTCCTCTTGGAATTATGTGATTTTATTATAAAAGGCAAGGGTTACCCTTCCTTTTATACTAGTTAGATGTATATGGATCTCAATCCATGCGCCCTCTTAATCCAACGATTTAGATTAAGAGGTTATTAATCAATGTCCGTGATTTGTTGCTACAAATATGCAAAAAAAATTAACTAAAATAAATTAATTATAACCCTTTATCAAGATACAAAATAATTCATTTTAAATTAAATTATAATAAATAGATAATAAAGGAGGCAACCACCACCCTATAGAAAGGGTGGACGTCCCTCCCTTGACTTGGTCAAGGTGGACGACCACAACTATTATTGCATTTATCTACACAAAAATAATTCCAAATTAAATTTGTGAAAATATCAATTATGTCACCGAAAAATATTAACAATATTAATATATCTAGCATTATAAATTAGATTTACAATTAATTGTTATTGTGAATCCAATTCACAATAACATATAATTTTTAGTTCTATTTACAATTTAATCTCTCCATCATGTTATAAATCATTTTTATAATATCCATGACTAGTTTGGATAGTGATATCCACATTAATCATATCCTTGATAATTAGATCATATTTAATCATCTTGAATCTTTATTCCCATGAGCCCAATTACATGAATCACATTCACATAATTCACATATTTGGCAATTACATAATATTTAATTATCTCAGATAACTCTCCTTACAATAGGAATAAAATTCATATTATGCATGATAATTAAGTCACGTTTAATTATCAATTAGATACATAATATCAACAATGAAGTTATCCATGAACTCCTTCAAGGGTAAGCGCTTTCTCCACCGATACTTGGAGACAAGGATTGGGTGATTATATTGTTCCATGTAAGTGACTTGGATATTGAGATCACATCTCAAATCCAAATGTCGGGGGCCTTCCACAGATATTTGATTAAATCGAAGGTGTAGATCTAATTTTCTAAGTGTATCTGAATCATATTCAAATCAATGACAAACATTTGGACTAAGATCAGATCACTTCTCTATGAGAGGGCTCACTAAAATCCAAACTCATTTCATCACTTTCTTGGAATGGAAGTGTCATGGTTATACAATTGTTTATGATCACATCACTCTCAGGTATTCCTAATACATGTACATCCAACATACTAGAAGACCAAGAATAAACCCGAAGTTTTAAATCTCATTTAGACTGTCTCCTTTAATGTTTTATCATTAAGTTTCTTAATTGATCATTGGGAGTTGGGAGCAATCATATACTTTCCAAAAGAATATATCATACATAGGTGTTGATCATATACTTTCCAAAAGCATATATCAAACCTTGCAAATTCAGTCAAGCTTCCAATGTGAGACAACCGTGCACGGAATTTGATCCATCCTGATATGCCATGAGTGGGCTCATATCTTCTGGTTCAACAATGAACCCGCATGATCTCCTTGAGAGATCGTACTACTCACATGCCCTTGCATGCACACTAGCATGCCGGTGTATAAACCTTGGTTTGGTCATCAACCTATTGGTCTACCTAATGTACATACTCATACATATAATAACACATCTGTCTCTAGTTAGAGGACGTGTGCCTTTATCATGATGACATACGAAATAGGGCTTTGGATATCTCAGTCTTATTAAGTCAACTCTTTGACTTAACTTATCTAACACCTAAGAATCTTTATTCCTATGCAGAGGGCATGCATCAAGAGATCGATTATATCAACCTTTAGAGAAAGGATTGCCATCTCCTTATCAGGATGGAGATCATCTCTTAATAATCATTTAACGATGCTTGATGAGTCCTCAATCTAACACTTTAGATATTCATCAAAGCCTCAACCTCTATGATTCAATAATTGAATCAAGAGTTGTATCATCATTACGATGTCCATGACACTTAACGCTAATTATACTAAAGGGACCTATTATTTATCAAATTAGTTATTCTTTATTTCAAATCTAGGAATGATATTCACTTACAATTTTTGGATAATGGCTCATCGTGGGCTCGCATGTCCAACAATCTCCCACTATCTCAAAGATCTATTAATGGACTAATCTTTTAAACCCACATTCATATGACAATCATAGTCTCTTTAGAAAAATAGCTAGGTAAGCTGATCAGTCACTCTGTTCCAATGAGACTATGCCAAGTCCTTTTATGGTACTTGCATATATCCTAGTAATAGTGCTTGCATCAAATGTGAATGTTGCATCTTATACAACCAATACTCAATATTGTTAGTTATAATGTCCTTGACACTATAGGTCAATAATTATTATAACTACTATTTTTATTATCCTTATAAGAATACACTTATTACTGGAGATCTCTATCTCCTAAAGTATTTACACTTAAGACCTTTTAGATATCCATCTATAAAGTCTTAATTCCTTGAAGATAAGACTTAAAGATCACTATCTCTAAAGTCTTGTCATCTATGAAGATTTTATTATTACTGCAATCAAGTGTTTTATTTCCATAGTAGGATTAGTGTTGGTACAGGCTCTTCGAGGATCGAAGGTTAATGATATGAAGTGTCGTTGCTATCGCCAAAAATCCCGTGACAAATAATTTTTTTTAAATTTTTGCTACTTATTAACCTGTATAGCTGATAGGATCAAACTCAGGGATGCTACAATTCATAAGGGTTATTCAAATAATCGACAAAAATCAATTAGAAGAAAAAGCAGGAAATTCAAAGGCAAACTATCCTTAGTTTTTGTGGAATTTTTCTTTTTATTATTTTTTAAATTTTTTATTTCTATTTTTTATTTGCTAGTTTCCTAAATTTTAGTGATTTTAATTTTTCAGATTTGTTTTTCAAAACTAAGGAGCAATATGCATAAGATAAGAACTACACACATCAATTCTTTTTGTAATTTTTAATGATATCAAAAACACTCAGAAAAATCTAGAGAAATATTTTTGTGTTTTAAAGATTTTAAAATATTTTTGAGAAATTTTGTAGAATTTTCAGATGTTTTTTTATTTTTATAAAAATCAAACAGTGACAAAAATTAGAAATAGTGCACAGCCTCGAGTAATTTGCAACTTAAAAATATTTTAAGTGCCCAAAACTCCTGAAAATTATTTTTATGATAAACTATATGCAAATATATACATACAAGATCTGAAATCATGATTTTTAGATTTTTGTAGAATATTTTGTGATTTTTATATGATTTTTGATATTTTTTGGGTTTTATAAATAGTTAATGCACGAAATTTACATAGAAACTAAACGACAATGAACTACCATTACTCTATTTTTTGTAATTTTTGGAGCAATATTCAAATTTTTATGAATTTAGAATTTCGAGATGAGAAAAAAGACGATGTTGTTAATTTTCAAATAATATTAATTGATGACAAAATGCAATGAAAAATTTATGCTAAAAAGTTAAGCACATCAGAAGCATAACATGATTTTTGGTATATTTATTGACTAAAGAATAATTTATTTCAATTAGAAAAGCTAGCAAAAAATAGTAGGGAAACATAGGGACTAAAATGTTAATAGTTCTTGTTAAAATAAATAAAAGAAATAAAATACGATGGGAAAATGTGCAAGTTACCTAAGTGGCACGTGCAATAAACGTGACAATCTGGAGCGTGGATCTTCTTTGTAATCTACAAAATGTCCAAGGATCGTGCTTGCAATTTTCCAATTCTTAATCCAAGGCCCTGTTGTGGTTGCCTTCTTCGTTTCTTCATCAAGGGGGCAAAGTGTGCCGCCCTTTCTCAAGAGGAGGAGGGTTCGAGTCAACGGCGACGCGAAAAATATACTGTAAGATGGAGGACGGCGGAGGCAGGGCGCGCGATCGCACGGTCGCTTGACCCAGCAGAGGGTGTGGTCGGACAGAGAGGGCTTTGCTGTAGCGCAGACGGTGGAGCAGTTGGCACGATGGCAGCAGAGGATGCTTTGCGTCGGCGGAGGGTGAAGTTGCGGCCCTGACCCGTGCGGTCTTGAAGGAGGGCCGGGGCAGATGGAGATCACACTAAAGTAGTCGGGTCAAGTGGAGGTGTCGGCAGCATAGCCCGACAACAGTGGAGGTGGGGCGCGCGATCGCGCGGAACGCGAAGGTCTGGACAGCGTTGGCCGCCTCCAAGCGACAACGGGCGGTGTCTCGGCGGTAACCGCATGCGGAGCGGTGTCTCGGTGGCGCGACTGAGGTGAGGGGGGCAACACACATCCCCGGTGGCTCACCGTTGCAGTGGTCCAAGAGCGGCAGCGCCGCCTTGGCGCTAAAGGGGCGATGGCGGGCGGAAGCTCCTCTCCAGGAGAGGACGAGGGCGGCGGTAGTGAGGGCTCTACCCTAAGCGGAGGAGATGGTGTGCTTGGGCGGTGGTGGGGTACCGGTGGTGATCCAGGTGGTGCGGTCGGCGGTGAAGGCCGTCCAAGCGAAGGGCAGCATGCCGGTGGGGCGGCAGATGAAAGTTTATTATTATTTTTAATTTTTTTTATTTGTAAATGTAAAGATAGAAAATATTTTTTTATTTTTTTATGTTGTGAAAATAGAACGATAAATTTTTTATATTTTTTAATTTTTTTTATTATTTTTATTTATAGACAACTTTGGACACGACCTCGATGGCTCGGTCCCAAATCAAAACGGTTGCATGAGCGGGGATCCGGCGAAAAAATGAAAGAATCGAATCCGAGTTTCCGACCATCGTGCATGACCGGAGTTGATAAATCGTGGGAGATAGAAAAGAATGCGCAGAGATCAAGAAAATGAGATGATAAATTGAGTCGATGGCGGATCAAATAGTGATGGATTTTTAAGATCTAAATAAAAAGACATCGATAAAAAAGTGACAAATTAAAATAAGGTTAATCTTGATGAGAAAATAAGAAGAGAGAAATGTGGATCTCACCTTAGGAGCGGAAAAGACCTTGATCACTTCGATGAAGGCCGACGCGCTGTCACCGGACAGCTCGGAGGCTATGCACCCTTCTACGACAAGAAGACTCTCGGAGATCAGGCTCTTCTCACTGAAGTTTGATTAAATTGGAATGATGGATAAGGAGGCATATAAATAGAAAAGATAGAGAATGAAATTTTAATTTTTGAAGTTTTGGTTGAAAAGATAAGAGAGATGAAAATTGAAATAAGATAAAGATAAAGAGAGATAAAAATATTTACAAAAATTAACTATTTTTTGTATTTTTGTTACTTTATTTATTGGAAAATTAAAAGTTAATTTTTTTTATTTTTATGTGGAAGTTAGTTAAGAAAATTAAATATATACATATACTATATACATATGGTACATTATATACATAGTTTAATAAGGAAATTAGTTTTTTTGTTTTAAAATTTTTAAAATTTTTATTTTTATTTAAAATAAATAGTAAAAATATTTACAAAATACAATATGTACCAAATACATGGGAAAATGGCACAAACCACCCTTAGAAAACCAACTTTTCACCTGTAACTCCAAAAATTATGAAATCATAACCATTTTAAAGATAATTTAATTTAGAATACAATGGAAGTTTGGTTCAATTTGAGTTCATATGGAGCCAGAATTGATCGTTCAATTAGTGATTAGTGACTTTTTCCAAGTATGGTTGTTTTTATTCTGTACGTGATTTAATTGTGCAATCATTTTTCTTATTTAGAACACATTTTATTTACAATTTTGGTTTTGAAAGTTATTTGATTTGACGTTAATTCAGGTACAAATAAAATAGTGTAGTATACGAATATACACAACCCACAAATTTGTTTTTTGGATTATCTGATTGAGGACCCTATCTCCTCCTACTTTATTCCTGGTCGATCAGGTCAAGTCTTGACCTTCTCTCGGGGTTCGGGTCAGCCTGTATCTATTACATATATATTGTCTTCTTTTCTTTATGTATTTTTCCATTCATTCTTTCTTTATTTTTTAGGTTAAAATAATATACAAATATACAATATTTACACACAGATGCAAGCTAGTAAGAATATGAAGTTAGTATTATGTACATGTGTTTTATAAGGGATTTTAAGCTAAAATAAATGAATAAAGATGGTGAATCGCAAATTCATCAATTTCTGGCTTTTGTACACATCTAGCATACACTTGGTTTCTCATAATTGATGCACAAGGGCAAGCAGTTTTAGCATTCACTTCCTCAATTCCTTGCGTGTTATCCCTTTAGATAGGTCAGTACGATATCTTAAGGGAAATAAGTCTTTCTTGTAATTTTACAGAAAATGGAACATGTCCAAGGTATACAACTAATGTGATGGTCCCAATACACTCTTCTATTTGCTTCAGAACAACTTCAGAACTAAGAGGTATCCTTGAGATCATATCTCAAGGTAAGGAATAGATAAACTATTAAACACTTATTATCATCGTTATATCATTCCAAATGATTAGGATATTATCTACATTTAGCACGATGAACATAGTGGAACTCCCACTAAGCTTCACACGATTCATCAAGAATCTATATGAATTCATAATAGTTATAATTTCATCAAATATGATGTTCCAATTACAAGAAGCTCATTTGAGTCCACAGAAGGAGTTCTTCAACTTGTAGAACTTTCTTTTCTCAACCATGAAGCCCTGAGGCTACTTCATGTGGATATCCTCATAGAGGTATTCATAGAGAGATGCAATCTTGACTTCCATCCTGAAGATATCATAGTCAATTAGCGTAGCTATAGTTATCAATAATCTGATGAGTTTAAGCATGGTCACTAGAAAGCAAGTCTCACTGTAAGTGATGTCTTCTTTATATGTGTATCAAGCAAGTCTCATTGTAAGTGATGTCTTCTTTATATGTGTATCTTGAGGATGCAAGTCGTGCTTTGAAAGTCTCTTCCTTCTCACAAGGTTCCCTCTTTCTCTTATAGATCCATTTAGACCTTAACAGGTCTTAACCATATAGGTGGATCCTCGAGGGTCCATATACATCACTTTTATATGAAGTCTACTTTAGACTTTATTGCTAATGTCCATCTTTCCATGTCACGATCTTCAAAAACTTCACCACATGAAGTAAGATCATAGCCAGGATTAACTAACGCACAAAATCCGTCCTCAAACTAATTTTAAAGAGGTATGATTGTTTCATCTTTAATTGTCCTTCTAGTTTTTGATTCATGGAGCTTCATTATCTTCTCAAGATTAAATGAGTTCCTTCACTTCAATATCATCTTGATTCTCAAGAGAGTCATCCTCTAAGAATCACATTCTCATATATGAAATATTTTAAGAATCTCAAGGTCATAAAGTAGGTATCCAATACCATCCTATACTTTTCTTGATGAACCAACACTCTGGTGCTAGATTCCAGGTTACTTGCATCCATGGTAATGTTATGGACCAAGCAACCCTAAATTCTCAAGTGTCCAACACATGGCTAGGCTCAAACCATGGCTTAAGGATATATATTGTAGTCTCTACTACATATATACATGGAAAATAAGAGGTAATTATGCTAAGATTCATCATTGATCAAATCATGTCACATATGATCAATTGTATCTCCCTACAACTCTATGGAGTTTAGGTCTATCAGGAGGAGTGAGATAGGAATGATATTCCTCTCTCCATAAAATATTCTTTGAATTCATCTAAAAGGTACTTGTGTTGGACATGCGATCCCAAAACGAGCCATTATCCAATAAATGTTATTGCGAATATATTTCCCTGATTTGAAATGAAGAATGATTAATTTGCATAATAGGTCCCTTAGTACAATTAAGGTTATGTACCATGGCCATTTTAATGATGATACAACTGTTGATTCAATTATTGAATCATAGAGGCCGGTGCTTGAATGAATATCTAAAGAATTAAATTGAGGACTCATCAATCACCATCAAATGATTATTAAGAGATCATCTCCAACCCAAGAAGGAGATGGCAATCCTTTCTCTGAAGGTTGATATCCGATCAACCTCTCGATGCAGGTCCTCTACATAGGAATAGAGATTCAGAGGTGTCAAATTAGTTAGGTCAAATAATTGACTTAACTATATCGAGATAACCAAAGACCTATGTCATATGATATCATGATATAGGCACACATGCTCTTAGAGAAGACAGATGTGTTACTATATATCTGAGTATGTACATTTGACAGACCAATAGGTTGATGGCCTAGACAAGATATATACATCGGCTCGCTAGTGTGCATGCAAGGGCATATGAGTAATACGATCTCTCAAAAGGATCGTACAGGTCCATTGCTGAACCAGAAGACATGACCTCACTCATGAGATATTGGGAAGAATAAAATTCCGTGCACGGTCGTATTGATTTGGAATATTGACTGAATTTGTAGGTATGCTATATGCTTTTTGAAAAGTATATGATCAATACCTAGGTATGATATATACTTTTGGAAAGTATATGATCAATACCAACTCCCAATAGACAAATGAGAAACTTAATGATAAAACCCCGAAGAAGACAATCTAAATAGATCTAATACTTCAGGTTTATTCTTGGTCTTTCAATTAATGCTTAGTGACTTTTTCCAAGTATGGTTGATTTTGTTTTGTACATGATTTAGTTGTGCAATTATTTTTATTATTTAGAACACATTTTTATTTACAACTTTGGTTTTGAAAGTTATTTGATTTGAGGTCAAGTCAGGTACAAATAAAATGGTGTAGTATATAAATATGCACAACACACAAATTGTTTTTTGGATTTTCTGATTGAGGACCATATCTCTCCCTACTTCATTCCTGGTCGATCAGGTCAAGTCTTGTCCTTCTCTCGAGGTTCGGGTCAGCCTGTATCTATTACATATATACAGTCTTCTTTTCTTTTCTTTATTTTTCCTTTCTTTCTTTATTTATTTTAGGTTAAAATAATATACAAATATACAATATTTATACACAGATACAAGTTAGTAAGAATATGAAGTTAGCATTATGTACATGTATTTTATAAGGGATTTTAAGATAAAATAAATGAATAATTATGACTAGTCGCATATTCATCATCCCCCTATGCTTTACCTTTGCTATTCCGTTAACAAACACTTATTTGAAAGAATAAGTGAATAGAAAAAAGGAAGTAAAAATAAAGAAGTTCAGATAATATTCAGTATTAAAATTTTCTTCATAAAATTGTAGTTTGGAGCTCTGTCAGGCCTTTGTATTATTAGTGTGTCAGAACCATAATGGAAGATGGATTTAAAGCCTAACAGCCTCTAAGTTCCATAAGACTCCTATTCAGGTCACCTCAACAGTCAAGGTCAGAACAAGTCTACATACACAAATCCTTATGACTATGAATCTTTACTTGTACGGTATAAGTGAGATATAGTTCCCTATTTCAAAAGCAGCAAAGAAACAGACTCCCTCAATAAGGTAACTCTAGTTTCCCGTTCTTGCAACCCTTTCCTCGAGGAATGGGGATATTCCCTTCTAAGTTCAAGTACAACCAACTCAAGAAGAGGGGATGAAGAAAAGAATGGACAGTAACCAGTGTAGCCACCTATCCTTGGATGCATGACCAATGTAGCCAAGTCATCTGCTGCAAGCTCAAAAAAATTATCTTTGAAGTTCTTATTGTATATATATTTTTTATCATTGTATATACACTCCGACAGGCATTTTACTTTTCAATCAGGCTTGTCCACTTTTGGAGATTTTGCATTTTTCCATACTCTTTTTTTTAAAGTATATACAAGGTGAAACATGTACATAAGGAGTTTTTCCTCTTGAGCTAGTAGACTATCCCTCTTTTGAAGCATTATTACAACCCCACAGCTCTTGTCTTTATACCTCAACATCGCTAGACCAGGCTGAGATGCACTTCCTTCCCTAGAGGAAGATGAGAGTTTCCGCCTAGATGTACTAACCTCGTATGTTACCCCAAGCCAAAAGATTCTACCTCCTCACTACCTCGTCCATGAAGAGCTATGTGTAGTGTGATTTGTCAAAGATAAGCCACAGACTTAAAGAATCATGCGTGTGTTGTTAAATATTCTACCTAGACTACTCAAGATGACATGTGAACATAGTCTTATGGACTCAAAGAATTGTTACTAGGACCTGAAAAAGTCTTAAATCCATTTCTTATAAGGTTCCTCTAAAATTAAGTGGATTAAGGTCCAACTAAGCTCCATTCTTCAATTTTATTCCAGACTTAGTCTAAGTGTCAATACTATCCTGAAACATGCACATGAAAATGCAAGAAAATATGTACAATGCAGAGGAATTTTTTTGAGAAATGATGCACATGTGAAAAGAACACATTCTTTTGAAACAATTTTCTAATTTTGAATTTTTTTATGTATTTTGGAGAAAAAATGCAGATGTAAAAGAAAAAGTTTTTTTTGCAAGTTTTTATAGATTTTTGGTTTGTATTTTTTAGGTTTTTTTTGTATGGACAAGGGTTAGTAGAATATATACAAGAGGTTTTTTTATTTTGTTTTGTTTTTTGTTTTTGTTTTTGTTTGTTTTTGTTTTGTTTGTTTTTATCTTTGTTTGTTTTTTTTTGTTTTTTACACAGGTGGATTTTACAAAAATATATACATATCCCCCAGAATAATTATCTTAAAAGTACGAGTTATGTCTAAAGTATATATACAATATATGACACTCCCTATACTTAACTCGAATTATGTCCTGATAGTGATCAGAGAGCGACAAAGGAAGACATAACTCGTGCTAAGTATAGAAAAGTGAAAAGACTCCTATGCTACAACGACTTAACGAAAAGATAAAAAGAAGAGAAGTTGGTGATCTCCCCTATACTTAGGATCAAGTAATCCTAAGTATAGTAGAGTGTACAAAAGGGAAAATCGATGAAGAGAATGTACATACTCAAAGTAAAATACAAAAAAAATGATATGTACAACATCACCCCCCCATACTTAGGGTAGAGTATCCCTAAGTATGGGCAACAATAAGAGTGATGAGCAGGACGAATATGAACAATACAAATCCTTCACCCCCCTATACTTAGGATAAAGCACATCCTGAGTATGGCATATATACACACTAAAAAGGGGTGACCGATAAAATGCGAGAAGAAAGAGTGAAAGAATGATATACAAGAGGTAATGAGCTCATGTATTAGACACAGATTATGGAATCAAAAGATCATCGTTTGATATCAAAGATATAGAATCCACAATGGACAAGAATGTATCATGATCTACATATGGCTTCAGCAACTGTCTATTCACAACAAATGGATGTGCGTTAGATGACAACCCAAATATGAAAATACTTCCATTGTCATGCACATCTCACATTGAACGGTCCTAACCATTTTATTTTCATTTTTCCTAGAAACAACTTCAACTTAGCATGAAATTACCAAACTTTCTAATCAGGAGAGAAAGTCTTCCTTCGAATGTGTTTATCATGCCAACACTTGACTTTCTCCTTATACATGAGTGAGTTATCATATGCAAAGTCTTGGAATTCTAGTAGTTTATTCAGATCTAACTTCATGTTCTTTCTTGCCTTCTCATAATCAAGATTACATACACGGAGTGCCCATAAAGATTTGTGAATTAATTCCATTGGCAGGTGCAAGGCTTTCCATACACCGATCTGTAGGGAGACATACCCAATGGAGACTTGTACGTCGTCCGATAATCCCATAGAACCGAATCAAGCATCTTGGACCAGTTCTTCCTATCTGGACGTTCAAGTTTTTGCAATATTATCTTTATCTCCCTATTTGAAATTTCTGCCAAGCCATTAGTCTAAGGGTGGTAAGGAGACACAACTCTATGCTCAATGGCGTACTCCTTCACAAGCTTCTTTACTTCTCTATTAATGAAATGGCTTCCCTCATCTGAGATCAATATTTTGGGAATCCCTAACCGTGCAATAACGTGGTCCTTGAGAAAGGAACATACTGTACGACTATTTACGGCTCGGGTGGGTATAGCCTCCACCAATCGACTAACATAATCCACGTCGAGCAGGATGTACTGAAATCCTTGACTGACAGGAACTGGGCCCATGAAGTCTATCCCCTAAGCATCAAAAACATCAAAAATCAGTATGTATCTTAGGGGCATGGTATCTTTGGAACCAACGGTTCCTCCTATTTTCTGACAGTCGGTACAACCTCGAACATACTCTGTAGCATCCTTAAACAATGTGGGCCACCATAGGCCACTCTGTAAAAGCTTTGATGCCGTGCGTTTCCATGAATGATGCCCACCAGATTCTAATTTGTGATAATGCTCAAGTACACTGGTGTGTTCCTCTAGAGGAATGCACCTTCTCTAGATACAATCCACAACTTCACGAAATGGGTACGGATCCTCCCACTAATAATAATGAATCTCTGACATAAATATGTCTACTTTGTACTTCGGCCAATTTTGTGGAACTTTCTTGGAGACAAGATAATGCACAATATCATCATACCATGGGAGTGAGTCCACGGATAAATTGACTCATCTGGAAAAGTTTCAGAAATAGGGATGATGTTTTGCTCAGAGGTCTCTGCATCAGTGATACAGGGGAGGTGATCTGCCACAATATTTTTCACTCCAGGTTTATCTCGAATATATAAATCAAATTCTTGGAGAAGAATGATCCATCTGATAAGGCATGGTTTGGCATCCTTCTTTTCCTGCAAGTATCGTATGGCAGTGTGATCCGCGTATACAATAACATGGGAACCAATGAGGTAAGATCTGAACTTCTCTAGCCCAAACACAACTTCTAACATCTCTTTCTCTGTAACGGTATAATTTCGTTGGGCTTCATCCAGAGTCTTGCTAGCATAGTGTATCGTAAATGGTATCCCATCCCTTCTCTGTCCTAAAACAACTCGAACTATGAAATATGAGGTGTCCATCATGATCTCTAAAGGAAGAGACCAATCAGGTGGTTGTAAGACAGGAGCACTAGTAACTATCTCTTTCATTTGATTGAATGCAAGGAGAACTTTCTCATCGACAACAAAATCAGTCTCCTTACATAGAAGCTCAGTCAAAGTTCTGGAGATTTTGCTGAAGTCCTTTATGAATCGCCTATAGAATCCTACATGTCCCAAAAATGACCTCAACTTCTTCAAATTCTGTGGTGGATCTAACTTGGAAATCAAATCAATCTTAGCCGGGTCAACCTCCATACCATGTTTTGGAGATGACATGGCCCAATACAATCCCATTAGTCACCATAAATTGACTATTCTCCTACGAGAGCACTAGGTTTACCTCACAACAACGTTGAAGAACTCGATCTAAAAGAGCAAGACATGTGTCAAAGGAATCCCCTTAGATTGAGAAATCGTCCATGAAAACCTCAAGGAAACTACCCACCATGTTGGCAAAATGGCCAACATACACCTTTAAAATGTAGCGGGAGTATTACACAATCACAAAGGGCATCCGTCTAAAAGCGTAGGTGCTAAACAGACAAGTAAAAATAGTTTTCTCCCGATCCTCAGGAGCGATAACAACTTGATTATATCCTAAGTACCCATCCAAGAAGCAAAAGAACTCTTTCCCTGCCAACCTCTCAATAATATGATCAATAAAGGGTAGTGGAAAGTGATCCTTCTTGGTAGATGAGTTCAGATGTCGGTAATCTACACAGACATACCATGAAGTAGGTACTCGGGTCGGAATCTCCTCACCACGAGCATTCTTTACGATAGTAATCCCATATTTCTTCAGGACCACATGTAAAGGGATAACCCTAGTGGAATTTGAAATGGGATATATAAAGCCAACATCACACCATTTTCTGATCTCCTTCATGAAAATTCCTTTAGATTTGGGTTTAGACGGCGCTGACATTCACGGGAGGGTTTATAGTCACATTCTAGGCAGATATGATGCGAGCACTAAGCTGGATTGATCCCACAGAGATCCAAGATATTCCAACCTATGGCCTTGCGATTTTTTTAAGAACCTCTAGCACGCGAGATTCTGGTTCATAGTTCAACTACGAGCTGAGGATGATTGTAAACATTTGGGGGGTCCCACGAGGAAGGCATATTTCAATGTTGATGGTAAAACCTTGAGTGGGTATGAATCAGCTCTATAATAACCTCTGCTACTGCACTAGTAGATGGCCTATGATCTGTACTATGTGGACTGTCCACCTTGGCTACTAATTGCTTAGCAAGTAAAATCTCTGATAGATCTGTAATGAATGATTTCAGCTTAGAAAGGAGGGATTCAACAGGTTGTTCATTATTCTGATCAATTAATGGTTCAGATATCTCGCCAATGATCTCTGAGAGATGTATCTCATCTGTGCATAAATTAGGAATTTCAATGCATGGCTCTGATATTTGTACTTTAGAATTCTCAGAATGAGCCTATCATTAGTAATCTCAGAAAAGTCTATCAAAGGATTATCAAAAGGTGCCTTTAAAAACTCATATTGATCCTCAGAAATCAGCTCTAACTGCTCATCGACAACTAACTCAATTGGACCACCAATGGAACTCATGTCAACTGTGCTTTCCATAGAGTCATTTTGGGAAAGGAACTCCTGGGTATATATAAAATCAGTAAAGATCTGTCTCTTTGAATTCAGCAAGAAAATCACAATCCTTTGGCTCTGATATAGCTTTCTCTGTCTCATCTGCTACAGGTGATGGTATAGGATCATAGATCATCTCAATTTTCACATTGTCACTGTGAGAGTGAAAGATGATCTCTCTTGTAATATAATCAACTGCTACTTTGGCCGTTCAGAGTAACAGTCGACCCAGTATGATTGGGGTATGGAGTAACGGTGCACGTGTGTCCATATCCATGACAACAAAGTCCACAGGGAATTCCATTCCCTGCACCATTACAATAACGTCCTCTAATATGACTCTTGGTCTCTTAATCGATCTATCAACAAACTAGAGGATCATCCTGGTTGATTTAAGAGGCCCTAACCAAAATTCAGTTAGTAAAGATGAGGCATGAGATTGATGGAGGTACCACTACCGAGAAGAGTACGATCGAATTCTTGATCAAAGATATGGCAACGGATGTGAGTTGCTCCCTTGTCTTTCTTTTTAGGCGGGCAGTTACTGATGGCATGGACCATGGCCATGGTCAAGATGTTCTTCTCTGTTTCCTTTTGTCTGTTCTTCCTTGGTTGACGTTTTTGTGTACATGCCTCTTTCATTCCCTTTTATTCTGTAGGCGTGCATTCCATGGCCTTAAGGAGTGACATCTTTAGGAAGATGTTTTGTAAGATCTCAACTACTCCAGGATCAGATAAGATTGTTTTTACTTTTTGATTTTTTTATTTGAGAGCAGAAGGAAATGGCGCTGAATCAGAAGAAACATGCAAACGTTCATTTCCTTTATTCAAAATAGAATCCTCATGTAAAAAAGGACAATTAGAATCAGTCTCTATAGTGTTGTCCAAATAAGGTGGAGGAAAAATAGAATCTAAAACAGAACGGGATGCTGCTGCTGGCAAAGAGAAAGAATCTGCTACTAATATTCTTCCTTGCTGATGGTGATCTACATCTGCGTGGAAAAGGTGGTGGTGAAGGCAGTGAAACTTCAGACTTGGTTGCTGCTATACTAGTCCTCTCGAATGTCGGTGAAGGAGATGATGTAGAAGATGATGCTCTCTCAGTGGCTCGATCTCCCAACCCCAACTGTTGTGTAGACGGCTGTAAACTCCTACCACTCTTGAGATGAATGATGTCAGATAAACCTATAAAATCAAGGGACATACCTATCTCAGGGGTGGGTGGGCTTTTGGTTACCTACTCCTTGCGTCTGAAATTGTTGGGGTTAGCTTCGACCTATGCTGGAATCAGTGTCTTGGCGGTGGTCAGGTCATCGATCCATTGAGTCAGTTCATTCATGTTCTTCATAAGCAATGCAAGTTGGTCCAGTGTTGGATTGACTGAAGGGGCGTAAGGTTGCTCATTAACTTCATGTTGCTGAGACTGGTAGTATGGAGGCTCTTGGTAACCATACAGATTTTGATAATGAGGAGGATGGGGGGAAAGGATATTGTCCACATTATGCAGTCTGTTGCTGGTTAGGCTGAGGAAAGAACATAGACTGTTGCTGTGGTTGGCCTTGTCTCCAATTTCGGAACTATGGTGGAGATCGAAAGTGAGGTTGGAACTGTTGGTGCTAGTATTGTTGTTGTCTGCCTCCCTGAAGCTGGTGAGTAGGTCTCTGACCCAGTTGTGAACCCAGCTGGCCTTGCCCCGATGGACGGGGTTGGTTTCACTCATGTTCGAACTAGATACTATTCACCTCTTGAATGACAGGTGGAGGTGGAGACTGTTACTCAGGAATGTAGGCTACTTCCTGCTGGTACAGAACTATCTGATGTACATGCTGCTGAGCTTGATCAGGTGTCTATATGTAGTAGACATGCTGAATTGTGGATGGTCCTTTGCTACTCTGCTGGGTGGAAGAAGTCTACTCCCTAGTAGAAGTGTCGGCTGCTGCACTCGTAATGTGGACTGCACTAATCGTACTCACAAAAAGCTGTAGGTGCTTTGTTATTGTTGGACATGCGTGCCCACGGAGAGCCATTATGCAATAAATGTCATCGCGTATTTCATTCCCTGATATGAAATGAAGAATAAATAATTTGCATAATAGGTCCCTTAGTATAATTAGGGTTATGTACCATTGCTATCTTAATGATCATACAACTGTTGATTCAATAATTAAATCATAGAGGCTGGTGCTTGGATGAATATCTAAAGAGTAAGATTGAGGACTCATCAAGCACCGTCAAATGATTGTTAAGAAATGATCTCCAGTCTGAGTAGGAGATGTCAGTCCTTTCTCGTTTAGGCTGATATCTAACCGACCTCTTGATGCAGGTCCTCAGCATAGGAATAGAGATTCAGAGGTGTTAGATAAGTTAGGTAAAAGAGTTGACTTAACGATATCGAGATAACCAAAGTCCTATATCGTATGCTGTCACGATACAGGCACGCATCCTCTGACCGGAGACTGATGTGTTACTATATGTCTGAGTATGTACATTTGGCAGACCAATAGGTTGATGATCTAATCAAGGTCTATACACCGGCGCACTGATTTGCATGTAAGGGCATATGAGTAATACGATCTCTCAAAGGAATCATACAGGTTCAATTACTGAACCGGAAGACATGAGCTCACTCATGAGATATTGGGAAGAATCAAATTCCGTACACGGTCGTCTCGCTTTGAAAGCTTGACTGAATTTGTAGGTTTGATATATACTTTTGGAAAGTATATGATCAAAACCTAGGTATGACATATGTTTTTGGAAATTGTATGATCGATACCAACTCCCAATGATCGAATGAGAAACTTATTAATAAAACCGTGAAGTAGACAGTGTAAAGTTGATCTAATAATTCAGATTTATTCTGAGTCTTCCAGTGTGCAGGATGTACATGTATTGGGAATACCTAAGGGTGATGTGATCATAAACGATTGTATAACTATGACGCTTCCATTCCTAGGGAGTGATGAAACGGGTCTGGATTTTAGTGACTCCTCTCAGTAGAGAAGTGATCTAATCTTGGTCCAAATGTTGGACATTGATCTGAATGTGATTCAGATGCAATGAGAAGATTAGATTTGCGGTCTTGATTTAATCAAGCAACTATGGGAGGCCCGCGATATGGATTTGAGATATGATCTCAATATCCAGGTTATGTGGAACAATACAATTGCCCTATCCTTATCTCCAAGTATCCGCGGAGAAAGCGCATTATCCTTGAAAGAGTTCAGGATAATTTCAGTGTTGATATGTCTATCCAAGCATTGAGAAAATTGAAAATTAAATGTGATTTAATTATAATGAGTAATATGAATTTGATTCATGTTATAAGGAGAGTTATCTAAGATAATTAAATGTGATTTATTTTTCAAAGATGTGAATAATATGAATGCGATTCATATTATTTGGGCACACGAGAATAGAGATCCAAGATGATTAAATGTGATCTAATGATCATGGATATGAATAATGTGGATAGCAATATCCATATTAGTCATTTATATTTATAAATGTGATTTATAATATATAAGAGAGAGCTATTTGTAATTTACATTAGTTAATTAATGTTGATGTGAATTGGATTCATATTGGACAATTAATTGAAAATGTAATTCACATTTTATTTTAGCTTGTGAATATGATTCACAATTTTCCAATGGTAAGATTGTAATATTCACAAAATAATTATAAATTATTTTTGTAGAATTTACAACAAGTGTTATTGTAAATCTTGGAGATTTCCATGGAATAATGTAATCTCATGAGATCTCATGAGATTGCCACGAAATCCAATATTATGGAAGGAGGCAATCTTCATTCCATAATCTCCATGCTTGATTGATTTAATTTGGGATTGATTTATATTGATTTTTTAATATAGATTTAATCTAAATTAAATTAATTATTGTTGGTTTTTACCAACACAAATCTTAGCCATTAAAAGAAACACAAATCAATGAGAGCCATTGGATTTGTGTTGCCTATGGATTGAGATCTATGAATCCCAAAATATTATAAAAGGTGAGGCACCCCATTGCTCTTCTACACACAAGAGAACATAAGTCTCTCTTTCTCATTCTCTCTCTACACGCCCACTCTCTCTCTCATGTGGTCGTCCACCATGGATGCCCTAGAGAGGTTCTCCATCGCCGCAGCGTCGTCGTTATGTTGCCCGATCGTTTGCTCGTGGATCTCCGTCTACTTCGGCGTGCTTTTCTCATGAAGAAGACGTTGTATCTAGTTTGTCAAGATCAGGAGATTCTCCGCTTGGATCATCAACATAGATTGCGAGAAGCACATGTTTCATCAACACGCTCGCAAGCGTCTCCTCCATCAGATCGGACTTGAGACAGGAGGTATCTTCATTTAGAGACTCATCGCAATCACGCTTCAGGAGGTAATCCTATTACTTGTTTGTGGTTTAGAAGAAACGATCCAAGAAGTGTTCTTGGATCATGTGGTTTCGTCATACGAAAAATTTTAATTTCCGCTGCATCGAACAACTAGTATGACTAGTCGCTCCCGATCGCATACGATGCGATCCTTACGCTTTCGTGATGCGCTTAAGGATATAACCATATCCTTCAAGTGGTATCAGAGCCTTAGGTCCGAAGGATTTGGATGCGATCCATGAACTGAGGACGACTTGGGTTCATTGGAGTTTGCGAAAGTTTTTTTGCATTTCATTTTCGCATCTCTGTTTTGAGACTATTTTTGGCACTGTTTAAATTGTTTAAACACAAAAATAAGATTGTATTTTGTTCCTCATTAAATAAGAAAATTGTAGGATCTGAGTTTACGTAATTTGGTTTCCGTATGCTCGAGATATGACCATTTTAGTGAACATGTATCCACTGTTTCGGGAATTGCGGATCATGACGTAATTAAGATGTTAATTGCAGATTTGAAACACCTTGAAATGCGTGCAAATCACTTAAGTTCTGTTGTAAATCAAATTTGCAAACTTTATAAACTTATTTTGCTTAATTTGGATTTAAATTGATTGAGATATGGTATTTTTAGTAAGTGAGGGTCACTGCTGGAAATACTTTCCTTTCAAGAACCTAGCGATTGTCATTTAATTAATTAGTAAAATTAAATTGTTTAATTTCTTGCAATAATTGTGCATAAATATTTTCGAAATATTTGATGATAATTATTTCCTTAAATGACATAACCTTAACCAATAATTGATTAGATGTGACATATATCACAAAATTGGTTACTTGATATACATGATCTACATTCCAACAAACATATTGCTTGAATAGAATTTGGGATTTGTTTAGCAAATCTCATTATAATGTTAATCAAAATTATTCTGATTATTATTATATGGTATAATTTCGGTTGAAGAACCGATGATCATCTCAAGTACAAAGTGATCTATTTTGCATCATCCTTTCCCGAGGTGGATATGGTGTCTAGTCGGGGGCGTTGGGGTAAAAAGTTGAACCGTGTGCGATCTGTCCCACTCCTGTTGGTACTGGCCATGACAACGGGTAGGGTTAGTATAATGCTTAAGAAACATTGATGTATTTCTAATTATTAAAATTCGAAATAATACGTATTTGAGATAATACCATAATTCAAGTAACAATTAAGAATGTTTGTTGGACATTTATTGGATCATTAATTTAATATGATTAGATTAAATAGAATCCAATTAAAATTAAAACACTCTATTATGAATAGAGATGTTATTTCCCTTGGAAGAATTAATCATAATGAATATGATTCATAATGATTAATTATAATTTGAATATGATATGGAGGATCACCTAAGTGACATCAATGGTCTTCCATCAAGGCAAAGGGTTCCGTCGTCAGAGATTGTATGTCGGAGACGCCTTTCCGAAGTGACAACTCCTGCATACAAGCCATTTGGATCAGGCTCTTTGCTTCTTGAAAGAGTAAGGATGTATGCGTAGTGACCCCAATATCGGATCCTCATATTATTGGGGCGATATTGGATTGCACATAGCGAGTTGTATTCCTGTTGACAGTTGGTTCAATTAATGACAGGTCAACATCGCCTTAGGGGTGGGGGGCTGAATGTTAAAGACCGAATTGGGAGATGCAAGTTGGACTTGCAAGGCGGAATGTGTTCCTGCTTCTTTTTATCGGAATCACATGTTCTCATATTATTGGGATGTGACAAAGATAAGGAAGGAGATCCCAGATCTTGCTGAGATATAATGGTAAGTATATCTCTTACATTGAAAGTGATTAAGGGAATGAACTTTCAGTGTTGACAAGGCAAGACAACTTTGATATAAAAATTCCTAAATCAAAGTAAAATATGTATATATAGGGTAAAATGTGTATGCCCCTTAGGGGGAGCTAACTTAGCTCCCCCCGCCCCTTTTTCACAATTTTTTATTTTTTTTGAAATCTAAAACCGTGTAAATTCATTATTAAATCCCTATATTATTTTATTCAAATTTCATGTGAAACAGAGACTCCTACGACCTCCATCCAAACAGGGTCGATTTAAAAAATCTTGTTACCGTTAAAAAATGATTGTCTGGATGGAGGCCGTAGGAGTCTTTGTTTCACACGAAATTTTAATGACACAATATAGGGATATAGTGATGAATATTCATGGAAGAAATTTTCAAAAAAATTAAAAACATGGAGAAAATGGGGCGGGGTAGCTAAGTTAGCTACCCCCTGGGGGCAGCCCCATTTTACCCATATATATAAATATATACATTTATGCAAATTTCATATTTCAGATAATCCTTCGTTAAACCCACTCAATACTATACTCAATAATAACCGGTATGATATCATGGAATGGACTCATGATCCAGATATTGTACTTGCAGTTGGACACATAATGTATGTGGTTGCAATGTGCAAGTTTCCTCATAATAATGAGGAATGGCAATTAAAAAGATAATAGGACTACAACCCTAGGGTTTGTATGTCTCTATAGTCTTGATCTCTTATCAGATGTACTTTGGAAGTGACATGTCGATGACGATCGCAATTGCCAATTAATCCTTATAAAAATCTTTGAAGATATTCTAGCATACATATATGCTCTTGACATTTATCATGAATGAGATGGTTCACTGCATCATGCAGAATGGTGGCTCTGTAAGAGATGATGTGTTCACAATGTTTAAATACGTACCTGAACCAATGTTTTTTTAAGAGTCTAGATGGACGTAGACATGATGAGTGTCATCATTTTACTGTCTATGATCTAGTCATTCATGAAGCTTCAAAATATTCATATTGTATGAATTGAATGAAGCATGTATAAATGTTGAAATAGTCTTACATTGAATTCTTTTGAATTTAACATAAGAGATCCTTAGTCTTAAGCAATGGTTGTATATAGATATAGGGAGCGCAATGGAAGCATGGATTAGACCCAAGATGAGAAGGATAGTCAAAGAGTTGACAGTACTTCTGTGACTTCCATATGACATCCAAAGAGTTGGATAAATGCCAATACTGTAATAAGTTGATGTGTTGGTAGTATGACTATCCAGTCTGTCTAGAATCCTTAGAGAAGGACTCGGATAGTGCATCAAAATAATCTACATTTAATCATTGAAATTGACTTTGTTATAAGATAAGATTAAAGTCTAATAATTGTATCTCATTCTTCTGATGACACTTGCAATTGGTTGCATATATATTAGAAGATTAGAAATTTGATCTTAAGGTTTAGTGGTCATTCATGTTGGAATTGATGCAATTGTTGCAACAATTTCCATTGTATCAATAGACTTCAAAATTTGAATGGGATAGCCCTTGGTCTTAGAGAATGTCTCTATGATCTATACATTAGAATACACTCATTGTTTGTTTCTAAATGTTGGAAATAAACATGAATTCTGAAATGGACCTATCATAAAGAGTTATGATGGATATATTTCAGAAAGTAATCTAACATCCAGAGGACTCTACTGAATTAGAAAATTAATGAATTGTTCATTAACATTTCTAATAATGAAATTAAACCTTTAAAGATCAATAAGAGGATAAAGATCATTTGACAATGATCTAACATCAAGCTTTGGATGTTTTCCTGTTGATTTGATCAATAGACAAGTAAGAATGAAACTTTAGAATGTCTAAAATTTCAAAACTTACATACTTATGAATATTGTATTCAAAAGTAAAATATGTCCATTACACCCTTCCTTGGGAAAGGTGTAAGATGTCAAGGTATTCAGGATCTCATACATATTGATGTATGTGGATCATCTATATCATAGTAAACATTATGGATATGTGATATCTATTGATGATTATGCATGATATGAGATTTCTTCTCTTCACCTAAGAAACCTTTGAAATATTCAAAGATTTCATTATTTTGGTTTAGAAATAATGTTTGAAGGAAGATAAAATGAATTTGATCTAATTTAGGTAGCATGTACCTGTTAGATAAATTCAAAGAATACCTTATGGAGATATGAATATCATTTCTATCTCAATCCTCCTAACACACCTTAAACTCAATAGAGTTATAGGGAGATACAATTGGATCATGTGTGACATTATCTTATCAATGATGAGTTTTAGAATAATTATCCCTTAGTTTCAAGGTATATATGTGTAGTAGAGACTACAATGTATATCATTAATAAGGTTCCATGCATATAAGCTGGAATCTAGCACTAGAGAGCGTTACTTCATTAGGAAAATAAAGGACGGTATTAGATACCTACTTTATAACCTTGAGACTCTTAAAAGATCTCATCTCTAAGAATATGATTCTTAAAGGATGACACTCTTGAGAATCAAGATGAAAATGAAGTAAAGGAACTCATTTAATCTTGAGATGATAATGAGGCTCCTGAAATCAAGAACTAAAAGGACAATTAAAGATGAAACACTAATACCTCTTCAAATGAGTTTAAGGGTGTATTCCATGTATCAGTTAAGTCTGACAATGATCGAATTTATGTGATGAAACTCCTGAGGATCATAACATGAAAAGATGGATTTTAGCAATAAAGGTGTAACAATAGACTTCATATACAAATGTTGTATATGGACCCTCGAGGATCCACCTATATGGGTAAAACCCATTAAGGTGTAAATGGATCTTCAAGAGAAAGGGAACCTAATGAGAAGGTAGAGACCTTCAAAGCACGGTTCATAGCCATGAGCTACACACCGGAAGAGAAGACATTGCTTGCGATGAGACTTGCTCTTCGGTGACCATGCTTAAAAACCATCAGAATATTGCTAACTATAGCTACACAACTTGAATTTTACATCTTCATGATGGAAGTCAAGATTGCATTCCTCTATGAATTCCTCTATAAGGATATTCACATGAAGTAGCCCCAGGACTTCATTGTTCAGGAAAGCAAGGTGTGAAAGCTGGAGAGCTCCATCTATGGACTCAAATAAGCTTCTTAAGGTTGGACCGTAAGATTTGATGAAATTATAAATGTTATGATTTCATATAGAATCTTGATGAGCCATGTGAATCTTAGTGGGAGTGCCTTTCTGTTCATCGTGCTAAATGTAGATGATATCTTAATCATTTGGAATGATATAGGGATAATAATAAGTGTTTTATAGACTGGCAATTACATATATGGAAATATGATTTCAAGGATACCTCTTGAATCTTAATTCTGAAGGTGTTCAGAAGAAAATAGAAGAGGCTATTGGGACCATCACATTTGTAGTACACTTGGACATGTTCCATTCTTGGAAAATCCCAAGGAAGGCTTCCTTCCCTTAAGATACGATACTGACCTATCTAAAGGGATAACACCTCAAAGAGTCGAGGAAGTGAATGCTAGAACTGCTTGCACTTGTGCATCAGTTACGAGAAGCTGAGTGTATGCTAGATGTGTACAAAAGCCAGATATCTGCCATGTAGTGGGAGTAGTAAAGTGTTGCTAATCCTACTATGGAGATAAATCACTTGATTGCAGTAATAACTATATCTTCAAAGATGACAAGACTTTAGAGATAGTGATCTCTAAGTCTTATCTTCAAGTAATTAATACTTTATAGAAGGAGATCTAAAAGGTCTTAACTATGATACCTTAGGAGATAGAGATCTCCAAGAATAAGGGTATTCTGATAAGGATAATTGAAATTACATACTGGCTATAATAATTATAGAGTAGTAGTGTCCAGGACACTATAACTGCTTTAACAAGATTGAGTATTGGTTGCATGAGATGTAATATTCGCATTAAATGCGAGTACTGTTACTGGGATATGCAAGTGCCGTAAAAGGACTTGGCGTAGTCTCGCGGGAACAGAGTGACTGATCAACTTACCTATCTATTTTCTAAATAGCCTATGATTGTCACATAAGTGTGGGTTTAAATGATTAGCCCATTGATGGCTCTTTGTGCTAGTGGCAGATTGTTGGACATGCGAGCCCATGGCGAGCCATTATGCAATAAATGTTATTGCGAATTTCATTCTCTGATCTGAAATGAAGAATAAATAATTTACATAATAGGTCCCTTAGTACAATTAGGGTTATGTACCATGGCCATCTTAATGATCGTATAGTTGTTGATTCAATAATTGAATCATAGAGGTTGGTGCTTGGATGAATATCTAAAGAGTTAGATTGAGGACTCATCAAGCACCGTCAAATGATTGTTAAGAAATGTTCTCCAGCCTGAGTAGGAGATGGCAATCCTTTCTCATTTAGGTTGATATCTAACCGACCTCTTGATGCAGGTCCTCTGCATATGAATAGAGATTCGGAGGTGTTAGATAAGTTAGGCCAAAGAGTTGACTTAACGAGATCGAGATAACCAAAGTCCTATATCGTATGATGTCACGATACAGGCACGCATCCTATGACCGGAGCCAGATGTGTTACTATATGTCTGAGTATGTACATTTGGCAGACCAATAGATTGATGACCTAATCAAGGTCTATACACCGGCGCGCTGGTGTGCATGTAAGGGCATATGAGTAATACGATCTCTCAAAGTAATCATACATGTTCAATTACTGAACCGGAAGACATGAGCTCACTCATTAGATATTGGGAAGAATCAAATTCCGTGCACGGTCGTCTCGCTTTGGAAGCTTGACTGAATTTATAGGTTTGATATATACTTTTGGAAAGTATATGATCAGGACCTAGGTATGATATATGCTTTTGGAAAGTATATGATCAGTAGAGAAGTCATCTAATCTTTGTCCCTAAGTATGACATTGATCTGAATGTGATTTAGATGCAATGAGAAGATTAGATTTGCGGTCTTGATTTAATCAGGAATCTATGGGAGCCCACGATCTTGATTTGAGATATGATCTCAATATCCAAGTCACTATACTTGGAACAATACAATCGCCCTGTCCTTATCTCCAACTATCCGCGGAGAAAGCGCATTATCCTTGAAAGAGTTCAGTATAATTTTATTGTTGATATGTGTATCCAAGCATTGAGAAAATTGATAATTAAATGTGATCTAATTATCATGAGTAATATGAATTTGATTCATATTATAAGGAGAGTTATCTAAGATAATTAAATGTGATTTAATTATCAAAGAAATGTGAATGCGATTCATATTATTTGGGCACACAAGAATAGAGATCCAAGATGATTAAATGTTATTTAATTATCATGGATATGAATAATGTGGATAGTAATATCCATATTAGTCATTTATATTATAAATATGATTTATAATATGTAAGAGGGAGCTATTTGTAATTTGCATTGGTTAATTAAATTTTGATGTGAATTGGATTCACATTGGACAATTAATTGAAAATATAATTCACATTTTATTTTGGATTGTGAATGTGATTCACAGTTTTCCAATGGTAAGATTGCAATATTCACAAAATAATTATGAATTATTTTTGTAGAATAATTTGCAACAAGTGTTGTTGTAAATCTTGGAGATTTCCATGGAATAATGTAATCTCATGAGATCTCATGAGATTGCATGAGATTGCCACCAAATCCAATATTATGGAAGGAGGTAATCTTCATTCCATAATCTCCATGCTTGATTGATTTAATTTGAGATTGATTTATATTGATTTATCAATATAGATTTAATCAAAATTAAATTAATTGTTGTTGGTTTTTACCTACACAAATCTTAACCATTGAAAAAACACAAATCAATGAGAGCCATTGGATTTGTGTTGCCTATGGATTGAGATCCATGGATACCAAAATATTATAAAAGGTGAGGCACCCCATTACTCTTCTACACACAAGAGAACATAAGTCTCTCTTTCTCTTTCCCTCTCTACACGCCCACTATCTCTCTCTCTCTCTCATGTTGTCGTCCACCATGGATACCCTAAAGAGGTTCTCCATTGCTGCAGCGTCGTCGTTATGTTGCCCGATCATTTGCTCGTGGATCTCCGTCTACTTCGGTGTGCCTTTCTCGTGAAGAAGACGTCGTATCTCGTTTATCGAGATCAGGAGATCCGCCACTTGGATCATCAACATGGATTGCGAGAAGCACATGTTTCATCAACACGCTCGCAAGCGTCTCCTCCATCGGATCGGACTTGAGACAGGAGGTCTCTTTGTTTAGAGACTCGATCGCAACCACGCTTCAGGAGGTAATCATATTACTTGTTTGTGGTTTAGAAGAAACGATCCAAGAAGTGTTCTTGGATCAAGTGGTTTCATCACATGAAAAGTTTTAATTTCCGTTGCATCAAACAACTAGTATGATTAGTCGCTCCCGATAGCATACGATGCGATCCTCACGCTTCCGTGATGCGCTTAAGGATCTAACCATATCCATCAGTTATCTCATCTAGCTTATCCAGGTTCTTTGTCCTCTGCTCGATCATATGAAACTTCTCAAGCTCCTTTGATCATTTCTCAATAATGTCTACTTTGGATAGGTGATTTATAATAATGGTCAAATCAGAACTGTCCACACTATCCACTTCATGTGACGTCGTCATGTTGACATCGTTGTAGGATACTTCAGGAGCGGTGATGGGGTGCTTCTGAAAAGCACGTGAAGAAGAAAGAGCTGCTGAACTCTTCGCCATCTCCTAAAAAATTTGATACAGGACATCCTCGTCCTTGTTGAAGTGTCTCCCCCACAAGCACCATCTACCAGCTTTTGATTCTCAATGCTTGAACCCCTAAAGAAATTTTGTACAAGGATGGTCTTTGGAATATCATGATGGGGGAATTTCTCCGTCAGATCTTTGAATCTTTCCATGCCTTGTGAATAGGCTCTTGGGGCATCTGGGAGAAATTAGCAATCAAGGATCGCATTTGGTTGAGGCATCCAAGTTGATAATGCGTGTTTAGAAATGTGGATCTTAACTCTTCCCAAGTAGTGACAACCTTCCCCAAGTGATTTAACTAGTACAAGGCTTTGACCATCAGACTGAATGGAAAGACGGTCATCTACACTACCTCTAATGGGACATTTGGGTAGTGTACTGTTCCACAAATGCGATCAAATTGCTGGAGGTGTATATAAGATTCTTCATTAATGTTTCCATGGAATATTGGGAGAAGAGGTAAAATAGGAGGCTTAAGCCAAAAATTCCTATGAACCGCAGGGATTTTTCTCCAAAGAATTTGCATATCCTGCTCGTGGATTGTAAGCATCCTTTAATGTAGGCTTAGCCCCAGGTTCTATGTGAGATTCGTCTCGCCCATTCCCACCTCCATGGTTTCTGTTATCCCCCTCTCTCCTGTCTTATCTTTCTTGTCTCATCTCGAGAATCATATCTCTCAGTGTGTCCTGAAAATTAGCATACTCTGTTAACTGTGCTTGAATTGATTGAATGGAGGACAACATGGTACTGTTGATATCGCTCTGCTCCGACATGGTTCCCTTTCCCTTTGGTGGCATTAAGTGTCCAGCTTCTGAATCTGAAAATGTATATGCCACTCGATTAGTGCTCAGAATTGATGGAGTCTCGATATTAATTTGAGATTAAATCCAATCTCAAATAGTGTATTTTTGGATGTTGTGAATTGTGAAGTGGGGAAAGAGGAATATTCGTGCAGTGAGTCTCCCCGAATAGAAGGTGAAGGGCTCGGAGTATAGAATGAGTTCGCGAAGTCCAAACAAGATATACTCCAGTTCGACATCTTCAAAATCAATAGGCAGGATGCGAGAGCACGAAGGTCAATGCAAGAGTGAAAGTGAATGAAGGCACAAATTTCACAGAAGGATCTTTAGCACTAACAAGCAAACACAATACAAACCCCCAATTCACCAACTCAACTCAACGTGAAGACCGTGAAGGTTCGGTCTATTATCTTATCAATTTTAGAGTTTTGTGATAATACAATATATTAGAACGGTTAAAGCGAGCTGTTAGGAACCCAATGCTCTCAGGAGACTGGCCTAATCCCAAAGTTAAATCTTTCTCAGCTAGTATGAATTGCGGATCGTTTACCGGCTAATGTTGTCACGGAAATTTATGGGGATGGAAATTTTTATTATAAATAGGTGTTTCGTTGTTCCCCAAAATCTCGTGACAACAAACAATTATTTTTTTTATTTTTGCTACTTATTAACCTGTATAGAGGACATGGTCAAACTCAGGGAGGCTACAAAACCCGAGGATTATTCAATTAACCGAAAATCAATTAAGAGAAACCAAGAATCTCAAAGGACAACTATCCTTGGTTTTTGTGATTTTTTTATCTTTTATTTTTTTATTTTCAAATTTTTACTGATTTTGATTTTGCAGTTTTTTATTTTCAAAAACGAACAATATGCACAAACACAAGAAATAAGCACACCAACTATTTTTGTAATTTTTCAATTTATCAAAAATGCTCAAAAAAATCTAGAAAAAAATATTTTTGGATTTTAAAAGTTTTGAAATATTTTTGAGAATTTTTGTGAAATTTTTAGATGTTTTTATATTTTTCTAAAAATCAAACAGTGAGAAAATACGAAAATGTGCAAAGCCTGGAGTAATTTGCAATTTAAAAATATTTTAAGCGCCCAAAACTCCTAATAATTATTTTTAAGACAAACTAGAAGTAATTATATACAAACAGGAACTGAAATCAAAATTTTTGGATTTTTGTAGATTTTTTTATAATTTTTAGAAGATTTTTGATATTTTTCATTTTTTTTGGGTTTTATAAATAATTAATCGTGAAGATTTTTAAGAAATTAAAAGACAATGAAATACAGCTACGCTATTGTTTTTAGAAATTTTGGAACAATATTTGAATTTTTATGAATTTTTGAATTTTAGGAAGACAAAAATGACATGTTTTTTATTTTTTAATAATAATAAATGAAAGCAAGATGTAATGAAAATTTTATTCTAAGAAGATAATCACATCAGGAGCATAGCACAATTTTTGCAAAATTTTTGGATCATAAATAACATTTATGTCATTAAGATAAACATGCAAGAGTGAGTCTGTAAAGGAAGGACTGAAATGTGAATAGTTTAAGTTCTTGCAATAAAGAAATAAAAAAATAAACTGTGGCAAGAACTTGTAAATTACCCAATTGCATGTGCATCGCACGTGCACTGCTCTAAGTGCAGGGGCTATTGCGTAAATGTAGAAACCTCCGGGGGCTGTGTTGCAAGTTTTCCATTTTTTTAAAAGCCCTAGTGCACCTGTTTGGGCTCCTTTCTTCGTTCTCAACACAAAGGGGCCGAGACAAGGGGCACTCGCCGCCTCTTCTCGTTTCTCTCTCTTCTCGAGCGCCGGTGGCGAAGAAAGCTAAAGGTGGCGCGGCCCTCAACGGGCCTCGGCAGGCTGTTGGAGCGGGTATGCGCGGGCGGATCTGGAAGATGGAGGCTACTAGGAGTTAATGGCAGCGGGTGGAGGACGTCGAGGCGGCTGCGGCGGAGGGGTGCTCGCGCGGCGACTGGCGAACGGCGTTGAAGCGGCGGAGGGTGGCGCGCCTCGCGCACGCGCGTGACTGCGGGGAAGGTGTTGCGTGGCGGGCAAAGGAGAGCAGCGTCGATGGGCGGCGAGGTCGATGGAGGGACGCCGCGCGCGGCCTTGGTGGCGGAAGGCCCTGCGGTCGGCGGTGGTTTCCGCGGGCGGCGCGGCGTGGAGATGCGGCTGGGAGCGCCGCGAGCAGCTACAGGCGCAGCGGCGACTGCGCAAGGAGGCGCTGGAAGAGGCCCAGCCCAGGAGGACGGTGAAGGATGGCGCTGTCGCCTGGTGACGTTGGCAAGCTGCTGGCAACCGGAGATGGAGGCCGATGGAGGTGGGGCGGCGGTGCCTGGGGCACCCGTCTCTTCTTTTTTTTGTTTTTTTTTTGGTTTTTTGTAATTTGTAATGTAAACAGTGGATAATAATAATAATAAAATATTTTATTTTTTTTGTAAATCCGAAAACAGAAGATAAAAGGATACTGAATTTTTTTATTTTTATATGATCCTGCAAAATAAACATTAGAGAACAAAAAGAAATTTTATTTATTTATTTACAAATCGGAAAATGAATGGGGATTCGGTGAAAGTGGAAGGATCGAATCCGATTCTCCGACCATCGTGTGTGGTCGGAGTTGATAGATCGTGGGAGGTAGAAATTGAAGGCGGAGAGATCGAAAAGATGAGATGAAAACTCGAATCGTTGGTGGATCAACTCGTGATGATGATCTATGACCTAAAAAAATGACTACAAATAAAATTGCAACAATGAAGATACGATTAAATTAGATGAAATAAGAAGAAAAATGATGACGGATCTCACCTTAGGAGCGGAAAATGATCGTGATCGTCTCGACGAAGGCTGACTCGTTGTCATCGGGCGGCTTCTGAGGCTAAACACCTTTTCTCGTCAAGAAGACTCCAGGAGATCGGGCTCCTATCTCTAAAGATTGATCTCGTTGGAATGAGGGAGAATGAGCCATATAAATAGAAAAGATGGAATGAAATTTAAAATTTTGAATTTTTTGGATAAAAGATAAGAGAGATAAAATTGAAATGGATTTTGATTTTTTTGGTGGAAGAGATAAGAGAGATGAAATGAGAGATGAGATAAAATAGAAGAGAGATAAAATTATTTACAAAATTAACTAATTTTTTGAATTTTTGTCCCTTTATTTATTGGAATTAAAAAATGTTATTTTTTATGATGGTTAGTTAAAAATAACAACTATAAACATATACTCTATACAAATATGACATTATATACAAGGGTAAATGAGGAAATTAGCCTTCTTATTTTAAGAATTTTATTTTTTTATTTTTATTTTAAATAACTAGTAAAAATATTTACAAATATATACACATACAATATGCTCAAAGTACATGTGAAAATTGCACAAACCACCCCAGAAAATCGACTTTTCAACTGTAACTCCAAATTATGAAATCACAACCATTTTGAAGATAATTTAATTTAGAATTCAATGGAAGTGATATTGGTTCGATTTGAGATCATGTGGAGTTGGAATTGATCTTTCAATTAATGCTTAGTGGCTTTTTTCCAAGTGTGGCTACTTTTATTCTTTACATGATTTAATTGTGCAATCATTTTTATTAATTAGGACACATTTTTATTTACAACTTCGGTTTTGAAAGTTATTTGATTTGAGGTCAATTAAGGTAAAAATAAATTAGTGTTAGTTTTATACAGATATACACACAATAAGTGAGAAATTTTTACAACAACACACACACACACACACATATTTTCTACTTAAGGACCATATCTCCTCCTACTTTATTCATGGTCGATCAGGTCAAGTCTTGACCTTCTCTCTAGGTTCGGGTCAGCCTATATACAATCTTCTTTTTTTATTTTCTTTTCTTATTTTTCCTTTCTTTCTTCTTTCTTTATTTTAGGTTAAAATTAGTAAGAAGTGTACAATATTTACACACAAATGCAAGTTAGTAAGAATATGGAGTTAGTGTTATATGCGTGTGTTTTATAAGGGATTTTAAGCTAAAATAAATGAATAAAGATGACGAATCGTAGATTCATCAGCTACCCGATCAATTCAATCTGTTAAGGACGTCGCGGGCCGCTTTACCAGCTACCGGAGAGGTCCTCACTAGAGAATGACTAACCCAAGATAGTAGTCTGAAAAGATTTTGGGTGTGGTTCTATCCTAGTGTGCGGCTCACTCTCTCGCTACATACAAACCAAACAATGAGGGGGTTACTCTCCCTAAAACAATAATTTTTCATTGTTTTTATTTTAGGATTGAGTTTTCTTTAGCAGTCCCGTATTTTAGGCAGTTATCACTGGGTTAAAATATTTTCAAAGAGTCGCCTACCGAATGTCCAATTTTCTTTTTTAACTTATGTGTGTGAAAACGAGGAAGGAGACTGGAAATTCCAATGCGCGATCAGAAACAATGATGCATGAAGGGGTAGAGATGCATACCTTGTCGCCAACACTCTACATGCAAGTGATCCGTGCAGAATTTAAATACAAAAATAAACTAACCTATATGATGCAAGTGAACCGTCCTAGATAATAGCTTCTATTAACGAGCAAGAACAAGTTAATTTGACTAAGTCTAAATTACGCTCTACTCTATAGGCACAAAAATTCTTGTTTAGGATGTTTGGACCTAATTAATTACCTGGCTCAAGCAAATAAATTAAAGCAATCAAGAGGTATCCCACGAAATCCGCGTGAAATAAATAAAAATAAATGCGATGAAAACAAATCCGGCGAGGTCCCCCAAGTGCACCAGCACTTGGCGAAACATACCCCGCCAACAAATGAATGTCCGTTTACAAGAGTTCGAATGCTAGAAAAATCTCTCTCTCTCTTGTTTGGTATCTTTCAAATCTTCTTCTCCTTCTCTCATTCTATCATGCAGCTTGGTGAAGAATCAAGCTGCCTCCACTTCACTTGGGTGCTTCGGCTCTCCTAGGATCGCCTCCTTCGCCCCACAGGCCCTCGCAAGAAAAAGAAAAGAGAATGTGTAAGAAACACAATTATCAAATATGAGGAAAAAAATGCAACAAATGCAGTGAATACGAACAATGGATTAATGTGGCAAGATTATTTACAACCAAGAATAGAAGGTCAAAAGAGAAACCTAACTACCCTCGCCGTGCTTCCCCAGTAACGACACCATTTTGTTGGCACAGCTCTTCGAGGATCAAAGATTAATGATATGAAGTGTCATTGCTATCTCCAAATATCCTGTGACAAATATTTTTTTATTTTTGCTACTTATTAACCTGTATAGCGGACAAGATCGAACTCAGGGAGGCTACAATTCCTGAGGGTTATTTAAATAATCGATAAAAATTAATTAGAAGAAAAATGAGGAATCTTAAAGCCAAACCATCCTTGTTTTTTGTGAATTTTTCTCTTTTTAATTTTTTTATTATTTTTTTCTATTTTTTATTTTCTAATTTCTAAATTTTTAGTGATTTAAATTTTCAATTTTTTTTCAAAAATAAGGAGTAATATGCACAAGATATGAACTACACACAACAACTATTTTTGTAATTTTCAATTAAATAAAAAATACTCAGAAAAATCTAGAGAAAACATTTTTGAGTTTTCTAAAATGTTTTTGGGAATTTCTATAGAATTTTCAGATGTTTTTGTATTTTTTCTAAAAATCAAACAGTGACAAAAATTAGAAACAGTGCACAACTTGGAGTAATTTGCAACTTAAAAATATTTTAAGTGCTCAAAACTCTTGACAATTATTTTTATAATAAACTTTATGCAAATATAGAAAAACAAGAACTGAAATCACGATATTTGGATTTTTTATAGAATTTTCTATGATTTTTATAGGATTTATGATGTTTTTAAATTTTTTGGGTTTTATAAATAGTTAAGCATCAAATTTGCATTGAAATTAAAATATAACGAAATACAATTACTCTGTTTTTTTGGAATTTCAGAGAAATATTCAAATTTTTATGACTTTTAGAATTTCAAGAAGAGAAAAAAGACACTGTGTATAATTTTAAATAATATTAAGTGATGCCAAAATGCAATGAAAAATTATTCTAAAAAGATAAGCACATCAGAAGCATAGTATGATTTTTGGGAGATTTATTGACTAAAGAAAAATTTGTTTTTAATGAGAAAAGCTAGGAAAATTAAAGGTTTGGAAATATTGGGACTAAAATGTAAATAGTTCTTGTTTTTGTATTAAATAAATAAAAGAAATAAAATCCGAGGGGAAAATGTGCAAGTTACCCAAGTGGCACGTGCAATACACATGACAGTCTGGAGCGGGTCTTCTTTGTAATCTGCAAAAGGTCCAAGGAGCTTGCTTGCAATTTTCCAATTTTTAATCCAATGCCTTAGGGTTCTTCTGTGCTGCCTTCTTTGTTTCTTCATCAAGGGGGAAAAGGGTGTCTCCGTTTCTCAAGAGGAGGAGGATTCGAGTCGACGGCGGCGTGGAAGATCTGCTGCGAGATGGAGGACGGCGGAGGCGGGGCGCGCTATCGCACGGCCGCTTGACCCAGCGGAGGGTGTGGTTGGGTGGAGAGGGCTCTACTATGGCACGGATGGTGGAGCAGTTGGTGCGAGCGCGAGAGAAGGTGCTTCGTGTCGGCGGAGGGTGAAGGCGTGACCATGGATCACGCGGTCCTGGAAGGAGGGTGGGGCGGACATAGATCACACCATAGTAGATCGGGTCGCATAGAGGTGTCGGTGGAGCAGCCCGACAACGGCGGAGGCGGGTGCGCGATCGCACGGAATACGAAGGCTAGAGACAACGGAAATGTCTCGGCGGTCACCGCAGGCGGCACGGTGTCTCGGTGGCACGATTGGGGTGAGCGGGGCAACACATGCCCCCGATGGCTCAGCGCTGTGGTGGTCCAGGAGTGGCAATGCCTCCTTGGAGCTGAAGGGGCGACGGTGGGTGGAAGCTCCTCTCCAGGAGAGGATGGAGGGCAGTGGCAGTGAGGGCTCCACGCAGGCGGAGGAGATGGCACGCTTGGGGGGTGACGGGTGCTGGTGGTGATCCAGGAGGTGCGGTCGACGGTGAAGGCTGCCCATGCGAAGGGCGGTAGGCTGGTGGGGCGACAGATGAAAGTTTTTTTTATTTTATTAAAATTTTTTATTTGTCAATGTAAAGAAAGAAAAAAACTTTTTTTTTAATTTTTTGTGTTGCAAAAACAGAACGACAAATTTTTTGATTTTTTTCTATATTTTTAAATTTTTTATTCTTTTTATTTATAGACATCTTAGGTTATGACCTCGATGACTCGGTCCCAAACCAAAATGGATGCATGAACGGGGATCCAGTGAAAAAATGAAAGAACCGAGTTCGAGTCTCCGACCACCGTGTGTGGCCGGAGTTGATAAATCATGGAAGATAGAAAAGAATGCAAGGAGATAAGAAAATGAGATGATAAATCGAGTCAGTGGAGGATCAAATCGTGACGGATTTTTAAGATCTAAAAAAATACCGACAAAATGAAAAGTGCGACAAATTAGACTAAGGTTAATCTAGATGAGAGAATAAGAAAAGAGAATGTGGATCTCACCTTAGGAGCGGAAAAGACCTTGATTACCTCGACGAAGGCCGATGCGCTGTCATCTGATGGCTCGGAGGCTAGGCACCCTTCTAAGACAAGAAGACTCTCGAAGATCAGGTTCCTCTCACCAAAGATTGATCAAGTTGGAATGATGGAGAAGAAGCCATATAAATAGAAAAGATAGAGTATGAAATTTGAATTTTTCAATTTTTTTGTTGAGAGATAAGAGAGATTAAAATTGAAATGAGATAAAGATAAATAGAGATAAAAATATTTACAAAAAATAACTATTTTTTGTATTTTCGTCACTTTATTTATTGGAAAATTAAAAGTTATTTTTTTTTATTTTTTTGTGAAAGTTAGTTAAGAAAATCAAATATATACATACACTATATACATATGGTACATTCTATACATAGTTAAATAAAGAAATTAGTTTTTTTTAAGAAACTTCAGAAATACCACCACATGAAGTAAGATCATTGTCAGGATTAGCTAACACATGGAATCCATCCTCAAACTAATTTTGAAGAGGTATGAGTGTTTCATCTTTAATCGTCCTTCTATTTTCCGATTCATCGAGCTTCATTATCTTCTCAAGATTAAATGAGTTCCCTCACTTTAATCTCATCTTGATTCTCAAGAGAAACATCCTCTAAGAATCACATTCTCAAATATGAATCTTTTAAGAATCTCAAGGTCATAAAGCAGTTATCCAATGCCATCCTTTTATTTTTCATGATGAACCAACACTCTGGTGCTAGATTCCAGATTACTTGCATCCATGATATTTTTATAGACCAAGCAACCCTAAATTCTCAAGTGTCCAACACCTGGCTAGGCTCAAACCATATCTTATGAGGATGGTTGGATTTAGATTTGCATGGAATCTTATTAAGGTTATATATTGTAGTCTCTACTACATATATACCTGGAAACTAAGAGGTAATTATGCTAAGAGTCATCATTGATCAAATAATGTCACATATGATCAAGTGTATCTCCCTACAACTATATGGAGTTTAGGTCTATCAGGAGGATGAGATAGGAATGATATTCCTCTCTCCATAAAATATTCCTTGAATTCATCTAAAAGGTACTTGTGTTGGACATGCGATCCCACAACGAGCCATTATGCAATAAATGTTATTGCAAATATATTTCCCTGATTTGAAGAATGATTAATTTGCATAATTGGTCCTTAGTACAATTAAGGTTATGTACCATGGCCATCTTAATGATCATACAACTGTTAGTTCAATTATTGAATCATAGAGGCTTGTGCTTGAATGAATATCTAAAGAGTTAGATTGAGGACTCATCAATCACCATCAAATGATTATTAAGAGATGATCTCCAACCTGAGAAGGAGATGGCAATCCTTTTTCTGAAGCTTGACATCTGATCAGATGCAGGTCTTCTACATGGGAATAGAGATTTGGAGGTGTCAAATTAGTTAGGTCAAATAATGGACTTAACGATATCGAGATAACCAAAGACCTATGTCATATGATATCACGATATAGGTACACATGCTCTTAGAGAAGACATATGTGTTACTATATATCTGAGTATGTACATTTGGCAGACCAATAGGTGATGGCGTAGACGGGGTCTATACACTTGGCTCGCTAGTGTGCATTGAAACGACATATAAGTAATACGATCTCTCAAAAGGATCATACATGTCCATTGCTGAACCAGAAGACAGGAGCTCACTCATGAGATATTGGGAAGAATACCGTGCACGATCATCTTGATTTGGAATCTGAATTTGCAGATGTGATATATTCTTTTCGGAAAGTATATGATCAACACCTGGGTATTATATATACTTTTGGAAAGTATATGATCGATACCAACTCCAATAGTCAAATGAGAAACTTAATGATAAAACCCTGAAGAAGATAGTCTAAATAGATCTAATGATTCGAGTTTATTCTTGGTCTTTCAATTAGTGCTTAGTGGCTTTTCCCAAGTGTGGTTGCTTTTATTCTGTACATGATTTAATTGTGCAATTATTTTTCTTATTTAAAACACATTTCATTTACAACTTTGGTTTTGAAAGTTATTTAATTTGAGGTCAATTCAGGTACAAATAAAATAGTGTAGTATACAAATATACACAACCCACAAATTTTTTTTAGATTTTCGTATTGAGGACTCTATCTCCCCCTACTTTATTCCTGATCGATCAAGTCAAGTCTTGACCTTCTCTCAGGGTTCGGGTCAGCCTGTATCTATTACATATATATAGTCTTCTTTTCTTTTCTTTATTTTTCCTTTCTTTCTTTATTTGTTTATTTTAGGTTAAAATAATATACAAATATACAATATTTACACGCAGATGCAAGTTAGTAAGAATATGAAGTTCGTATTATGTACAGGTGTTTTGTAAGGGATTTCAAACTAAAATAAATGAATAAAGATAACGAATCACAGATTCATCAATTAGTAACAAATTACTACACTGTCTACATGACAGACAACTGGCTTTTGTACATATCTAGCATACACTTGGCTTCTCATAATTGATGCACAAGGGCAAGCAGTTTTAGAATTCACTTCCTCAACTCCTTGAGGTGCTATCCCTTAAGATAGGTCAGTACAATATCTTATGGGAAAGAAGTCTTTCTTGGAATTTTCCAGAAAATGGAATGTGCCCAAGGTACATCACTAATGTGATGGTCCCAATACACTATTCTCTTTGCTTTTGAACAACTTCAAAAGTAAGATCTAAGAGGTATCCTTGAGATCATATCTAAAGGTAAGGAATAGACAAACTATAAAACACTTATTATCATCTTTATATCATTCCAAACTATTAGGATATTATCTACATTTAGCACGATGAACATAATAGAACTCCCGCTAAGCTTCACACGATTCATCAAGAATCTATCTGAAATCATAACCTTTAAAATTTCATCAAATATGATGTTCCAAATACAAGAAGCTCATTTGAGTCCATAGATGGAGTTCTTCAACTTGTAGACCTTGCTTTTCTCAACCATGAAGCCCTGGGTCTACTTCATGTGGATATCCCAAGAGAGGTATTCATAGACAAATGCAATCTTGACTTCCATCCTGAAGATGTCATAGTCAATTAGTGTAGCTATAGTTATCAACAATCTGATGAGTTTAAGCATGATCACTAGAAAGCAAGTCTCACCATAAGCGATGTCTTCTTTCTATATGTATCTTGAGGATGCGAGTTGTGCTTTGAAAGTCTCTACCTTCTCACAAGGTTCCCTCTTTTTCTTGTCGATCCATTTCGACCTTAATAGGTCTTACCCATATAGGTGGATCCTCGAGGGTCCATATACAACACTTGTATACGAAGTCTACTTTAGACTTCGCTGCTATTGTCCATCTTTCCATGTCATGATCTTCAGAAACTTCACCACATGAAGTAAGGTCATTGTCAGGATTAACTAACACATGGAATCCGTCCTTAAACTAATTTTGAAGAGGTATGAGTGTTTCATATTTAATTATCCTTCTAGCCTCTGATTCATGGAGCTTCATTATCTTCTCACGATTAAATGAGTTCCTTCACTTCAATATCATCTTGATTCTGAAGAGAGTCATCCTCTAAGAATCACATTCTCAGATATGAAATCTTATAAGAATCTCAAGGTCATAAAGTAGCTATCCAATACCATCCTTTATTTTCCTGATGAACCAACACTCTGGTGCTAGATTCCAGATTACTTGCATCCATGATAATGTTATGGACCAAGGAACCCTTAATTCTCAAGTGTCCAACACCTGGCTAGGCTCAAACCATAGCTTATGAGGATGGTTGGATTTAGATTGGAATGGAATCTTATTAAGGATATATATTGTAGTCTCTACTGCATATGTACCTGAAAACTAAGAGGTAATTACGCTAAGATTCATCATTAATCAAATAAATGCCACATATGATCAATTGTATCTCCCTACACCTCCGGAGTTTAGGTCTATCAAATACTCTTCTATTGAAATCCTTTGAATTCAATATAAAAGATCTGTTATCTTAAGAAACTGTTGTTTATAGATGAAAGGAGCACAGTAGAAGCATGGGTCTGACCCATGAGAAGAGGAAAGTCAAAAAATTTACTGTACTTCTATGACTTCTTTATGACATCTAAAGAGTTAGATAAATGCCAATACTGAAATAACTCGATGTATTGATAGTATGACTATCTAGATTATCTTGGATTCTTTGAGAAGGACCCCGATAAAGCATCGGAATAATCTACATCTACATAAAATAATTGAAATTGACTTTCTTATTGGACAAGATTAAAAGTCCAATAATTGTATTTCATTTTTCTAATAACACTTGTAAATTGATTGCATATGTTTTTAAAGACTATAAATTTGATCTTAAGGTTTTCCACATGGATATTGATGCAATTGTTGCAACGAGCTCTATTGGATAGGTAAACTTCATATTTACAGTGGGAGAGTCCTTAGTCTTAGAGAATGTCTCTATTACCTAGATATTAGAATACACTCATTGTTTATTTCTAAATGTTGGAAATAAACATGAGTTCTGGAATAGACCTATCATAAAGATTTATGATGGATATATTTCAGATACTGAAGGACTCTGGCAAATTAGAATATTAATGAATGGTTCATTAACTATTCTAATACTGAAATTTTTAAAACCTTAAAGATCAATAGGAGGATGAAGATCATTTGAAAATGATCTAGCATCAAGCCTTGAACATATGTTTGTTGATGGGATCAATAGACTAGTAAGAGATGAAACTTTATAATGTTTGAAATTACAAATTTTACATACTTATGAATATTGTATTCAAATAAAAATGTCCAATACACTCTTAACTGAGAATGATGTAAGATGTCATGGTATTCAATATCCCATACATATTAATGTATGTGGATCATCTATATCAAGATAAACATTGATGATATTTGATATCATTCGATGATTATTTGTGATATGAGATTTCTTCCCTTCACCTTAGATCCTTTGAAATGTTCAAAGATTTTGCAATTTTGATTTAGAACCAAAGTTTGAAGGTAGATGAAAATGAATGTAGTCTAATCTAGGTAGTCAGTACCTATTAGATGACTTCATGGAATATCTTATGAAGAATGGAATATCATTTCTATCTCACTCCTCCTAATACACCTAAACTCAATAGAGTTGAAAGGAGATACAATTGGATCATGTGTGACATGATTTGATCAATGATGAATCTTAGCATAATTACCTCTTAGTTTGCAGGTGTATATGTAGTAGAAACTACAATATATCCTTAATAAGATTCCATGTAAATCTATATCTAAACATCCTCATAAGCTATGGTTTGAAACCTAGCCTAGTGTTGGATACTTGAGGATTTAGGGTTGCTTGGTCCAGAACTCTGTCATAGATGCAAGTAAGATGGAATCTAGCACCGGAGAGTGCTACTTTGTCAGGAAAATAAAGGTTGGTATTGTATATCTTCTTTATGACATTGAGTTTCTTAAAAGATCTCATCTCTGAGAATTTGATTCCAAGAGGATGAGACTCTTGAGAATCAAGATAAAAATGAGGTGAAGAAAATCATTTAATCTTGAGAAGATAATAAGGCTCCTGAAACTGGAAACTAAAACGGATAGTTAAAGATGAAACCCAATACTTCCTCAAATGAGTTTGAGGATGGATTCCATGTTTCAGTTATGTTTGAAAATGATCGGGCTTCATGTGATGAAGCTCTTGAGGATCATGACATGGAAAGATGGATTTTAGCAATAAAGTCTAAAGTAGACTTCATATACAAGTGTTGTATATGGACCCTCGAGGATCCACCTATATGGGTAAGTCCCTTAAGGTGTAAACGGACCTTCAAAGCATGGATCGTAACCATGAGCTACACACCGAAGAGGAAAAATTGTTTGCGGTGAGACTTGCTCTTCAGTGACCTTGCTTAAACCCATCTGAATATTGTTAACTATAGATACACAACTTGACTTATACATCTTCTAGACGGAAGTCAAGATTGCATTCCTCTAAGAATACCTCTCCGAGGATATTCATATGAAGAAGCCTCATGGATTCATGAATGAGGAAAGCAAGGTGTGTGATGAAACTCGATTTCATAATCATAATTTCACATTATTAACCCCCTTGCTTAAATATATGTCAATAAAACCCAGTTAATGTCCTGTAATTAACAGAGTCACAAATAAATTAAAAAAACCACAAAAAATGACAAAACTAAAATCCGTGGTATTTTTAGCCTTAAAAATACCCTCAAAATTATTTTGAGTCTTTGTTTGATCTCTTCTCCAGTTTTGCTCAACATGAAACTTGTAGATCTCGCCAAGATCTACAACTTTCATGTTTTGAGTTTTCTCAAATTCGGCCATTTTAACCCTCAAAAATAAAAAATAACCTCGAAATAATCTGATTGGGCCACGTGGCCCTATCTGGGTGAGCCACGTGGCCCGATCTTCTTTGTCTTTTCCGCCCGCATTACTAGCCGTTGGATCTCCTTCAGATCCAATGGTTCCGCCTTCTCCACGTGCGCCTCAATCCTCAGCCGTTTGATCTTCCCCCGCCTCGAATCATCGCCGCACGTTAGCGCATCGCGCAGAGCACGCCACATGGCGATTCGTAGTCCACTCGATCACGCCCTCGATCCTCTCATCTAAGCCGCTGAATCTTCTCTTATTCATAGCTGTCTGATCATTCCCCAGCTCTCATCCTCAACGTTCAACTGCGGCTTCACCATTTCCTGTCACGTGGCTCCATAAGCGCCATTCGATCGCACCCCATATTAAGCATCTACACCGTTCACGGCCTCGACGTAAGTAACCGCTCGATCAATCTCCAGAAGTAATCTCCATCGCTCGCCAGCGCCGCGACCAGACCACAACACGTGGCACATTCATCTGCCTTTGATCGCGTCGCCTCCAGATCTAATCAGGACCGTCGCCTCGTGCCCAAATATCCGCCGTCGGATCTCCAGATCCAACGACCGTCAGTCATCGTCAACCTCCGATCCCCCTTTCTTCCCGCGTTCTCCACCTCGCGAAGACGTCTCCCCCTTTCCATTTTCTCGCCCTCACCAGCCAGCACCTCCACTCACCAACTGCCCCATGACCGAGCCCTATCATCCACGATCTTCGTCGATGCCTCCATTAACCACCGTCGTCCTCCCACTCGCTCCATTTTCTCCTTGAAACCCACGTCTCCACCAGCCAAAACCGCCGGTTTCTTCTTCAAATACACCGCCATCCTCCTCGATCCACCTTGTCCACCTTTACGAGGGGAGTGGCCCGGCCCTCCTCCGCCTCCCTGTGACAGGGGGAGACGGAGAGATTGAGCGAAGACGACCGTCTTCCCCGGTGTCGACCCTCCGACCTCCATGGCGGAGCTGCGGCGCTTCGCGACCACCCGAGCTGCATCGACCGGCTGACGATGTTCAGCGAAGACCCCGAGGTCCTCCAGTGACCTCGAGCCCAAGCCAATCCACGCCGCCCGACCTCCGGTAGGTTCTTCTTCTTTTCTTGTCTTTTGCTTTAATTTCTTTTAATTTTCTAGGTTGCTTCATTCATCCTCGATCTCCACTAACCCCCCTCTGAGATCCGCCACACTTCCGCCTTTCACGCGAGTTCCTCCGACGACACCTCTCTCCTTCCTCCATACCTTTCACCTTTCGACCCATCTCCTCCGCTATTCACGGCGGAGGAGCCTTGAGCTTCCACCTTCTCCGCTCGCCAAGCTCCCACTTCATTCACGCACGCACTTTTGTTCGCTTCGGCTATGTTGATAATCCTGTAGAGTGATAAGTCCTTCAATGGTCGGACGAACATCGGAGCCAACCTCATCCGCTCCGCCGCCGACAAGCCAACTCCGATGATCGACTCCAGAGGGTCCTGGATCTTCCCCGAGTTCCCATCTTCTCCGACGTCTATCTATGGAGCTTTGGGGAGGTCGCCAGCAGCCGATGTCGAGCGGCGGAGGAGACACACCCTTGCCGGAGTTCTGAAATCGCCGCCAGCCTTTGGCCGAGGGAGACAGTACAGGCGTCGTTGGATGTCCCTTCCCCGGGGATCATCCAACGGCCCAGATGAGCCCACATCGCCGATCAGATCTCCTTCCAGGTACCGTTGGATCCTCAAGATCCAATGGTTCCCATGCAGCCACGTCGTCAAATGGCAGCTTATCTGGGCCGTTGGATCTTCGATGATCCGACGGTGTATAACCGGCCACGCGTCAACGTCAGGGCTACTCCGAGCCTCAACATCCGAGTCTCCAGGCTTGGATGCCCCGAACCTAGGCCGAACCTGCCCCGAGCCTAATGCCGAACCTGTTGGAGCGCCCGAGCCTTCACGAGCCTGCACCGAGCCCGAACCAGGAGCCGAGCTTGGTCGAAGCACTACGAGCCTCTGCCGAACCTCAGTCTGCTTCCAAGCCTGGATCGCACATGCCTGGCACGTGCGTTTCTGGGTAAATTATGCAGAGGTCCACCAAGTTTCTTCAATTTGCAGAAAGGCCCCTGCGCATGTGGAACTTTTACATGGAAGGCCTCAGAACTTATTTTATTTTCATTTTAGTCATTCCCAGGGACCTTTTTGTAGTTATCATTTCATATTTCTTTCAGTTATGCCCTTGTCTTCTTTATTTCATATCTCGAGCATCGTATGTCCGATTCAATCGATTTCAGTCTCATTTGAAAGCTTGTTCGATGTACTTTTTAATGGCGTATTTAATCTTTCATCTTGGAGACATGAATTTTAATGAAATATTATGTTAGCTAAGTGACTTATTATTCACTTATGCCTTGTTTATTTTGTCGATCAATTCTAACACTTCAAAGAAAGCTGAAATTGACTCTTATTAATTTACTCATCATATTTCTTCTGTTCTAGGGCATATTTCCATTGCTTTTCATGGCATTTATCTGCATGATTAAAATCTAAAAAAATGCATGTTTGTTTTAATGTTTAGTCTCCTTGCATGATTTGACCTATTTTGCTTGTAACTCAACATTTAGTTAAATAGATAAAAATCCGATTAATACGAGAGAGGCTCGTGTCCCTGAATTCGACCTTGGTTTCTTGCCAAGTAAAATAAATAAATTACGACCATCTCATTTTGATTGATACATATTTAAATCAGATGGTTTTTGATGAGTCCAAATTGGCCCGACTGGTACGACAATTCCAAGTGTTAAAAACACGTTTTAAAGGGCCGATTTTGCGGTTCGTTAGTGTGCAAGATAAAGAACTCCATCTATGGACTCAAAGCTTCTTGTATTTGGAACATAAGATTTTATGAAATTATAAAGGTTATGTTTTCAGATAGAATCTTGATGCACCATGTGAAGCTTAGTGGGAGTGCCATTGTGTTCATCATGCTAAATGTAGACGATATCCTAATCATTTGGAATGATATAAGGATAATATGTGTTTTATAATCTGTTTATTCCATACCTTGAGATATGATCTCAAGTATAACTTTTGGATCTTAGTTCTGAAGGTGTTTAGAAGCGAAGAAAAGAGGGTATTGGGAGTGTCACATTAGTGGCACACCTTGGACATTTCCATTTTCTGGAAAATTCTAAGAAATGCCTCTTTTCCTTGAGATATGGTACTGACCTATATAAAGGGATTGCACCACAAGGAGTTGAGGAAGTGAATGCTAAAATTGCTTGCCCTTGTGCATCGGTTGTGAGAAGTCAGGTGTTCGCAAGATGTGTACAAAAGTCAGATGTCTGCCATGCAGTGGGAGTAGTAAACTATTACTAATCCCAGTACAGAAATAAAGCACTTGATTGTATTAATAATGAAATTTTCAAAGAGGACAAGACTTTTGAGATAATGATCTCTAAGTCTTATCTTCAAGAGCTTAAACTTTTATAGATAATGATCTAAAAGGTCTTAACTGCAGATACCTTAGGAGATAGAGATCTCTAGGAATAAGGGTATTCTTATAATGTTAATGGAAAATACATTTTGGTTATAATAATTATTGAATTGTAGTATCAAGGACACTATAAATAAAAAAATGAGTAGTGGTTGCATAAGATGAAACATTCGCATTGGTTGCGAGCAATGTTATTGGGAGATATGCAAGTGTCGTAAAATGACTTGCATAGTCTCTTGAGAATAGAGTGACTGATCAGCTTACCTAGCTATTTTCTAAATAGCCTATGATTGTCTCATGAGTGTGGTTTAAGATTAGCCCATTAATGTCTTTTTTGGATAGTGGGAGATAATTGGGCATGCGAGCCCACAACAAGACATCACGTAATAAATGTTATCACGAATATCATTCCCTGATCTAAAATGAAGAATGATTAATTTGCATAATAGGCCCCTTAATACAATTAGGGTTATATACCATGACCACTTGATGATCATACAATTATTGATTCAATTATTGAATCATAGAGGATGGTTCTTGAATGAATATCAAAAGATTTAGATTGTGGACTCATCAAGCACCATCAAAAGATTATTAGGAGATGATCTCCATCCCCAGAATTAGATGTCAATCCTTTCTCTAAAGGATGATATCTGACTGACCTCTTGATGCATGTCCTGTGTATAGGAATAGAGATTCAGAGGTGTTAGATTAGTTAGGTCAAAGAGTTGACTTAACGAGATCAAGATAACTAAAGATCTATATCGTATACTGTCACGATATAGGCACGCATCCTTTGACCGGAGAAAGATGTATTACTATATACGTCTGGCAGACTAACCTAACCAAGGTCTATACACCGATGCGCTTGAGGGGATTGCAATGCATATGTTACCCATTAAGTATTGTATAATTCTCAAGTATCACCTCCTCTATTTCCAACAGATGAGGCTTGTCCAGTATGCCACAAATCCTGTTTAGAAGCCTTTGGGGAGCATGTCATTCATTGTCGCGAACCGCCAGATTTTAAATATAGGCATAATTTTGCCAGCGATGTCATTTATGATGTTCTCAGGAATGCATGGGTTGCTTCAAAGAAAGAAGCACCTGTGAATTTTCTTACAGATCCATAGGAGGGCAGATCGACACTTAGGCCAACAAATATTTTAATATTTGGATAGGCTGGAGAGAAACATGCATGTATTGATTTGACTGGAGTTTCTTCATTGGTGGGTCCTATAAGGAGTGATTTTTTTTGTTGGACAAGCTGCACAAAAAGGAGCATCAACTAAAGTGTCTAAGCATGAGAAGGCTTCTATGTACAATCAACATGTATTCATCGCCTTTGGTTTTGATACATTTGGGTTCTTGGCAAGTGAAGCTGTTGAGTCCCTCAAGAGGGTCCAAAAAATTATGCATATCGATGTTATGAGTCCTAGATCTATGAATGTTGTTTTCCGTAGAATTGGATTTGCCATCCAAAAGGGATTGGCGGCGCAACTTGTTGCCCGTCTCCCATCAATTTCTATGTCAC